>JAPTYQ010000008.1:1932331-1950560 GCA_029814465.1 Ostorhinchus cyanosoma
CACACACACACACACACACACACACACACACACACACACACACACACACACACACACACACATATATATATATAAAACCATTAAAGGTCTGAATATAAATATATATATAGTATTGTGTACAAAAGGTCTCCCTTTTTGTAGTCAATATAAAATTCTATTATTTCTCTAATGACAAAATGTTGGTGTTTAAATGCCTGACCCTGAATAAATTTTAACTTTGATCAACTATTCTATTCAACCATGTTCAATTTGAAACATGTCAATCCTGTTTTATTTACATTCTTTAAATGACTAAAAACTCACCAAGTGACGATCTCTTCCACTGTCACTAAAAGAACCAGGAAACACAAGAAATTTGTAGGAAAAGCAAAAAAAGGCTTTAAGTTATTCTGTAAAAACACATCATGAAATAACACATTTTACCTTTATTTCATTATGAACAGTTTAACTTTAATACATCACAGATTTCTACAAACAAAAATGTTACTTTTTGATGAGAAAGTATGAAAATGTCTCGTTCCTCTACATGATCACATAAGGCAAGGTTTATTTGTATCTGTCTGAGCAGTGAACGCTTTTGAGAACTCACATCACATCTGAAGGTGAAAAAAAATCTGTGACACTTATAAAATACAGGTATTTATAGATAAAAACATGATATTTTATTATTACTGTAGAGACCTTATAAATGTACCTTATTTACCTACAAAACATTTAACCAGTCTCATCACGTACACTTAGATCAGGGGTGTCCAATCCTGGTCCTCGAGGGCCGGTATATCCTGCAGGTTTTAGATGAATCCCTCTTCCAACGCACCTGATTCAAATGATCAGCCTTTCATCAAGTTCTGCAGAAGCCTGATAAGGACCGTCAGGTGTTCTGGAAGAGGGAAACATCTAAAACATGCAGGATACCGGCCCTCGAGGACCAGGATTGGACACCCCTGGATTGGACAGATGATTAGATTGACTTTGACCCCACAATGGGAAATTCAATGGTGAGAGCAGCAACAAAATAAAGTGCAAGAAAAAACAGAGAGAGAGAGAGAGAGAGAGAGAGAGAGAGAGAGAGAGAGAGAGAGATAAGAGAAAATCTAATTATTAGTAAATGGAGTCTCTCTGTCTGAGCTTAACACCGTTCAACACTCAGATATGAGCTGGGTTTTGTACAGCTGCAGCTTTCATTTTAGTATTTTCCAAACAGCAACAGCGCTGTTTCTTTAATCAAACATCCGTCGCAGAGGCTTTGTCCTTCCCCTTCAACACCAGAACAAACCAGAGCAAACATGATGACTGAAAAGCATGGACATATCTGTGAGGACAAGTAAAGGCACTGAATGTGATGTGGGAGAGAGAGAGCGTGATTGACAGGAGGCGGAGCTATGTGGAGACTGAGGTGGAGCCTGCTCAGCCACTTCCAGAGAAGAGACACAAAGCCAGATATACTCATGAAATGCCTTTAAGTAAATGACTGGCTGTGAGTAAAGATGTTACAGGTTCATCTCATCTGATCAGTGTTTTTAGATCAAATCAACAGCAGATCAATCTGACCAACTTTGGCAAATGTGTTACACCTTAAACTTATTAAATGATGCCTCATTTGCACATAACACAGCGCAAGAGAAAATGACTGTAAAGGAAAAATAACCAAATGACTTGCAGTTAGACGTGTGCATTACCTCTCAGGCTGACCATGATCCATCCTCCCTGATACCAGATTGTAATTGGTGACAGAAATACTTTACTACCAGCAGAAACTGATATCCAGAACAGAATCCTCTGTAGTGAGTCTGATCCCGTTGTAAGGTGTGAACAGTCTTTATATGTGCATGATATAAAAAAGCAAGTGGGTGTTTCCAAGAGTGAATTCCGAGCAGGAAAAGGTAATCTGTGCCAATAAACAAGTAACAACAGAAAACTACTGGAGAATGTGAGGCTTCAGATTTCAATACACGTGCTGCACAGACTCACACAGATCATTTGGAAACTGGTGTAAAACAGACTGTGGTAAAAGTACTGATTCTCTACTGCGGTAAAGGTGACCTGGTCCAGGCTCTGAAATGTCCTAAAAGCATAAAAACAAAAAAGGTAAATGTTCAAAGGACATTTGTAGAGTCTGTCTGTGTGCAAAGTGAACTGAACCACACTTCTTATAAAAATACACAAAACATTAACCCGTAAAAGTTCCATATATATATTTGTTGCAACTTCCAAAAGAATTTCTTTGCATTTGAATTTATCCACCTGACCCAGGGGTTCCTGGGGTTTTAAGAGGGTTTAGGTGCTGTGTGGAGCGTTTTCCCTTTTGCACAAGTAGGGCATTAAATTTAGTGTTTGCTGACAATATCGTATCACTTAGGAGCATTACAATTAAGACCCTTTAACAGATATTAAAAGAAAACGTGCTTCTCAAAACAGCAATTGAAGAGAAAATCCCCACACCATATGACTGCACGGTTTACTCTGAATAATGGCCATTAAGATGATTATTTTTCCACATAAGAAAAAAAGAACAGCAATCAGGTCATTTTTGTTCTACGCAGAGAAAGAAAGTAGATACTGGATTTAGTTTCATGTCTGTTGGTGATTTCCACAAACACTTTACATACACATTATGAAACATTGAAAACTAACATTATATTGGAAAATCTATAATAACAAAACAACTGCTTCAATACTGCCAAAGTTGTTTACTCAGCTGAGGTGGTTTTTCCCAGTTTTCATGATTAAGTAAATACAAATCTTGGAAATGGAATCACCTTCTGTAGTGCAGCCTGAGGACCTGAAGACCAGGCACATCCAGGGCAGAGGTCCAGCCTCATCATTTGTGAACAGAGATTTACACAGATTCACTGGATCTGTTGATTATATTTTGTTCAGGAGATGTTCAAAGCATAGAGGAGGATTATTCTTCTATTGTTCCAGTTTTTCTCAGATTATTGAACCTCTTTCCTCCTCTGGGTGGCCGTTGCCCAGATAGTAGAGTGGATTGTCCAACCATCCAACGGTTGGCGGTTCAAATCTCACTCTGCTCTGGTCATGTGCTGTTGTGTCCAAGACACTTCCCTCTCTTTGCCTCCAGTGCTGCTGCTCACACTGATGTATGAACGCTCGGTAGTGGTCGGAGGGGCAATAGGCACGAAGTAGCCGCCACTCTTCCGTACATATACTGCCCCAGGGCAGCGTATGTACTTCACCATCATCAGAGTGAGAATGTGTGAGTGAATGAATAATGGATGCACTGTAAGTACTAGGAGTATGCGGTCATAGAAATATATATAAATCTAATCCATTATTATTATTAGTTCAGACTCTCTGAGTTGATCTGTTTATATCTAGTCGTCACTTGATAATTAATTTCATTTGATGTCAGATTTTCCTTCAGTTGTTTCTTTTTGTTCCAGTTACTTTTACAGGCTCTTCTCATTCCGCAAAAAATCGAAATCTTACCAGGTGAATTTTATCATTTCTAGTCCAAATATCTTAACACACTTAAGATAAGACATAATCACCTAAAGAGTAACTTTTCAGTGAGATATAAGAACTTATTTTTAAACAATAGATCTTGAAAATCGTATTTCAAGAAATAGAACAAGATAATTTTCATTTGTTCCATTGGTAATCTTTTTTGCTTGAATTAAGCAAAAAAAATAAAAAAATAAAAATGTTGAATTAAGCAAGAAAAACAGGGCTGGTGCTCCTAAACCAGGTTCTCCTGAGGACAAGTTGGCTGAGCATTGGTCCTGATCCAAAGATAGATTTAGTCAGTTCTTTGGAAGGCATTCAGTTATTCTGTGGAAAGATATTTAATAACCTGAAACAACCGGTTTACTCTGAACATTGGCCAATGAATCATGATGCAGACTGTCAGACAAATGCATTTACAACAGAAAACACTACAGATACAGGAGAAGTACATGTCATCAGTTTGACCTGTTATTGTCTTCTACATCACTTCTGTTTTCTATGATTTCATAGTTTTTCCACTTCTTCAGATGTAAAAGAACTAAATAAATCAGTTTGAAGAACAGAAGACATTGGGCATATTGGGGACAGATCCAGGTGTGTTAATCTGATTTATTATAATGAGATTTTTGTTGTTATCTGATTAAAAAAAGATCAGACTATACTCTTTACGTGATCAATAATAATCAGATACTGACCAGAGTATTAGTGTGGATGCTCAGTGTGAACACCACAAACCACATGAAGTCTGTTCTCTTCAGATCTGGATTCATGTGACCTTCCCTCACTTTAAAAGGAAATTCAGGACAATTAGTCACTGACAGGCTGCGAAGTCAAATACAACAAACACATGAACACAGGAGTGAAATGAATCCATAACATCCAAAAGTGAAACACTGACAGGGACCTGTTAAGTGCACAGTGAATGTTGACGTCCACCTTAGTGGACTACTTCCACTGGTTCTGTCACTGAAGGGAATGATCTTAACATGTCAAACTCCACTGGTTTTGTGATGGGGTTCGTTCTGGATGGTGACCAGTTCATACTGGAATTTGACCTTGGACACAATTATTGAGTAATGTGAGAACCAAACTGAAAAACTGAGCAGGAATTCAATTGAACCACAAACCACAAGCATAACAGCTCTGCCTCCAGGCTCAACACACATCTGTCAAACTAGTTGACAACTGATGTTTTTATTGTTGATGCCGTCTCACTTCAGTATAATTACATAATCCCATTTCCTTCCAGAGAAGAAGCACAGCGTTAGTTTGATTCAAACTTACAACACTGTAAAAGCATGAGAAGTTCAGACATGTGGAAACAACACCTTTAAGGAACATCTGTTGAGTCATCACCAAAACTCAATGTGTTGTTGTAGTATTTTCTCATAAAATCAGAAATAATCCGAGATAACGGGGTTGGGCTGATACTGATGAAAAAGGACACACCACAAAATTCAGGTGGGAGGAAAAAAGACATACTTCTGCCATTTGTCATATAATACACTGAAAGTTACATATAATGTGCACTACTGTTTTAAGGATTCAAGGAACTTTATTGTCATACCAGCACACTTATACATGAGATGGCACAAAATTTGGTCCCAAATTTATCCCAATAAAGTCTATATAATAAACAATATATGCATAAAAAATACCTTTGTGTAATAAAAAAACAAACACCTACAGAATGTATAATATAATACAATAATAATAAATGATAATAATATTATAATATAATATGTGCATGCAAAATATGAGGAGAGGAAGTCTGACTGGTCACTGACCTGTATTGCATGTAATACTGTGATGTAAAGTATTCATCGTGCGGGGACGGAGGAGGAATGATAGGTGAGTGGGATGGTGTGGGGGCAACAGAGCACCATCGGACTTCGGCAGTCTAAGACTGCCTACATAGTCAACGCGTGCAGCACGTGTGCAGCACGCAAGCGACATGTGCAATACCAGCCACGCATTTCCTTTCATAGTCTACACATTGAATGAAAGCAACATAAAATGGGATGGTTCTACATACATGCAATTCGTCTGTGCATTTCCTTATTGACTCTAACTTAAGCTGGTCTGGCTAAAATAGAAACACTCCACCACTGGCTGAAGGTCTGGATCTGGACCCAGACCATAGTCCACCTGTTAGTGGTGGTATAATTTCTTGTTGTCAACATTTCATATTGGCGGTGGGCTGAACGGCCCGGGCTGTAAAAACTATGTTGGGCCGTCGGACCAGTGCCATTGTCCAGCCCTGATGGTTAATGTTTAATGCTGAATAACGGAACTCACCTTGAATTCTTTAAACAGATCTGGGTGCCTGTCTTGAAGGTGCGTTGGTATTCCCCCCCCCCGTCTGAATTCGCATTCCCACAATGTACTTTGGAACAAAATCTCCAAAAGGGCACAAGTGACATATTGGCTCGTTATGTAAACAAATGGATGGCTTGTAATGGACTACACTGGTGACATATGGTATTACACATGTCACTGCATCATGTATCAAAAAAATGGACAACACATTTTGAGATGCAAGCACACATCATGGTGGATAATACGTCTCAATGCGTCAAAAGGCATTTGCATCTGCATACCCTTGTGTTGACTATGAAACAGCCCTAACAGCTCTTTCTCAGCCTGGTGGTCTTACTCTGGATGTTTGACAGCCTCCTGCCTGAGGGGAGAGGATCAAAGAGAGGATGTGCAGGGTGGGTGGAGTACTTGATGATGTGGAGAGCCCTCTTTCTGCATCTGCTGATGAAAATGTCTTGGTGGGAAGCCTGCTTCCCACAACCCTCTGAGCCACTTTCATCTCTCTCTGCAGTGCCTTTCTCTCTGCAGCCAAGCAGCTATTGTACCACACCATGATACTGGTGCTGAGGATGATTTCCACTTCACATCTGTGGAAGCTCCTCAGGATGGAGCTCCCTTGTCTTGCATGCTGTAGCTTCCTTGGAAAGTACAGACAGTGGTGTGCCTTCTTGAGCAGACATGAAGTGTTGTAGCTCCAGGTGAGGTCCTCGGATAGATGAACCCCAAGGTACCTGAAGCTGAAAACCACTTCCACAGCTGCTCCTCTGATGTGCAGAGTGTGAAGAAGGTGTCTGTTCCCAGGGACCCCCTGGTTGAATTGGGGCCCTAAGCAGAATTTTGAGCCCCCCCCAAATTACAAAATGACTATCACCAAAAAAGACTAACAAATTAGAAGAAAGAGGAACAATAGACTGACCAGAGAGACAGAAAGACAAAGGAGCTGAAACACCAAGAAAAAGATGAACCAGGGCAGGGGTGTCCTCGAGGGCCCCTATCTTACATGTTTTAGATGTTTCCCTCTTCCAGCACACCTGACGGTCATTGTCAGGCTTCTGCAGAGTTTGGTGATAGGCTTATTATTTGAATCAGGTGTGTTGGAAGAGGACTACATCTGAAACATGCAGGATAGCCCTGAACTAGGGACTGAAAGCACAGAACAGAGGAAGACAGGTGAGAGACATGGAAATGAGAAGGACATGAACAAAAACATTATAAGACAGACAGGAACATTTAAATACTGAAAGGCTGACTAATAAGCTCAACAAAAACCAACAGGTGGTGCCAGGATCAACAAACCCTGCCCCTTGCAAACATTTTACCTGATTTGCCCTATCTCTTATTTTGAAAACACTTTTTTGTGAACTTGACCTTTGACCTACATTCACCAAAATTTAATGGAATCTATTCTGGACCACCTCACACCTTTCCTGAAAATTTTATAGAAATTGGTCCAGTAGTTTTGTGTAAACGACACATAACAGTCATGAGAAGTGACATGTTTGCATGATAATGACCTTTGACCTTCTATTTCTTTCTTTACAGTAGGACAGGGCGTGTTCATAAAAGGGATGTTCATGTTTGACTTTGTTTAAGTGCTGGTATTTTTTTTAGAGAGGAACAGGTAACATTACATTGTCTTTATCTTCAGTTCATTATTCAGTCATTTGATATACAGAGCTATGTTTGATCACAGTGTCTCATCCTTCTCTTGTTGTTGATGCTGCTGCTGAGATGAATCAGAGGTGAATTAACTTAGGATTCATGTTGTGAAGTCAAAGTTTTAACACTTATAATTTCACATGTGCAGTAGATGCAGTGTATCTGCTACATCAATGTCAAACCTGTGATAAACTTTAGACATGCAGAAACATGAAGCTGCCCTCCAGTGGTTATAATGAGGAACTACAGCATCAGTCAGTATGGACTCCATGTTAAAAAGAGTTTGACTTGATGAGTCAATTGTTAAATTTTCCATGAAGTCATGAAATAATAAAACAGTTGGGTTTCCGTATGTGTTCAGGACATGGTCTGTTGGATTAGATTTTATTTGATAATCAGGTGATTTTTGGTAATATGAGCAGCATTGCATGTTTGAGCTTGTGTTTTCTTGACGTGTTCACTGGTAGAAAGATGAGGTCAATCTGTGCCTCTAAAGTGGAATTAAAGAACTAACCACCCCTTTACTGAAATCATTCATATATTTGCACTTTGTTACAGTTGAACGACTTTTGCTGCAAAATTATTTGAGTGTTAAGTGTGGTGCAAAGGGATAATAATAACAAAACAGATGGTTGGTGTTAGTTGTCGAGGTTTGCTTTAATACTTAAGAAGATCTCTTATGAAACACAGCACTGTTTTCTTTTTTGTACAGTTTCTGTCTTTCAGTCTATTTATATTTTATTCTTTTATTTTGGTTTTAATTATTCTTCCATACAGTAGTTTGGTCCACTGTGGTTGTTTTAAAGTGCTTTACAAATAAAGTTGGATTGGATTAAACAGTTGGATAATGCTTAAACCTACATTCGCGACTCACATTACCAGCAGACTCAGATCCTCCCTTGACACTCTCCTTTAGATGGAGGATGAATGACCAGATTACCAGCCAATCACATATTGATCTGAAGTGGGGGGGGGGGGGGGGGGGGGGGGGGGGGGGGGGGGGGGGGGGGGGGGGGGATCTGAAGTACCCCCCCCCCTCCCTCCCAGTTTTTTTCCCCCAATTAAATCTTTATTGATAATCAACAAGTAGAAAGATGCAAAATTTAACAGAAATAAGCATAACATATAAATTCAAGTATTGATACAAACTTTTAATTGGCACTTTATTTGCTGTGCATTTTAAAATAATATATTAACTATTTATGGTAACTCATTAAGGGGGTGGGTTTTATCATTTTTCTCTTTTTAGTATTTTGAATATTTTATCAGTATTCGTGGATTGCTATTGAGAACCCGGGACCAGAGTAACATGTTTAGTTTCTGTGAATACTGGAATGCCAAAAAAAAAAATCTGAATCTGAAACAATAAGCAGGTAAGCATAACAATTCAAAAAAGTGCAATACAGTAAACATCAGTTATCAAGTATGAATAAAAAACTAATTAATAAACAGCTGGAGGTAACAGTCTCTTTTTTTGCTTGGCTAATGTTTAATAATACATTTTAAAATCTTTAACAGATGTTGATGTCCGGGTGGGATCTGGAACCCCTCCCCTTACGTCGGACGCACTACGGACACTGTGCCGGTGAGGACTTTGAACTATTGGCGGTTTTAAGTAACAGAACGGGAACAAAATGGCGGCCACGTTCATATGATCCGAAGATATTGTTGGAGATTTACTTAAAACCCAATTTAAGCGGCTGGTGTTTTCAGCATAAATGACAGAGCGAGGAGAAGAAGAGCTGCTGCTAATCTGTAGGACTTACGAGGGGCCTCAAGTGGGTTTTCGGGGCCTCTGTGCTTGGCTTGAGCGGCTAGCAGCTAGCATATAGCAGAGCTCAGCTAACTCTTGCTGCCTGTGGACTGGATCTGGATTCAACACCAAACCATATGTGAATGACGTGTGGGAGCCCTGAAAGGCATCCAAACAGACTTCATCTCGATCAGGAGGAAGTTACAGAGTTCCATCAACACATGGAGTTCATTCATCTCCACATGATGGTGAGTGACACTTTACTCTGTTTAAGGAGATCCTGGTTGTGTTGAGTTGGATGTGGTTGTTGGTTTGATGGTTTTTGTGGTGAAGGTATCTGTTGTTATTTATTAAACTCTGAAGGTAAACTGATAAAACTGGGATTGGATCTGAGTTCAGTCTGTTTGGTCTCAGTGATGCTGATGCTGATGTAGATCACACTGATGTGTCTGGACTTTGTGGTTGATGATCAGTTGGTCAACACCCTGAATATAGATGGACACTTTCCTGCGAAAGCAAAGATCCAGAGTTTGAGTCTCATCTCTGCCTTCCTTCAGCAGATCTTAATTTTGTAGTTTCTTAAACACTTTCATAACCAAAGCTTTACAATCAAAAGTCACATAGGTATTTATTCCCTGGGCCTTTAGTATACATGTAGTTTACATTTGTAAGGCACTCTCATTTCTCATATATTCTCTAGATTTTTTCATGTTTTTTAACAATCACATAATAATAACTGCATGGTTAATCTTAGTATAATCTTTTCTGTATGTATTTGTGCCTTTTTAGCCATTATTATTAAGGTTCTGTGAGAGTGCACAGTAGTTTGGTCAGATTAAATGTGCTTTAGAATCACCCTTTACTTAATACACTTGACTAGAAACATAAATCAAACATAATCAATGGATAAAAACATACAGATACAGTAATAGACCAAATAATGTTTACTGATGCACTTTTATTTGAATTTTTTTTATGTAAGTTTTACATATCCTCCTGAAGCACTTTTTCCTATTTAAACATTTGAAAATTTCATGAACAGTTAACAGAGTAAAGATAAAATTCATGGTAAGTGAATATGTCTTTGCGCAGCAGCAGTAAAGTTTAATGTTAAACGCACACAATAGGATATTACAGCAGCAGATGGCGCTGTTGCATACTGTTTTGAGATGCTCACGTGGTCAGAGGGATGTTGGATTCTCCTCCTGTGTAGTTATGGCTCTGTGATCTGACCCTGGTTTAACTGGCCAGATAATGTGACTATATGATGGATCTTCTAATCATCTCTGATCACTGAGAATGTATATGGAGTAATATGGACCATAATGATGCGCAAATACAACAACACAAAGTGACTAAACACACACAAGCCACAGCAAAACACTAGGAAACTGGACCCAGGCTGGGTGAAACTGGACCAGATTTAGGGTGAAGTCAAGGGAAGATTAACATATTGATGATGATCGAGGATAGTAGTACTAAAGGCTGGTTGGTGGACTGGAGTGGGTAAAGAAAACAGATCATTATGTTCATGTCCATATCCTTAAAATATGAAAGTAATTCAGACATTGAAAGATCCAGTCTTTTATTATTGTTCAGAATAAAGGACCTGTCATGTTTTCATTGGCTTGGATAAATGCATATATTCTGAAAAACGACGGGTCTGAACCTCTTTCTCTGGACTCTACATTTATAAAGATGTGATGATCCTAATGGGTGTCGAAGCCAGAGGGAAACACGCTGTAGTTTAAAAAAAATATATATTATTTAATCATAGTAAAAACTGTCGTCTTTAACATGTCTAAATAATATGTGACCCATGATGCATCTGGTTCTGCCCCTTGATTCTCCATCCCTAAACCGTGAGGAGGTGGCTTTAGGACTCTAAACCCAGTCCAAATGTTGAGGCTTAAATGAAACTTAGTCTTGTTACACTGAGGAGTCTTGTTCCAGCTGCTGTGGGTCCAGGTCTGGTCCACTTAGGGGGGGCTGTGGTTGACCCGTTGTGTGTTGACATTCCAGCCTCATACCAGCTGCATGTGACGCACAATGGTCGGATTGTTCCTGATACTGTTTAGAGTGACAGCTGAGGATGAACTCTCAGGATCAAGTCACATCTTGTCCATGCAGAAGCCAGGCCTTATTTTATTATTTTAATCAACTATGTTCATCTATGTCATGATATTGATCAGTATCACGTCTCTCTGATGAAGTTAATCATCACAGTCTTATCTCTCTGAATTAGTTTTTGTCTTGTGTCTTTTACATCTCTTTCTCATTTTTCTGCATCATCTTCATCTTGTGTCTTTTAGGTCATTTTCGTTTGCCTCTTGTTGCTTCTCTTCTGTTGTATTGGCCTCCTCTCATCTTTTACATCATTTTGTGTATTTTACTAATAATCGAAATAACCATCTGGTGTCTCAAACTAAAAAATTAGCACTTATTTGGAAAACATCGATGCTATAGTTGTAATAATCATCAGCATTAATTGATATGAAAACATATTGTCCATGTCTATATTTTGGTCATGACATCTTTTTAAAATCATTCGTCCAGTTAAAACCTGCTTTAGTAAAAGTCTGTGTTCAGTGGATTTTTCCGTCTTGTTCTCAACAGCATCCAGTGTTGTTAATGAATTCTGACAGTTCACTGTTTCCAAACGGCGTCTGTTCACTGCTTCTGTCTGTTGGTGATGTTATTATCTGGACGAGAACTCAGGAGGTTTTGAAATGACTTGGATACATTTCTGAGTGTCTGGGACTCAGGATGACATTGGAGAAACAATTAAAGCTTGTTTTTGACTGATGGAGAATCTAATGTATCTCAACTGACACCAGTCGTCTTCCACCACATACTTTCTTAGATTATGTAATGGTGTTGTTGTTTTTCAGTAATGCAACTGTTGCAGCATGTGTTGGATGTCATCCCTTTTCAGACTTTAAAGAAACAGCCCAAATACTTGACAGAAAGTAGGACAAACACACGCTTCAACACAGATTGAACATTTTTATCTGACGGTGAAGTGTGTCCACATCTGTGGCCTTTAACTGAAGAAAAGATGGACTGACACTAATGGCTAAAATGATCCAGGTTCCTCCACCTCTGTCTTTGTCTGTCGGTTTTAAAGTCACATATGGGCTTTCATTTGGTGCCAAGACCTTTGACCTTGAGTGGCCTTGGAAGGTCAAACCCAAACTGTAGATTTTGGTTATCCAGCTAAAACCATGTACAAGCAAGAGGAAAAGAAGCATGAAAAAAGTCAGCTCTAAAAGAAGTCCAAAGTCTAAATTCAGAATTAACCACATGTGCCACATGATGAAATATACTAGTATCACAACGTGAGTAATGACACAACCTTTGACCTAAAGCGGGGTACACACTTAAAGATAATCAGGCTGTTTGTATCCCGATTTTCCCCCTTCACTACCAAGGACGACAAGCACCAGATTATTTTATGCCTTATCAGATTATCCTATCAGTTTATCCTGTGGTCTGAAGTGTGTTAAGAGTGAATGTGTCTGTTAATCGGCTCTGAAATGGGCCGGGGCTGACAAAAATCTTCGTGTGCGGGGAAAGCCGATGACTCCTGAGCAGAGTCCTGCTTTTCCAAACCCACCCCTACCTGTACCCTCATACATTAGACCCACTGTCCGGCCTGACCTGTGATTAAACACGTTGTCTACACAGGAACTCACTTTTAAGGGCTCTATTTTTGCCTAAAACGCATGCCATCAATACATCTCTAGTATGTGCTGCTCAATGACATGTGTGGTCAGATGTAAATAGACGTGAAGCCCACTTCAAAATAAAACAGGCTGTGGATCAACCACGGTGAAATTAGATGATCATCATCATTAAATGTTGTGCAAATTATTTTCATCCACAAATTTACATTTTTTCACTTCTTTGCCGGCTACCCACCTGCATTTCGTTTAATTTTATCTGGGGACATACCAGCCAAAATTTTTCTCTTTTTTTTTTTTTAACCTGTCCCCACATGTTTTTGCGGGTCAAAACCCTTTTTTTTTTTTAAATTAATGTTTTTTTTTGGGGGGGGGGTTACCTGACCCGACCCAACCCAACTCAGGACTCTGCTCCCAAGTCATGCTATGTTTCTTCTTCTTATTTTTCGTTAGATCATGTTTGATCATTCGACATTTCTGGCTTGGTGGACTAGATTCTAGATCGGTGGTGGGACAGAATCCTTATGTGTGATGTTCTGTGTTGAGATTATCGGAGCACACAACACACAGAATGATCAGAACTGTTCAATGCCTAATTTTGTGTTTTCGTGTGGGGTCTGTAACAGATAAAAAAAAATCTCTTCAGATTCAGAAAATTCTTATGTGTGTACCCTACTTTAGATGATTTTTGAATGGTCAAACAAATGTCAGTTAATGTTTTTGTTAAGGATGAAAATAACAACAAAAATAATCCGGGCCCTCTGCAGGTTTGATGAAGCTGAATTTCTGACTTTTTATGATGTTTTTCATAAAGACAAGTCTAAAACCATGAGGAACCATCTTTTATGTCTTGTTGAATAAAAAATAGGACCAAGGGTCCTGTATTTCAATGGCATATTTAATGTCTCAGTAAAAGAGAAGGTCCAGTAAACGTCCTGTGTCTTTGTTGCTGGTGGTTTTACGTCGTCCACCTGTCGGCCTTCGCTCACATTGCGTCGTCGTGTGACCCTGTTCTGACACTGCTGATTGGTGCTGTGTGCCTTACACACTTTACAGCTGCACATGTGTTGTGTGCCTGTTGTTGTTCTGACACACAGGGAACAGGAGATGTCCAACTGCAGCATTACAACTCTGCACGGCAGCGACAACTGCACGGCCAACTGCTGCCGGGTATTCTGGTATTCTGGGATTGTGGGATTCTGGGATTCTGGGATTGTGGGGCAGGACCGCTGATGGAAGGGCTCTGCAATGCTCCGTGGTTGAGGAAAACACAGCCTCAGCTTGAAAATGGCTCATTTGATGAAGGCTCTTCTTAACTGAGGCACATAAAGCCGTCAGTGTGGTGTCATTATGGAGAGTAAAAACAGCTCAGTGCAAAATAAACCAATAAAAGAAAGAAAAAAGGCAACAAATGTTGGTTGATGATGTGTTAAAGGAGGCTCATTTTGGCTTCTTCCTCAAGTTCTACTTTAGTCCTCATGTGCTGCATGTATTCAGGTTATTTTACACATCTGTTAGTAAATGTTTTATAGTCATTGACTTTGATCCAGAGTCAGATAAACACCGTTCCAAGATGAATACTTCAGAAATGTTTTAAGCAGTTTTAAAGTAACTGAAATGATCATTGCAACATGTTTTCCCTTTGCTCTTAGCTGTAGTTTGTTCACATCAGATATAATCCTTAGCAAAAATGTTTGAGCATTTTTATTTAATCTTCCTCTTCTATGTCCTTCATGTTGTTCAGTGAAATGTGAACTTTATCGGGATAATTATCTACGTAAGTGGCAGAAAAGGAGAAACATTTTGTAAAATAAAAAAAAACGGGTGTGGAACATTCTGGCGGACGTAAAAGTGATGTGCATGGTGGAATATATTGTCAGATCCTGTTCATTACACAAACAACATTTGAACAGCTTAGAACATTTATTCAACCATGTACAAATGTGCAAAAATAGTTTAGAAATAAATAATTAAATAATGGAAATAATACAGTTATAGAGGAGAATACTAAAATTCTAGTTACTTTTCAGTGACTACAATTTCTTGCTTGCAAGAAATTCCCTTAGAAGCGTGTTTTTACTGTCTCTACCTGCACCAAACTTGCATCAAATGTAAAGACACTATTTCCAAAAAATAGTGTTTTTATTGTGTCTCATAAATTTGTTTTTTGTGCTTTCAACACAATTGACATCACAGCATTAGTTTGACATCTGCACTTTCCACACAAATTGAAACAGAGTTTCAGGGAGGGTTCACCTTGCTGCTAAGTCAACTTAAATCGTACATGTCATCAGGACGCACTGACATGTCCAGGGACCTGATGCAGTTAATGGATGATTCGCTTAATTTTTCAAATAATAGATGGATTTAGCCAAAATTAGGCCATGACAAGGTAAGTGAACAATACATTGATAATTAGCATGGCTTTGCGCAAGCTGTGCACCATTTTTTGGCCGTGCTTTATGAAACTTAGCCATGCAAATCACAGGTGCACGACTGGCTGCCTAATACACTGATCTACATTGATAATATGATATTTATTGTAGCCTCATTTTTATCAGACCAGACCAACATGACTCCGACATAAATACAGATTGGTTTGTTATAGAGTCTGACAGATGAATCAGTATCAGCAGAATGTGTCTCGGATGGTGGATAATATTTACTTAATATTTACCTTCTCTCTTCCAGTCGGCTGGATTTGTTGTGGTTTACAGTTTGTAGTTTGATATCCAGTCATAGTAATTAGTACAGGGTTCCCACTGGTTTTCACATGGTTTTGGTTCTGTTTGGGTTCCAGTGTTTTCTCTAATTTGGTGATTCCTGGGTCTGAACATCCTTCCACAAGAAAACACAACATTTCAATAAAAACATGATTTGTATTATCATTTTTGTGTTAAAGAATGGGAATAACATCCAGAAAGTTTGGACTTTGATGTTCCTCCGATTGATTTATTGGTTGTTGATGAGACTTGTCATGGTAGAAAAAATACTGAGGTAGTATTTGTTGCTTGGAATTAAGGGACTTTATGCATCCAATAAGGATTATTTTCTTGTCATTTTAGTCCATGAATGTGTTATTTATTTTGATGATGAATGGATTCATTGTCTATAAAATGTCTAAAAAGTCATCCTCAGGTGTTTAACTTTGATCCAGTGTAGATGTAGTCAATTTACTGTCACAGAGGGGTGAAAGAAACAGAAAATAAATGAACATTAAGAACCTGAAATTACAGAATGTGCACTCAAACTGATTATTAATGATCAAAATAATAGTTGATAAATATAATAGACCAGTAGTCACTCTATTTAACTGTTAGAAGTTGTTCTTTCCTTCATTTCCTCTTCATCTGATTAATCTGCTTTTATTTAGTCCAGTGTTTGACTGCTTTATTCATTTGATTTGTACAGAGGAGAAGCAGCAGAATAAGGCATCTATATTCTTATTCTGGTGTTTCTCTTTGTTTCAGCTCAAACTGGATGTATTTAACACTTTATTCACTTTATAAGGTGCTCAAATGATCTGTGTAAGGACATTTGTAGATTTCCAGTGTGTTTCCATTGTGTCAGTCTCATGTTTTTAAGTGACTGAACCCAAATCGACTGTCCTGAGTCTAATGGTATCGGCTCGTCTTCTGCATGAATCTGTCTTAAAGCCATGTGTTGGTCCGGTGAGCAGAGTCATTCTGAAGGTCTGACGTCCTGGTTCTCCTTCCACAGCCCTGAGCCCAGGATGAAGTCATAGAACATGATCTAAGTTTGTGGCCAGATGATTGAATCATACATTTTCCTTTAATTTGGGGTTATTAAATGAACAGAGCTGTTCTCTGTGAGCGCGCCTTAGCTCATTTTCTCGCTTATGGTTCATTTGAATGGCTCTGAATTAGGGGTAAAATTAGTACTTTTTACTGGTTAGACAGTGTTTCCAATTCCCAATTAACCAGAAAGTTGTACTTTAGGAGCAAAGGAGAGGCTTATTATTGGATAAAGTCAAAAATCACAACAAATACCTGAAATGTGGATGTGGCTTATTGAGGATTATGGTTTGTTTTAATCAGTAGTTCAGCCGCAGATGGATGTGGATGTCGGATATGTTTTTTTTTTTTGTTTTTTTTTCTCGGTGCTTACGTGGAATAAACACACGCCCACATGGACAAGTTGATTTATTCAGGTGCATCCAGGTTTGAGATGGATCTGATGCTGTGATGGATTTAGAACCAAGCCTTTAGATAATAAATTATTGTGATATTTTCGTTGTTTATGTTGTTTCTATTCTCTGTTGGAACACACTTAAAAATGTGTTTATGCTGTTGTGGAAGAAGGCCAGTCTTTCTCAAGGTTTCCGCTACATGTAAATGATCACCATTGTGGCGCACGGCCACGCCAAAATAAAAGCCACCATGCCTTCAGAATTATAATTCTTTTTTTTTAGTTGTCACAGATGTAAATTTTATTGTATGAATGGATCCATATAAATATAAAGTCTATATTTGCGCATATTTATAACCATAATAAGAGTGTGAAATTTTACTCATAACTTAATTTTGAAAAACAAGCACTGGCGTCTCAACTACCTGTGGCTCGCTTGATGGCGGCAAAAAGGTGACAGAGTAAAGGGAGAGAGAAAAGGGTGAGACAAATGTACCTAAGCAAGAATAAGTTTTTTGCTGAAGCCTGTGAAAATGACCCTAATGTTAACGTAAATATTAATAATACAATGTTAGTGACAGTGATGTTTAACATTAATAATAGAAAGTTTTGACTTCGCATGTTATTTCAGATGATGTTACAGTTTTTACAGTTACGTTTCGAAAAACAGAATGATATCAGGTACAGTGTTTCCCTTAGAAATTTTTGTGGCAGTGGGGCTGTGTCAGTAACCTTGCAATGCTTGGGGGGATCTGGGGGCATGCTCCGCAATTTAGCAAAATAACCATTGAAAGTGTGAGTTCTGGTAAGTTTTGTGGAAAGGAATTGTATCCTAGTCCTGGTTTGGGGGGGCGGCATGTCGCTGTAACTTTGCCAGTTAGTCTCTGAATGTCTCCTATCTGCATTGGTACATACTTGTACTTGTCATGGTCTTTAAGTATGTTTAATGTGATGTGAGTTTATGTGATAGAGGTGTAGTTTTGTAACGATTTCATTCTTCAAATCTCTACATGAATAAAACTAAGCCATCATGTCCAGAGGTTCAGAAAATAATCTTCACTGATCCATGAGGTTTGTCAGATTGACAGCAGCATAGGAGACAACTGAAGGTATTTTCATCTGAACAACTTTAATTATGTGGTTTACTTTCTATTTTTGCCCCTAGAGACCCCCCCCCCCACACACACACACACACACA
>JAPTYQ010000008.1:1957234-1976126 GCA_029814465.1 Ostorhinchus cyanosoma
ACACACACACACACACACACACACACACACACACACACACACACACACACACACACACACACACACACACACTTTTTACATGAAAATTAAATAATAACATGATGCGTTGTTTAATTTCTAAAGCTTTTCATTCCTGCCAAGACAAATGAATAAATTCCCAGTGATCCTTGCTGAGAACTGATGATCCACTGGTGGATTTGGAGTCTGAATCAGGAGCAAAAACACAAAGTTACTGTATGTGAACAGACAGTCTTCTATAAATGTGCCTTAAAAACTGTTTGTGGATGAGGCTGATGATCCTCTGGTCAATGGGATATCATGACTCTCGTAAATATACATGCCACTTATAATTGGCGTACTATCTGTATGCATCATAAGCGTTCTGTATGTATGTTCACAACTTTATTAGCCCCTGTCCAACCTGAATCGATGCATCAAATACCACACACTGAGGGTTAGGGTTATGTGAACAGGAGATCTTGCCATAAATTGACACGCGATCGGATGGCGTTGAATAACACGTGAAAGGCAAAATGCCATAAGAACTTGTGTGACATACAATGGCATTTCTTGAGATCAGTCTGCTCTGGTTGTGAATCCAGCTGAGTCCTTCATAGGTGAACATATTTACTTGACAGTGGTGTGGACAGTTTTCTACTCTTTGATACAACCCTGCTGGAAAAGTTGGCAGAGAAGCAGAACAAATATTACAGTTTCCATGAAGGAATGCTGTGAAAAAGGCCAGAGATCATGGCGTTATTAGAGCATACCTCTGTGTAATACCACTTCACTTGAAGCACAACACAATACATACGGATGAAAAAGGTGAAATCTGTGTCATGGTTACACAGGTTGATTTAACATTTTCTGTCCACTCTAAAGGGAGAAATTCAGTTTTAATTAATAAAAGATCTAATAAGATGTTAAAAGAACACAACTCAAAAGACAAAAACTATAAAACATGGCCAAATATGACAAAAAAAATTACATTAAAGATAACAACTTTGACCAAGAAAAACAAAGAAAATTCTAATTATGTAAAGGATTATGTAAAATGGAAATGTCCTGAAAGGCAGAACAGGACAAACACAAACCTGTCATCTGTCATTTGATCATTTACTGCAAATTTTGTTCATTTTATATATTGTGACTTAATCTTCATAAATCCGAATAAATCAACTCTTAATCAACTGGATCTTATTAATATTCATCCTAATGAAGTGTCTCGAAGGTCCTGTTGATGTCTCATCAGCTGATTTTCAGACTTGCGTCGTCCTCACTGGTTATCGTGGTGATGTCATGTTCAGGGGCGATAGGAACTGACATGTTGAAGGCTGGTGTGAAACAGGACTCCCAGGTTGAAGATCCACAGGTGTGAGTCGACGTCAGCTCAGAAAAACGAAACCTCCTCACCTCAGGCCAGAAATCATCAGAACTGGCTTCAGCCAGGTTGGTGTTACGGCACGACGAGGAGGGTGCCGCAACATGCCGTCAGCAGGCGACAACATGGAGTCAGATGACATCATAAACTGTGGTCTTCCAAATGAACATGTAGATTTAATTCAATTATATTTATAAAGGACACAACCATTGAAACTGTAAAACAACAGGAGAGAAAAGAGAGTTCAAGAGTGACACATGGACAGTTTTAGTTTAACTTTCTCTGGATTTAAGAGGAAAGTTGTGAGTTTTAGAAGGTGAAAACTGTCACATGAATGAATTGTCATCAAAAATCATTTACAAAACCATTTTATTTATTTTGAATGAGAATGAGATGAGGCTGAGAGCAAATGTCTATTGGTCCTAATTTTTATAGATTTTTACTGATCATTAATCTTATGTAATTTTTATTGATTATTAAACTATGTATATATTTAACCTCCTGAGACCCACCAATGCATTTTGGTCCTCTGTAGAGGACAAAAGTTTGACAGTTTAACTTAAAAAATGCTGTGCATTACAAAGGATATTCCATTAAAAAATGATTGAATGAATTCAGGTCTGAGTTTCATTCACGTTACATTGTTCAGTTGTGAAGAAGTTGTGGTTTGTGTTCTTTCAGTGAATGGAGTTATTTTTCCAGTGTTGGCTGTAGTTAACTATATGATTTCAGTGTGTCCTGGTCCCTGGTCTGGACTGGTGGACTAGATAGACCCCAGGTGGATCTCTGAGGATCTGTGTCTGATAATGTTTGTGTTCTCCATTGTGGTCCCGTTGTGCTCAGACCTTGAATAGAGCTGCGATGGTTGAGTTTAGACCTGGAGGCGACTGGTCTGACATGATGTGGGTTCAGATATTTGAGCTCAGAACAGAGGAATGTGGATGTGCTTAGATCAACAGATAAGCATCAGGATGACTTCACATCTTTATGACTTTCACTGGCACCGTGTCCCGTCCTCAGTCCTTAAAAAAACACTTTATCTTCAGCTGCTGTCAGTTCTCTATTGAAATCACTGGAGTCTTTTATTCTGTATGTTTTGAGGTGACTCGGTTACGTTTGACATTTTAACACAGTATTTGACCTGTTGACTTCACATTCAGAGACGATTATGCGATGCATAAGCAGATAAAGAGATGAACCCAGAAACTGACTCTGTTTTTAAAATATAGCAGGAACTTGTTATCAGAATCAGAATACTTTATGAATCCCAGGGGAAATTGTTGTGTGCTACAGTTGCTCCATTCAGGTGCAGTAAATATTAGGAAATAAATTATCAATATAACAAAAAAAAAATATTCCAAATATACATATTGAAACACTATTAAAACAGAAAACAGCAAGCTTTACAATATGTACCAGACAATATATTATCAATATGTTAATTAAAAGAAATATACATACATAAGTGTGCAAAAATGTTGTGTTATTAAAATGATGTGGTTATGTCAGTATTGAATCCAACATGCACCTTTATTTCTGGTTAGTTTGATTTTGTTTTTCTTGTAAATGTTTTTTTCTCTGAATGGTTTTAGTTGAGTTTCACTTAGCTTTATGTTTAGTGTTGTTTGGTTTTAGTTGATGAGGATGGATGGATGGGTTTGAAGGTGTATTCCATCTGATAAGGGTTAGGGTTAAACCCACATGTGAAGTTGGTATTGGTGCTGCTTTGTCTGCTTTTATTCCATCTTAAATCGCAGTGAGTTTTGTAAAGATGATCCAGAACAGAGACATGGTCTTATCTGTAGTGAAAGCGGACCAGGAGGCCGATCATGCCTCTGGGATGACATAACCCCGAGTGGAAAAGTACCGACACCCCCCCCGCACGGCTGCAGATCCTCCGCTAGGCTGCAGATATCGCTGTGCTTTCATGCGGGAAGCCTCACTGACATCAGCCTTTGAACGAGTCTTAAAAGTGGTCTTTACTGACTGTAATAAAAGTGGGATATCTAAGGAGGGCCATCACTGCTGGCCCGTGGGCAGAAGCATCAGGCTCTGATTATCCACTTGGGAGGCGGCGATATCAGACCAGATGCAGCTCACTTTAATACCATCATCAAAGATGCAAATAAAGGAGGATGGCACAAATGAAGAGGCTTCCCATCAGTCTGAGGGTCGTGTCTGATGGGGACGAGGACGGGGACGTTCAGATGCGGAGGGGTGGGAGTGTTCTAGGGTAAACAACATGAGGAAGGTGTTACAGTAGCTAAATGTGGTGGTGCTGGCAGAGGTAACACACCTGGTTTACATCTGACCCAACACCGACTCTGTGAACAAACTGCTCTCCATCCTTTATAAATGTTTATAGGCCTCATGGAAAACACACATCTGTAAAATCACAACCCTCTCAACTTGAAGTCAACACACCAAGCCCTTCAGTTTGGTTCGGAGTTTCAGTTTGATTTGGTTTTACAAGAGCATGAGCAGGTTTATCTTTTTTTTAAGGAATTGACTCTTGGTTTGACTGTGGAAACATCCTTCAGTGTTGACCTTTTATTTCTAACTTGTCTCTAATGTGGATCAGGGAACAATGTGCGCTTCATCAGTATTATTTTGACGGTTAAAGAGTGAACATTTGAGGGTGTTTGTGGGAATTCATGTATTTCCGCTTGTTTCCATCCTGGAACCTGTAGGTCACAAAGGAAACAGAGACACAATGGTTTATCCACAGCTTTTATCAAACTGATGCTTTTTTTTTATTCCAATCTCATATTTAGTCCAATGGCCCAAAATGTCCAATGGACTTTTGGTATCAGTTGTTGTCCATCCGTCTGTCCATAAAGAATTTTTCAAGAATCTTCTTGTCCAAAACCGTCTGTCAGAGTTACTTGATAAGTGTTGTGGAACCTCTTGGGGTAAGGTCTACCAAGTTTGTTCAAAGAATTGAGAAATATTCATTTTGAAATGTAATAAAAATCCCCATTGGTGTATAATAGGACAAATTTCAAAGTGCTATAACTTCAAACAGTTGAAGATATTGATATAATTACTATTGGCAATATATAGGAAGTCACGTATGGGCTTTCATTTGGTGCTATGACCTTTGACCTTGACTGACCTTGAAAGTTCAAACCCAAGGTTATCTATGTAAAGATTTCTGGAAACCTTAACCCCAACCTTAACCCTAACCCTATTTTTAGTTGTAATTTTCATCAGCTATAATGAATCTGCGTGATGCTTTAGTATGTCTCTCCCAGAGTGAAAATAAGGCTTTAAAGGGAATTTTATGGCAATAACTCTGTAGTTTAAAAAATATGAATATTTCCTTTATTGACTGAAAACTAGTTGACTAATTGAAAGGGAGTTTGTGAAAAACAAACTGAGCTTGAGCATAGGTTGTTTAGAAGAGCTTTGGAAAGAACCAGTTTTCAATCCTTCATCTGGTGTCAAAATGAGTCTCCTCAATGCATGGATTTACTCAGCACATTTATGGTCAGGTCACACTGTGTGTAAAATGATGAATATTATTGCATAAAAGTATGTTGTGAAAGCTCCAAGTCAGAAATATAAAAATGAACACAAATAGTCCGACAAATTGTTACAAGGGAAACAGAACTTTTAGAAATGCTCTAAAAACTACAAACCCTTTTTTCACAATGAGCCAACATGTTTTCCTGAGTAAATGTCCTGGTTTTTATATGATGAGTCATTAACGCTGTGAGATGTGTCATATGATTGTCATTTACTGAAGGACTGGTTTCTTTGCCAACAGATAATAACAACATACAAACTGATCTCCTGTGTTTTCACATGTTCTAGTCCCAGTATTGAGCCACTCAGCAGGAAATATGAGGAAATGTCATTTTACAAGAAGCCAAAGCTCCTGAACTCCGCCCAGAACCAGACTTTATCTGTGATTTCAAGCTGCAACACATTAAAAGTCTTCCTCAGATGACTTCATCGTGAAACCAGAGCTGCTTGGAGCGCTTCGTTAACCGTGTCGACTCCAGGCGACGGCCGTCATTTAGAACCAGATAAACGACAACGCTCACAAATATTATGTCGTGAAAACTATTCAGTGGTTGAACAGAACAAGGACATGTTACCAACCCTGAGAAGTAGATGTATATTTACTTTATCTAATCTCTAACATACAGAGTCGATCAATGATCAGAAATCTGGTATTTTTTCCTGATGATGAAATGAAAAACAATGACCGAACTGATTTGACATAAAATTTCAACAAATAATCAACAAAATAATAAACCAAATGAATAAGCCAGGCAGAAACAAGCAACATAATAATGTCCTGACTTGAGTTTTCTGTCAATCACAGTCTCATGCATTTTTCACTTTCTGTAGATTTATTAAAATCCTGTTGGATCTGGTGGTTTCTCCTCAAAGTCTAAATGTTGGACATGGTCTCAGTGTGTGGACATGGTACTGTCTGGTCCCAAATTAAGCGGATTACACCTGGTCCTGGCCCTGGTTACTCTGCCTGCTAGAGGTTTCCAACATCATGCTGTTATTGAATAAAGGTTTTATCTCTGTTTGATGTAGATGTTTAGGATGATGGAGAGAAGGGGTGGCCAACCCTGGTCCTGGAGAGCCTCTGTCCTGCATGTTTTAAATGTTTCCCTCTTCCAGAACACGTGGCGGTCGTTATCAGGCTTCTGCAGAACTTGATGATAGGCTTATCATTTGAATCAGGTGTGTTGGAAGAGGGACTCATCTAAAACATGCAGGATAGTGGCCTTCCAGGACCAGGGTTGGCCACCACTGATGTAGAGACTGAATCAAAGTGAAAATTTTCTTTTTTGATGTTTGAGTTTGTTGTGGTTTTATTTTGTACTCATACTCAAAGAGCAGTATTACTTCATTGTCATGTTTTATTTAGTACTTCTACTTCTGCTTTGTTGCCATAACCTCCTGCAGCTCTCCTCTGGGTCTTGATGTGCGTGAACAGACCGTGGACCAGGTGCAGGTTCAGGTCAGGGGTCAGAGGTTGGACAGTGAAGAGTGAGAGTTCCTTTTTTGGAAGAGCTTTCACCCGTGAAAGCAGATTGCCCCCATCCTCCGTCCATCCACACCCACCCCTGTCATTCCAGCGACATGTGTTCTACACTCCATGGCGGCAAGGAGCGGCGGGTCGGCATCTGTTCTGCTGATATTTGCTCACACTTGTCGTGGCAGCAGGTCTGAGGTTTAAGGAGCAGAGGCAGGAGCAGCTCCGTCCATTCAGCTGGAACCTCCAGAGCTGAAAGAGGAGGCTCCTGACGCCTCCCGTCCACTCTTCTGCAGACGCCGCCGCCAGGAGCTCTGCTCGTGTTTCAGCAGCTCCTCAAAGAGCTTTTGTCTTGTTCTTGTGCACAGAGGTAAGGTAGGGCAGCGTGGGGGTGTCAGAGTGGGATATTAGCTCATAGAGGATAAGCTGTGATTGAACAGGTCTGACAGAGGTCTGTGACTTCATTACTCCTCGCCTCTTATCTGGGGAGAGTTGGGGTTCAGAGGGGAAGTTTTGACAACCAGGCTCTCCACTTTGTCAGAGAGGGAGGTGGTGACTTCATCTCCTCTGTGAACCAGCCCTCTGCTCCCCCTCCTCCTCCTCCTCTTTTGTAGCTCAGCGCAGCCCGGCGTCATGCCAGCAGTCTTCATCCTGCTGCGCTCCCTGGTTCTCAGGCTCGTCAGCAGCAGACTGGCCGGATCGGCGCTTCAGTTCCTGCGGAGAAGCCTCTTGACGGGTGCTGCCCACCTCGGCACAGCGCTCCGCTACGTCTGGGATCGTGTCCGATCCCAGGAGTCCAAGGAAGCTGTGCTGGGCTGTGTGCTGTGCATTCTCAACATGCACAAGAAGGTGGAGAACTGAACCCCCCCACCCAGGCTCAGTTCAGCTTCAGTCGCTGCTGAACTCAGACCGGAGGAGCAGAGCTGGAGTGAGGAGGCTGAACACAGGAGGCATGAGCTGGACTTTACTCTGGACTGCAGGACTTTTACTTTGACGTGGGACATGTCTGAAAGCATCGTGAGGAAGGTTCAGCCCTTCACCATCGGGACCAGGCTGTCAGTCCCGACTGGGTCCAAATGCCAGGACTTTACGCAGACATATCTGCAGAACCAGAGTCTGGATAATTGTATCCAGCACAACCTGAACTCTTTGTACCTGAGCCGGTCCCAGGTCTGTGCCCATGGCCCCTGTCTGGTCTCGCCCATTGTGAAGCAGGTCAGATGCCACCAGGAGGACATGGCAGCCGAGGACCACCTGAACCAGAACGTGGCATCGGGTTCCTCTGCTGTGTCCAGGTCCATCAAGAAGATCACCATCTCTGGGAGTGGGGATGGGTCTGAGGACAAGGTGGGACGTCTGTCAGCGACTGGGTCCACATCAGAAAACAACAATAACAACAACAACATCAGCAGCAGCTCGGCAGAGACGCATCTGCCCCGGATCGTAGGCGTGAGCTGCGAGAATAAACCCAACTCTCACTTCAAGGTAAGAAAAAGGCAACGACACCGGCAGGAAAAACAGATCAAATATGTCTGTAACGAATACATGAATAAAACCACAAGAAACAAACATGAGATTAATGAAAGGAGGAGGCACAGTTTTCAGTGAACCAAGGCAAAATTATACAGATTTATTATCATTTTAATGACGTTTTGTTACTTTAAAACATTTAAACGTCATCAACTATTAACTATTACTTTCTAAATATTTTTTTCAACAAAATGTGAATCAAGGCTCCAACTTTAACAGTTTTGCAGATGTATGAAGTCATGACACTGTTTTCCTTTTTGTTTATGAACAGAATTATGAGGATGTTTCATCACAGGAATGTGTAAAGTTTTAATTATTGGAAACATATTTAAGTACTTTTTCCAAGAAGCTACAAATTTTTCTTTGGTTTTCATAGATATGGATTTTGTGGAAGTTCTCTGAATTAGTGGAGACATTTTTCAGTCAATAGTTTTCTCTGGTTTCCAATCTGTGGACAAACTTTGGTAAAGCTGGAGCTCATAAAAAGGTTAAGACAAAACCTGAAAAGAGAAGTCATTCAAGTCATTTTTGTTAGTCTCATTGATTTCATGAATTTCATGATTGTCTTCATAAAAACCTGTCTGTTCTGTCTGAAACGTTGGATTGTTTAGGTTTTACTCAGAAAAGACGGCGGGGACGAGGTGAAGCCGACACCGGGACAAACCGTGCTGAAGCTGACCCAGGATCAGGACACTGGACAGGTACGACCTCAGTCAGAGTGTGGTGTTGTGGATGTGCTGATGTTTTCAGATGCACTGGGTCTGTATTTAGATCCGTCTGTACTTGAAGAGGTGAAGTCATGCCTTGTTTTCTCCAGAACTTAACCCATGAAGGCCCAGTACTACTTTTATGTCACTTCCCAAATAAATTTTTCTTTCCATTAAATCTTTCTTAATTGATTCATCACCATTTATTTGAGTGTTATCCTACGTTTTTTTGGGGGGTTTTTTCAGTGAAAATCTGGCAGTTTTCTGTATTTAATTTACTGATCATGTAAGTGTTCATAAAAGCTCAAATTAAAGTTGAAGGTTATTTTATTAGAAACAGAGAAAACAGAAGAAAAAGTGGCTTTTTCAGCCCAGATATCAACAATTGAATGTAAAAACAAGCATCTGCAACCACTGTCACTGATCCAACTCCATTGGTTTTACTGATGAACCAGTGTCATAGAAAGTAACTATGGAGCCTTTGAATGTCCAAATGGATCATATGTGATGACCATGAAAAGATGAACAACTGTATTTTACTCCAACTATTGACATGGATTGACAGGACTAGTGGATCAACGGGTACTAAACAGTTTAGATCAGTAGATGCTTTTGGTCAGCAGTGGCTATTTGGGTCTTCATGGGTTAAACCATTTTATTCTAAGATAGTTTGGCTGCTGCCACGCTGCCGTCGGTGAGGGATGAAAGCCGTGGGTCGCTGCATGCTAAGGGTTCTGTTGACAGCGGCAGGACTTGGCCCGGTCCCCGCTGAAGTCGTCAGCCTGGGGATGAAGGCAGGGCTGGAAAACATGAGGTCAGGGAAGATGTTAACAAAAGGAGGAGGCTTGGTAGAATAACACTGTGACACAGCACTGGCCTCATTTCCCCTTTGAGTCCAGAACCACAGGACTCACCTACAGCGGCGTTTAATCCTCAGACAGGGCGCCAATGCAACCGTCTGTTCAGTCAGGACGCTGAGAGGACGATGGTTTAAAGCAGAGGTGTCAAACTCATTTTAGTTCAGGGGCCACATCCTCCCAACATGATCTGAGGTGAGCCAGAACAGTAAAATAATAACATAATAACCTGTAAATAATGTCAACTCCAAACTTTTCAGTATGTTTTAGAATGAAAAAAGTAATACTACACTATGAAAATGTGTACATCTACAAACTATCCTTTAAAAATTTGTGACAATACTAGAATTTATTGAGGAAAATTTGTCAAATTTTAACAGTATTATGCCTCAGATTCTCATTTACACATGTACATTACAACTTATAGATCGCAGTTGATCCACAAATACACAAAACATTTAGTAACAGGGAGAAAATTGTTAAAATGACACTTGTCTGACGACATTTCAGGATGTTCATATTTGTTCAGGTTATTCACATTTTTTGGCAAAGTAAATGTGAATATTTTCATATAATTTTCCTTTTTTTAACACTAAAATGAAAAGACTGTCATTAAATGTCATTATGTCAAATGACATAATGTCAATGTAATAGGTTATTATGATAGTATTTTACTGGTCTGACCCACTAATTGATTATTATCCTCAGTGTAATTTTTACATTTCACTAATTCTTCCCCCCATCCCCCACATTTTGTGTTTTACATTCTCTCTATTTAACCATAGCGATTTATCACCATCTATTATAACGTTATCCTCTGTATTTTGCATTTTTTTGTGTAAATCATGTATTTTCTTATATTTCATTCACTGATCATGTAGATGTTCAGAGTAAATTCAAAGGTTATTTTATCAAAACAGAAAACTGAAGGAAAAGGAACTTTTTTAGCAAATTCACTGAAGGTGCAGTGCAATTTACCTTAATTATTGATGTGTATTGAAAGAATGAATGAATAAACAGCTGTTAAACCTTTTCAATCTGTGCATGGTATAGGTTGAGGGTTTCTATTGTCTATTATTTTTCATTATTTTCATTAGTTTAATTTTGCTTGTTTTGCTTCTTTTATTATTTTTCATTATTATAGTTTTTGTTTTCATTTTATTAATTTTTTTATTTTCATCCAGTTATGTAATTTTTTATACAGTTTTTCTGTTGTGTCTTTTGTGAGTGGTTTCACACAACTACTGACTGTCTTTTATGTCTTTTTCATTTTGTTTATTAAGAACTGAACTGAAAGTAAGAACTAAATCACAAAATCTGAAACGTTTTGCTTCTACATCATTGTCATTTTATGTCTTTTACATCATTGTCATTTTTTCTTGTCTTGTTACATGTTTTACATATTTTGCATTATTTCTTTCAGTTGTTTTTCCTTTTCTTGGGTCTTCAATGTTTTCATCTTTTGCATTGCTCTTGACTTATTTCTTTGTTTTTGTCTCATTCTGTTTCTCTTTTCCATGATTTTCCTTCATTGTCTTTCATTGTTTTCATTTTGTTAACTTTATATGAATCTTGTTTATTGCT
This sequence comes from Ostorhinchus cyanosoma, assembly GCA_029814465.1. Taxonomy (NCBI): domain Eukaryota; kingdom Metazoa; phylum Chordata; class Actinopteri; order Kurtiformes; family Apogonidae; genus Ostorhinchus; species Ostorhinchus cyanosoma. Next base: position 1,968,296 of record JAPTYQ010000008.1, read on the forward strand.
TTTGTCTGGTGTTTTCTCTGAGTTTCATTGAACCACTCATGTCTGGTTTCTTCATCGTTTCCTTTACACTGTGCAGATAAAGGTTGGACATTTACGTGGATAATCACTGATAGACTGATGAGAGCCCCAGCTCTGGAAAGGTGAGGCCTTTCCAAGTGAGGCTGAAGTAAATCCAGTGGGACACGTCCAGTCCTGCTTCCTTCTTGAGTCCAGATGTTTCCTGGTCCGAAGCGGTTCCAGGCGTGTTCGCTTCGTGTCACATCGCGCTGACGGCGGCGTTTTGTTTGACGCGTGTTTAGAATGTCTCTGTCTGTAGAAAGAAAGTGTCGTGAACAGGAGGCCACTTATCATCTCCTCATGGTTTATTTAGTCTCACAGCTGGTCTTCAGACTCTGGACTTCAGATTGTGGTCTTCAGATTGTGGACTAGATGGTAGACTTAAGATGGTGGTCTTCAGATTGTGGACCTCAGATTGTGGTTTTCAGGTTGTAGATTTCAGACTGTAGTATTTGGATTGTGGTCTTTAGATTGTGATCTTCAATTTGTAGACTTCAGATTGTGGCCTTCAGATTGTGGTCTTCAGATTGTAAACTTCAGATTGTGGTCTTCAGATTGTGGTCTTCAGATTGTAAACTTCAGATTGTGATCTTCAGATTGTGGTCTTCAGATTGTAGACTTCAGATTGTAGACTTCAGATTGTGGTCTTCAGATTTTAAACTTCAGTTTGTAGACTTCAGATTGTTCTAACGCTGCTGCTGTGTTTTGGTGTGTGCAGAGTTCCTCGGCTGAACCCCAGATGACGGAGCGTCCGACAGAAGCGTGGGCAGGTGTCGCATCCCAGAGCGACAGCTTCACTCAGCGGAACTCGCTTTTCAACAGGGAGGTTCTGCAGGTAAACCAGGATCCAGGTTTAACAGGGTTCTCCTTGTTTTTTATGTGGAAGTAAATGAAATGTTTCAGGTGTCGTTCCTCTTCCACTCATTAACATTTAACCACTGAAACATTTAGACAACGTTTAGAATCTGTTTCCTTTACTGGTGTCAAAGCAACAAGTGAAACTGGAAAAATCCACAACATTATACTTTAATGCATTTGTTCCTCATCTGGACAAACATCATAATGTGTGGATTTTATTGACTCTGTATTGTCATCAATTACTTCTAAAACTCAGTATTGTTTATCAGACTCACTAACATCCAACACAGAAACTACTTTCCCACTTTCAAAACACTGTTAAGTCTTTTTACTTCTTTGTCTTTACATCATTTTTTTTCTTGTTGCATGTAGGTACATTGTTTCTGCAAAAAAAAGAAGAACCTTTAAAACAGTCAAATCTGCACTGGTGTGAAAGTTACACTTAAATGCATTTGCTCCCAAACATTTGCAGCTCAAAACCTAAAAATCCATCTGAAGTCTAATTGGAACCAAAAGTCTCAGAATTCCATCATAATGTGTGGATTCTGTTGACTTTTCGTTGTTGAATTAAGTTAAATAAGGAACCGCATCATGGATAAAGAAAACATTAGCAGTTGTTTCTAAAACTGACACATGAAACTAACAACTCAAGTCAAATGCACTGACTTTTCCACCATCAAACACTTACCTTCAATGTCCTGTTTCATGGTTGTTATGTTTTTATTTACTTGCATTTCATTTCATTGTTTCACAAGTAAAAAATCACTTGAAAAAGCTCAAATCTCCACTGGTACAAATGAAAAAACATTGTTTTCATCTCAGCCTTTTTTTCTTCTTTTTATCTCATGTCTTTGAATAGTTTTGTCGTGATACTTTTCATCATGTTTTTCACATTGATTTTAAGTAATTTTGTTTAACTAATTTTTAATTGAATTGGTTTAACTATGACCTAACTTTTAAAATCGTCACTTGTGCCTCCAGTGAAGTTGTGTATTGACATTTCCATCCTTGTCTCCTGTTGTTTTTGACCTGTTGTGTCTCTACCATAGACCTGTGTCCCTCAGTGATGTGAATGGACAGACACGTCCAACAGGACCGGCTGCAGGGTTATGTATGACCCTGCAGAGAACCAGCACTAAATATGTCCTGGTTCTTATTTAGTCCTGAGAACTGTATTCGCTGTGTTTGGAGGGAGGAGAGGGAGGGGAAACCGCCACAAGTGAAGCAATTATTTGGGGATGAGATCATTGTTTGGCTGGGTCCCTTCACGCCTTTGGCCCGGGGAGGCTCAGCCAAGCAGCTCCACTGCTGCTGTTATCTCAGCGCTGCTTCAGCCGTTCCATCCAGGCCTGTTTTTCAGCGGGTTCGACTCGGGGACATTTTGTTCAGCGCTCAGCTGTGTCGTCAGACTTGGGCCCCGGCGTTCGGTCGTTTACTTCCAGTAATAAGACGTTAACTCTGGATGTGTCGGTTGAAGGAAACAGAGTGTGATGTATTCATGTGTTGAAAACGTCTCCATAGAACGTTGTTAATGTTCACAGAGTGAGCAGCCGTTTGCTCTGATCTGGGGTCAGTGTTCGTGCTGCTGTTAGAAGGAAAAGTCCATTCTGGTTGAACTGCATTGACTTTAAACCAGGGTATCAAACATGTGGCCTGGGGCCCAAAACTGGCCCATCAAAGGTTCCAATCCGGCCTGTGGGATGAATTTGTGAACCGCCAAAATTACACTGAAGATATTCACAAAACATTTGGTTCAAGTTCCACGTACAGGTTAGTAAATATGATCATAATAACCCATAAATAGGCAAGACAAGACAAAGTTTATTTGTATGGCACAATTCATACACAGGGCAGTTCAAAATGCTTTACAGAAATGGCAAAGAGACAGGTTAAAAAACATAAAATGTAAAATGTGGTTTTTAAAATGCATTAAAACCATACAGTTAAAAATAAAATAAAAGAGCTTTCAAAGTGGTTTTTAAAATGCATTAAAACCATACAGTTAAAGTAAAGTAAATACTCACTACTCCAAATTTTTCTCTTTGTGAATATAAACATTTTCATGTAATTTTCCTGTATTTACACTAAAACAATCATTCCACAAAAAACCCAAATGACCTGAACAAATATGAAAAACCTGAAATGTATTAAGAGAAAGTGTAATTTGAGAGAAGTGTAATTTCAACAATATCCCGTGTTTTATTTATTGTTGTATTAGTATATATTGTTTAAACTGCACTTACTTTTCTAAAGAAATTTAGGTTGTTCATGTTATTCACATTGTTTAAAAAAAAAGTTTATAGATGTAAATATTTTCATCATGTAAGGAAAGTTTCGAGTTGACATTATTTATATATTGTTATGTTATTATTTTACTGCTTCAGACCAACTTTGGCTGAATTTGGCCCCTGACGACCATGCTTTAAATCCAGAGGCTGTGATGCCCGGAGACCTCGTTTCACACTGATGGAAATGTGTTATTTCAGTGTCACGTGGCCCGGATGGAAGTGGAAGTGGGTTTTCCAGGTACAGACTTTTAAAGGCCCCTAAAGTTTCCCCTAAAGAGTCTCGGTCTGGGGCCGAATGTCTCAGTGTTCACCGTCTCAGACCACCGTCCAGTCCACGGTTGACTCCTCTAAGGAAATGTGATGGTATTTGACTAAAACTGCATCCATTTTCACAGTTTTAGATTCTCCTTCCTAAAGACTCACTTCTGCTCCTTTTAATGTTCTTATACAGATATCTGATTCTGTCTGTTCATGGTTGTTAAGCCGTCTGTCCACTAGAGGGCAGCGAGACGGAAAAGTGTCTGACAACAGTAACAAACATGTCAGCAGAGGATTGGACTGTGTCCATGTCATGAAGACCAGCTCCATGTTCATTCACTGTTCTGATCCATTTAATCTTTATCCAGAGGCATAGACACATGAGGGGTTTGGGGTCTCTCAAGAATATTATGCATTTATATTTTTAAAAAGTAGGAATTTGTGTTGATTTAATACACTGAGATACATCAGATATATAAATATTACCTGTTACATGTGCACACGTTGCACACAAACATGTGGTTTTCGTCTTTCGTGTTTTATGTCTTGTTTGTCATTTTTTGTAATGTTTCTCATGTTTATGTCTCACTGCATAGTTTTAATCTTGTTTCTGGTTTTTCAGGTTTTTTATGTCATTTTCATCCCATTTTAGAGGTTTTCTTTTTACTTTTGTGTCAGTTTTGTTTTGTTTTGTGTGTTTTTGTCCCTTATGTTTTCATTTGTGTTTCAGTTTTTTTTCTCTCATTTGCACCATTTTTGTCATTTAGTTTTTTCGTCTTTTATGTCATTTACATCCCGTTTTGGAGATATTTTGGGCTTTTGACGTATTTTCCTTTTGTCTTGTAATTTTTGACTTTTGCACCATTTTCATCTTATGTGTTTTTGTTTTCTCTTGCATTGTTTTTGTCCTGTTGCGTTATTATTGAATACTTTAAGACCATAGTAAACAGATAATACAATACGGCTGTTGATCTCAGTGCATGCCTACTCAGTTATGTTCATGCGTATCAGATTTTTCACATTAAGTCATGAGCGGAGCCTGAACTCGATGCTTCAGTCTATTCTTTGAGCGCAGACTGAGGCTCAAGTGTATACGCCGATAAACAGACCATTGTTGGTGGAGAGCGACGGGAAGAAACAAGGGGATGGTGGACTTCCTGGATGAGGTCATGCTGTGAACAGATAGGGCCGGGCCTGTTTGTCCAGCTCTTTTCCTTCTGTTCAGACCCAGAAATACCTCGACTGCCCCAGGGCCTCATAAAGTTAATGACCTGCCTCTCAGAAAACAGCTGACGTCACGTTACGATCGGGACCAACAAGTTGTTTAGTGACTGCGCCCAGTAGTTTTGGAGGTTCTTTTCGCGCTGTCACTGGAGACTCAGAATCCAAAAGAAATCCAAACAAAAGGCCTCATGAGTTAATAATGTTTACCAGACAGGTTTCAATGTAAATGCATCACAAATCCTATTGAATTTTCAGAAAAGAAAATGCACATTCGGTAACATCAGTTTCCATTGACTCATTCATCAAATCTGTCTTTCACATTTACCATTCATTCAGCATCTTCTGTGCAATATCTTTAGTTTGTTTTTGTTTTTTTCTTTTCTTTTCAGATTTTCAGCAGGATGTTTTATGTGCAAATTAAAAATGTAAACTCAGCAGCTTGGTATGCAAAAATGACTAACATTGCAAATATTTCCACCTTCTAAACATGATGTCAGGGCCTCTTTTTCCATCTCGCTTGTGTGTTTTCATCTCTTTGTTGCATCTTTTCTTTGTCTTTTTAAAGATTTTACAATAATTTAATCTCAGCTTAAACTTTTCCTTCAGAGCCAAAAGTCAGCCTTAAAGGGCTCATGTTTATCTAAACCCACTTTTATTAATCTTTGGTTCATTTATTTGTGTATTTGGACCCTAACAGTTCTAACAGTTTGAATTTGAGCCCTCCAGGTGCTGCAAAGCTATTTTTATATTAATTTCGGCAAAAATTTTGTGGATTTCTACAACCTCTTTTAATTCCCTCTTAATGTGTTATATCTATAACTACTCATATCACGATATTTTCACATGTAAGGTCTAGACTTTCGACAAACATTTTGAGTGTGACATAATTGTTTATCAGCAGCAACGGTTGTAGTAAAAACTGAAAATATGTCCAAACTTCAAGCCGATGAGCTAAGATATTCAGTTTTTGGTTTAACAGGACAGAGCAGCACAGCTAACAGCCTGGAGGGAGCAGGGTCATGTGCATTTAAAAGGCCAGTGCTCAAAACCACTTTTCTTTGTCATTACTCAGAAATAGGGTTGAAGATGGACCTATGGAGTTAAATTAAGGAAGAATTCCGACCCAACCAGAGCATTTACAGTTTATGTAGATGACAGGGAAATGTTTGAAAATGTACAATTCCATGTAAAAAAAATAGCAAAATATCACTCCGTTAAACTGTAAAGAAATAATGATCTGACACTAATTGAGATAATTGGTCTCGTCTGCTGTATCTTATATATCTTATGTAGTATTTGTATGTATTTATGAGTAGCTGCAGTTTAGTAGTTTGTTTGGGATTAACCTGATGCATTTATTTTTTATGTGGTGGATCTTTTTCTGTCAGGATTGTGATTGTTTTTATATTTGCACGTACAGGCTGAAGAAGATTTTTTTTTCCTTATTTCTAATATGTTGTGTACTGTTTTGGGCAAACTTCAGGTTGTTGTTTCATATGTATGGTATCATTTCTGCTGATTGGAAAAGAGTACTTTGTCCTGGCTTTGGTTTTCGTGGAGCTTCAGACACATTAGCAACGGCGCTTTGTTCTCCAGTGTCATGTTATGCAGAGCAGAGGTTTCTGTTGGCGAGAGCCTGGACTCCATTACCTCAGGTTTCGTCTCTGCTTTTCTGGCAGCGTCTGCATTAGTCAGAGCTCAGATCAGGTGGGAGGGACATGTTTGTGACCAACATGGATGTTGGAGACACATCGGACTAGTGATAATTGTTATACTACAGCTGCTTCTCCTAAACTTGGGACACAAAATAGGTCACTAAGCTAAATCCACAACAGTAATATGATACGAGAATGAACTACTCAAGCAAATGCAACTGGAGAAGATTTCATACATGTTTACATCATCAAACCATGTGAAATGTAGAGGAGAGGCCTCAAACATAAAGGATGCAACAAGATGAAAACGATGAAGACAAAACCAGATGAAAATGATCAAGACACAATGAAATGAAAACAAAGAAGACCGAACCAGATGAAAACGAAGAAGATGAAACCAGATGAAAACGATGAAGATGAAAGGAGATGAAAACGATGAAGACAAGACCAGATGAAAACGATGAAGACAAACCCAGATGAAAACCAAGATGAACCACTCCTTGTCTTTTATTGTATGGTTTAGTTTTTCATTTTATTCGATTTAATTCTGTGAAATGCGATCTGAGTTTTAATTCAGTGTGATGAGAATGTTGTGAGAGACACGTGGTTTTAAAGTCTCTCTGATCTACAGGTAGAATATTCAACTATTATAACATGAATATTCAAGTAAAATAAGTGAATATTATAACGTTGCAAACAAAAATAAACCTAAAGACAAAAACGTGAAACCAGACTGGTCTAAAAGGATCCGATTCAGGATCTGGACTGACTGTGATGCTTTGGTTTTCATTCAGTTGATCAAATACACTTGATGGGTCTAACTCGTCTGGATTACAATGTAATGTTTGCTTTGGTCTTCTGGATTGTCTGAGGATCATCTCACCAATCTCTGTTCTGTCGCTGTTCTGCAGGCGGGGGCGTGGATCAAGGGGAAGCTCCAGGACCTAAAGGACGGCTGTAACGTCCAGCGCTGCCCCCTGCAGGACTGGGAGGAGGCATCGCAGACCCTTCACAGAGACCTCAAAGACTTCGAGAACACCCTCATCCAACTGAACCAGGTATATCACACAGGAACAGGACGTACCAGGTATATCACACAGGAACAGGACGTACCAGGTATATCACACAGGAACAGGACGTACCAGGCATATCACACAGGAACAGGACGTAGCCTATTGGTAGATCAACAACGTCACTAAAACATAAGGTGAACAGTTTGAGACGTGATGGAGATGAGGACGAAGGCGAGAATCACTGTGGAGATGAAAGAGTTATGTAATATCTGTAACTTTGACTGTGCAGCCTGTATTTTATATAGGTTTTATTTTATGTAGGCTTTTTTTTACTGGGTTTTGCCTTTTGTGGGTTTTATATTCTGTAGCTTTTGTTTTCTGTAGGTTTTATTTGACGTAGGTTTTGTTTTCTGTAGGTTTTATTTGACGTAGGTTTTGTTTTCTGTAGGTTTTATTTGACGTAGGTTTTGTTTTCTGT
>JAPTYQ010000008.1:1978639-1998332 GCA_029814465.1 Ostorhinchus cyanosoma
AATTAGACATAAACACCTAAAAAGTAACTTTTCAGTGAGATATAAAAACTTATTTTTAGATAATAGATCTTGGAAATCTTATTTTAAGAAATCTTACCAAGATCATTTTCACTTGTTCCATTGGCAGATTTTTTTTTTTTTTTTTGCTCAATTCAAGATTTTTTTAATTTTAAAATTTTTGCCTAATTCGAGCAACAAAAAAAAAATCGTAAAATAAATCTTGGTTAGATTTCTTGAAATACAATTTTCAAGATCTATTATCTACAAATAAGTTCTTTATATCTCACTGAAAAGTTCCTCTTTAGGTGATTCTGTCTTATTTGAACTGTGATGAGATATTTGGACTAGAAATGAGAAAAAAAAATAGACTTGGTAAGATTTCATTTTTTACAGTGTGCAGTGGGTTTTTCCGGTGAGCTATTCGGTGTAATCTGAGGCAGAGTACGTCACTGTGTGGGAAATGACTACACGAGGAAACTTGTCATTAATTGTGCAATTCCTGAAGTGGTGTTCAGTTCTAGTAGTCCTCCACGGTGCTGGCGTAGGGCTGTTTGAAAGCAGACTGGATGGTTTTATTACAGCTGTGTGAAAGAAGCAATGATTTTCCTCCATTAAAGTGTGTTGTTGTTGTGTGTATTTGCCGTCCAAAGTCCGTTTCGCAGTCACTACTTCATATTTCACTTTCCCAGATCTTCAGTTTCTCTCTCTTGAATTTCTGTTTTCTCCATCTGTATTCACCTCACTCACATGTAGCTCACCCAGAAAATCACAAACAATATTAGATTTTTACAAAGCACTCGTTTGGTGCAGTAATGCAGGTGTAATGTGGTCACGGGGGGGGGGGGGGTTTGCTACGATGCCTCCCTTCCTCCCACTGGAAATGTGTTTTAATCCAACCTAACCTGTACTTAACTCTGCTATAAAAATGTCCTCATTGCTCGTCCTTGTTTAGCGTCTGATTTCTGTTTACTCAGAGGAAAAGCATATCATCGTCCAAAGACCTGGACGGCATAGGAGACCGGGAAATACGCGACCTCGCCGCTCAGATCATGGTAGAAAACGTCTCCTCACTACAGTGGAGGTGGAATCTAGATGTGGAGATGCTCAAAGAGTCTAACGTCTGTCCTTGTCCTGCAGATGCTGGACGTCAGTGTGTCCCAGCTGTCCAACCTGCATCCGGCCCTGGCGTCCGGCGTCTCCCGGAAGCACAGTGAGGTGAAGGACGGGTGGACGCACCTCCAGAGGGTTTTCAGGTGAGACTCCATGGAGACTGGATTCTCAGAGACCTGGTCTTCAGAGACCAGATGAGGACAATGTGGACATGTTTCCAACACTGAGACCCAGACTCAAACCAGATCTAATATCTGAAAACACACATCAGTGTTGAACAACACAAAGACATCATGTGGAATCAAGATGGAACTGACTCTGATCTGAGGTTAAATTAAATAAAACAACCCAAAAAAAATCTATAAAATTAACAAAATAATTAAAAAATGAACAAATCTCAGGTGAAATAAAAACCTGTTCCAAGGGGAAGAAGTAATTTAAAATATGCAATTACCAGAATAGGCAAAAATGAACTAAAATATTCAATTAAATGAACTAATTTAAAAGACATTTACAAAAATGGAATGTAAATGACAAAGAAAATAAATTTGATAATTGTGAAAACAAATAGTAATTTTAAAAACTGAACAAAAGTAAAATCGGGTCAAATAAAACCCTTTCCTAATGGGAATATTTAAATTTTTTTTCGGAATTCATTTAAAAAGAAAAAAAACCTAGAAAAAGAATTTGCAAAATAAGAAACAAAATAAACAAAAAATTCAATAATATGAACAAAAAAGAAACAGAATTTTCTTTTAAACAAGGAAGTGAAATTGAACAAACATGACCAAAATAACTTATAGTGAATAAGGAACAAAATAGTCTAAGAAATGGCCAAAAATAATCATTTAATTGAACAGAAAAGAATCAACATATTCAATAAAATGAGCCAAATCATCAGTTCATCTGAATGTTTGGATCAAAGTCTCATATCTTACATTTTCACTGTGTTTTTGCATATTTTCTTGATACTTTAACACATTGTGCCACATATTGAACTTCGTCACATGGATAAACTGGAGACGCTGATGAAGACACAAAGTCCTCATAAACCGGGTCGGAACTGGTACCAATACGTGGTATGTTGTATTTTTACTGGTGAAACCTGGCAGTTGTTTTTGGTTCTGATTGGCTGTGTTTTATGTGTGTGTGTCGCTACCTCCGTCTCCTGTTTCTGTTTTTTCTTCTGTGCACTTTGACCACGTGTTGGACTGGTTCTGGTCCAATCCGTCATATTTAGAACATTCAGTCAGTAAAGCACGTTATTGTGACGTTAATGGATCCTGACACTTATAGGAACAGGTTTATGTAAATGGGTTTTAAAGAAATGACTCATTAGTTACAGTCATTAGAGCGTGTAGAGTTCTGCAAAACCACTCAGATATTATATAATATCTGCAGATGCACGAACAAGAACCTTTTATTAATTCCTAAATTCCTGTTGGAGAAAGTCTGCTGTTTGGTTTTCAGGACCATTTGATCCATTACTGGCTGTTTTATCCCTCTGCACCAAAGCACCGAAAGTGCATGATCTGCTCAGTGTCGTAAATAATGTCAAAATTTTTTTCATACACTTTTTATTTTTTGGATTTAATCAACTTCAGCTCAAAACAAAAATATCAAATACTTAATAACTGTAATACTTTTAACCTTTTAAATGCCATGTTTGTAATGTAAACAAACCATATTTTTGATGCAAAAAACATTTTATTTTTCAATTTACTACATAAAAATATTTTTTCCTTCTGTCATATGTCAGTGATTAACACCAACTCTGGTTAATATATGTTATTTTTTGTTCTAGGTCAAATGTTAAATGCTAAGATGTGTCAGTGTGCATTTCGTACTCACTTGGTGAGTGAGAAATGTGATGATTTTAGTGGATCGGTCAGAATTGAAAAAATCATGCAAAAATGAACAACTTTTGAGTTCTGACCTAAAATAAATTATGAAAAATAATTTTATAGATTTTATACCATGAAGAGCCAAGTGTGCATAGTATGTTCACTCTCACAATGAAATTATTTTAACCTTGACTCACGAATCACAAAACCCCCAAGACGCTGGCACTGGAAGGTTAAAGCTGTGTCGAAAATCTATGTATCATTCATTCTTTTCATATTCAGTTGAGAATCCACAACAGGAAAATGAAAAAATGACTCGTTATTTCATTATTTGTGTACGAATCAAAAATCAAGTTGTTTTTCCTTTGCACAAATAAAAAATTGGAAATGAGCAAATGGACCAAGTGTTGGGTTTCATGTTGACATTTTTGATATGCGATTTGGTCTGACCCAGAAGTTGCTGACTTCTTTGTGTGTTGAGCTGGACAATCGTAGGTTTGCTAGTGTTCTGCCTAATGCATTCTGCGATAATGGAGAATTTTGTGTTATTCAGAGGCAGCAAACACGTTACTCTCAAGGAGGACGACATGACAACTGAAAAAAATGGTCAGGATCTTCCAGGTTTTGTTATTTTGTCAAATACAGTGCAGCCATGGCAGCCAGTCTAAGTAGAAGACACTTCGCGTAACACACGAATAAGTCAGTAACTTCATACCAGATCGGATATAAAAAATGACATGAAACCCAACATGTGGTCCATTTGCTTATTTCCAATTTTTAGTTTGTGCGTACAATCGAAAGAATGAAAAACAACTCACTTTTTGGATTTTTGATTTGTACATGAATAATGAAATACTGAGTAATTTTTTCGTTTTCTGATTGTGGATTCTCAATTGAATATGAAAAGAATGATACATGGATTGCTGACCTCCTGTTTGTGTTTAGATGTTATCACAGTAAAAGCACTGCCTTAAAAACAGAACTCAGCCTTAAAATGGACAGTTTTCATGGCTCTGGTTGGTTGTGTTGACATGTTCTTCCTCCAGTAGCTCTGATGTTTGTTCATGTTCACATTGAGGATCTAAAGTCCAATGTCTGCGTCTGTCCAAATATTTCTCAGATGGAGCAGCTTTATTTTTAGATTCAGATTACATCATGTGTTCCGTTGAATCAGTATTTAAAGCCAAAAACACAAACAGCCGCGGACTTCAGAACCATACTTGGACTCCATGGTCTCGGCCTGGTTTAACCCCCAGCTTTGCTCATCCTACAGGAGCGACCGGACCGGAGCCGCCCCCGCCCCTGCCCCCACCGCTGCTGCCTCCCTGTTCACCAGGGAAGATGGCGACCCTGTGACCCCAGCCCGGGAGCCCCAGGGCCACGTGGGAACGGAGGCTCAAAGGACCATGGGAAAGGAGGTGAAGGAGGAGCAGAACCGGCTGAAGGGCTGCGTGGTGAGTCGCTCTGCTGTTTCATTCTGGTTCTGATGTAACTGCGGTGGGAGCTCCGCCTCCTCCAGTGCCACGGAACCTGACGCATTTTCCCCTCGGCCTCGGAAAATGTCCGACATACGGTTTCAGGAGGTTTTTCCTAAATAGTCGTGTTTTGGTCAGATATTCTGTTGAACAGCGGTTTTAGTTTTGACATCAAAGAGATAATGGTTGTGCCTTGAACCTGGTACAGGGCAGTTTTACTTTTACTCAGCATTTAAGATCCAGTCTGATGGACGTGTCCAGCGTTTTCTGATTTATACATCTACTTATTCTAATTTACTGGAATAAATGCATAGACGTGGTTCTGTGAAGCCCATTGTTGTCACATTCTGACTCTTCATGACATTGGAGTTTCCCTCTAGTGTCCGTTTAACTCATCGATATTTTAATGTTGATTTTAATGTTTTTAAATTATTTCTTTATTTTGATTAAATGTTCACTGGCTTTAATCAAATTCAAGAAAGACCAAAAATCTCGGTTCCTGCTGTGTCTTAAACGTCTTTAATTTACAAATTTACATTTATTACCTTGAAAAGTCTTTAAAAGGTATTAAATTTGACATGGTAGGTCGTAAGTTCAGTTGCCATAAACTTGTTGGATATATTGTGTATAAATGTCAAATGCCCAAACTGCAAAGAAAGTAACATTAGTTGACTCAGTTCCACCAGTTTCAACCCCACAATTTATACTGAAATGAGAAACCAATTATCACTAACTCTGTAGCCCCCGGTGAGAAATGACTCTGAACGGTGGGAATCAAAGCATAAATAAATAAATTTTCTTAAATTCTTGGAGTCACACATTTTTGCCTGTACGGCTGTGAAATAGACTGTTAAATAGGCAGTAAATTCTGTTCTAAGTAGTCTTAAAAAGTCTTAACTTTAACTTGTAGAAACCTGTAGGAACCCTGGAAAATAAGCTTTAAATCCATGAGCGTTCACACACAACTGGGGTGTTTTTGTCTGTTATATTGTTTTCCTCTCAGTGTGTTTTTGTGTTTTATGTTGTTTTCATCATGTTTGACATCATCTGTTTTTTTGTCTTTTGTGAATAATTTAAAACCACAAACAGCTGTCTGGTTTGTTCTACTTTCACTTTCAGTCTTTACACTAGACATTCATCCTGATAATGATCGACTGAAATGAACATTTTCATCATGAATATATTTATACAGTATTCCTGTATTTTATAGTGTTGCATTAGAACTTTTCCTGAAGAGCAGGATGTTTCTCTGATTTCTCCACTTCATCCAGACCTTCAGGACATGAAGCTCATGTAGTTCATGACTCTGTATTTTCCAGCCATTCTTTACAATCTCGGTTCTTTAATGTTATGAATTTTGTCTTGTTGGAGTCACGGGAACATCTTTTATAGGTGTTATTTATCTTGGCGCTGGAATCCCTACATTTTCATTGAAAAATGTCAAGTAGTGAGTGTTTCGATGACGGTCCAGAGCAAACAGGCCTTTCCCCACTCACCCCAAACTGTAGTACTTTTTATATCCTTTGAACAGTAGAATAATCTGTTGGCTTTAACAAACGTAGAGTTGGTGGATGGATATTAATAGATGTGGTTCAGTCTGAGGTGAAGCTTTGATCTGCTCAGTGTGGACTCCTCAGACCCTAACCCGACCCATAAATCCACAGGGAAATACTGTCGGCATCGTTTGAAGGAGCTGAAGTATGTGGTTTGTTAAAAACCGGTAATCATGTTTATACTTAGTCTTTGCACGTGACGTCCCTTTACGGTCCTCTCGCCTACTGTTGACCCTCACATCCAGAAGACCTCACTCTTTCCATTCTCTGGGTTCGGTTTGCTCAGTTTAATGTCGTCTGTTTCTGAAGCTGAAGGTCAAAAAACCTCCCTGTCCCTGTATTCTACTCTGGGTTGATGATGATGACAGGACAGAAAAGCTGGGTGTGGGGTGAATCAGAGACAGTGGGTGCTGATGAAGACAAACATACAGGTCCTATGTGCAGTTATTGTTTTCAGAATATGTATTTTATTTTTTCAGACACAAATTTACGCAAATAATGTTAACTGTCAGGAACAGCACGTTTGGAGCCAGTTTTGTAATGTGATCAAATTTCAGTAAGACATTTAATCTCCTCATTGCTCCATGTCTGTCTACGGCTCATGGCTGCTGCTGTTAACTCTGTCTACCCATAAGACTCAGCTACTTCCAGCAGCTCGTCAACACAAAAAGGCGCACGGTTCCTTGGTTTGTTTCAGCTCGAAAACCGGTTATATTCACACTAAAAGGGTCGAAAAGCTGAGACCACCTAAAGGATGTGGTCTGGGTCTGCTTGTTTGGTTTGAGTCAGAGTTTGCATGTTTGTATTCACACCTAAAAAAAAAAAAACAAAGTCCGGACTTTCCAGGGAAATGAATTCTGATCCGTTTTAAAGTCATCTGAATACACTCTAAGTTTTATAAAGTGATTTGACCTCTAGCAGAAACAGCAGGAACATCCATCTTGAAGCTGTTGGTCAGTCTTCTGTGAGACATAAACCTGGTCCTGGTGGTCTTTACTGGTCCAGGATCTGGGTCTGGATATAGATGTTCTGTCTCTGAATGATCCACTTGTTCTTACTGCAGAGCAGATGATTTTCCAACAGAACCGTAAACAGTAAAAGTCATTAGTGGCGTGGTTTCATTTTACCTGCAGCTCCTGGTTGGACTGAGCTCATGAATATTTATGAAGAATCAGGTCTAAGCTGGTTCTGGTTCTGGATCTGGTTCTGGTTCTGGTTCTGACTAACTAACCATGAACAAAAATAAAGAAAGAACTGCAGGAATAATCAACTCTATTTTCCACTGCTATTATCAATGTATGGCTTTGAACATTACTATTATGGACATTTGAACACCAGATAAATGTTAAATCATTTCGTTTCCAGTTTAAAGGCTGATTTTTTGGCTTTAAATTATTCAGAACTAACTGACTTACTTTGTTTCTTTGAGTGCAGTCAACTTTCTATTCATCAGCATGAAACTGATGAAAAATATGGTTCTTTGTGGGTCATTCCCACCATTTTGTTATTAAATACATTAAAGTTTGTACAGTAAAACGTTGGTCAATCAACATATCATAACGTGTTGGGAAGATCAGATTCTTCACAACTGAGTCTAAATTTATTTTACAGTTTTCCTGAACAATAAGACATAATTAGTGACATAATCACCGGGATAGTGATTATATTTATGTTCAATAATGGATAAAAAAAACAAAACACATTCAGCTAAATTTATCCTGATGTAGTTTAGGTTTTCATCCTCAAAGTAAAACAGTAAATGTTGTGAAACAAGAGGTTGTTACCTTTTAAAAGAGGTGTCACTAATTCATTCTTCAGTTCTAAGCTTTGAAACTTGGTAAATAGGAGTTAATTAATGCTAATTATGTGGAAGGGACAGGTTAATCACACTCTTATAAAGATCAAATGTTTGTTATGAGCCTGTACAGGAGGACCTTCAGTAAAACACTAAAACCTGATCTGCTTTTTCTGATTATGTGAATAAAATAACCCTGTAGACTAAAAAATGACCATGCATGGACCTGTATGCCAGTCTACATCATGTTGGGTCCACATGTGGACCGTCGGGTCCAGGATCTGCAGTAGTTCGGCCTCTTTGTGGACGTAAACACGGCGATCGTCTGTTTCTCTGGTTAATCGCCTCCAGATGCTGCGGCTGCAAACCAGATGGACTCGGTGAGAAGCGATAGTTCACGGGTGACATCACTTCATAGCACATGGTAGAAGCACTCGGAGAAAGAGGAGATCTGGAATGAACGGATCTGAATGTAGAGTTCACAGAAGACTGGACCAGATACTGCAGATGGAACAGAACAGGATGGAGAATAGAAGATGTGGAGTCCACACGAGGAGTTTCCAATGCAGGCCACGTGGATTAAGGACTGAAAACTCCACTGATGGTTATGAAGATGTTAACTGAGTCTGACCAGGTTCAACTCATGACATCAGACAAATGAAGACCAGGTTCACACTGCAGACGTAGACTCAACCAGATGAAAACCACATAGGAGACGTAAGCAGAAGAAGATGAAACAAGATGAAAAAGATAAAACAAGATACAAGATGAAAAGCACTTAAGAGACGTAAGCAGAAGAAGGTGCAAGATTAAAAAGATGAAACGAGCAGAGACAAAACGACATGAAAATGACATAAAAAAAACACAAGATGCAACATTAGACACAAAAAATGATGCAACAACATGAAAAAGATGAAACAGATGAAAAAGATTAAACAAGATACAAGATGAAAACCACTTAAGAGACATAAGTAGAAGATGCAAGATTAAGAAGATGAAATAACAAAGACGAAACAACATGAAACTGACATAAGACACAAGAAGACACAACAACATTAAAAAGACAAAACAACATGAAACAGATGAAATGAGATGAATAACATAAAACAAGATGAAAAAGACGCAACGTTAAAAAGATGAAAAAGATGAAATGAGACGTATCCAACCAAAAATGCAGAAACAACCATGTGTCACATGGAGACAATGTAAATGAAGAAACACAATGTTTCCAGACAATGATACACTAAGTCTCATGAAATTAACATGAATTCAAACTAATTAAAATGAATCAAATTTTTATTCCAGATGAAAATGACATTATAGCTGCTCATCTTTATTTTTTAAATTAAATCTAGAGGCAGAATTTTACAGCTTTTAAAATAACTGAATATTTGTTCATCATCAAAGTAAACCAGAGGAAACAGCAACATTTAACATCTTATTTTCTGACAATATGAACAAAGTAAACCCTGGAGACAGGTTTGTTATTTTATGATAATCGTGGTAAATCATTGTGATATAGTATTTGAATGAGTTTTGATGAACCAGACTGAAGTCTAGTCATAAATTGCAGATTAAAGTGAGTAAGTCCTGGTCCTTTTTCAGTTTGAGGCTCTGTCAGTTGTTGCTTTTCCATTGGACATATGCGCAAAACTTTTTCCGATATTTACTAAATGTCGGTAAATGTTGTTTTTTCCATAAAATCACGAATGTGATGATTTGTTTATTTATTATGGTGATGTGTCAGGAGATGTCATTCCATAAACATGTCGATGAACATTAATATCTGTTGTTTTGAATATACAATGCTCGTTACCCCTCTATCTTGTACTAAATTCTAAAATGATTGGGTTTCCTCGTATGTCCACACATACCACGCTATGTTTGTTCTTCTCTTGTTGTAACATCCATCAACATCCATTTTTTTGTTCATGTGACTCTAGTTGTGCAAAAAGGTCTTTCATTGCAGTTTTGTGCAAGATACCAATTTTACTACACCTGAAAAACCACCTCTGGCAAGAGCAAAAACTTTTCTTTGAAAAACACGTTTTATGCTCAAGTTATATTCAGGCAATTTGCGGGTCGATGGAAAAGCAACCGCTGCTCCACATCAGTCGCTCTCATCGGAGGCTGTTCATTTTCAGGCTCCTTTGGCCGACCTCAGAACTATTCACTGAGTTATAAAAGACCCTCAGTAGCTGTTGACGTCTGTAATATCCTTCTGTACAAAGTCGAGGTCTACGGCTCTGGCGTTGACCCTGTGAAAACCTCCGCTGCATAGTTGTGAACAGAGCCGTGGAAATGACTGCTGCTGTTTAATGAGTCAAGGATGGGGGATTGGAAAAGCTCTAGACTGGTTTTGCACGCGCACACACACACGCGCACACACACATGCACACACACTTACACTCATTTATGAAGCCAGGATCATCGATTTAAGCGGCTGCTTCGTTAATGTTTTCAGGAACATCACCGCTGTCAAACTGGAAAAAGAAACTCCGTCACTATCTTCATCCTGGTCTGGTTTATTTCACCAACAGAGGCCGAGCATTGTGTTGAAGCAGAGTTTGTGTCATTTACAGGAGAAATGTTAAACTGGTCCGGGCTCTAATCCACGGCGCGCGCCCTCGCCGTCAGCACTAAAGCCTCATTCTGAGAGGTCTATGAACCGCTTCAACATTTACATTTACGGCCGATAATGACAGAAAAGGAACAGCATTACTCACACGGAGTTCCCCTACTGCACTGGAAAGTATTTACTCATGTACTTGTACTGCGAGTATTTCCATCCTGAGTCTTTTACTGCTCCTCAGCGCACAGACAAATATACTCTGACATGTTCATGTACAACTGAACATTTACTGATGTTTAAAGTAACAATATTAATAAAAGAATGATGAAATGAAAGTGATTTAAGGTGCCTTATTTTAAAAACTTGTGATCTGAGAATCTAATTATGAATAAAGTTTTATAAAATATTTGTCCTTGTCCTTGTCCTTCTGTCCACAGGGCTCTGTGGACTCTGGGATTGGTCAAATCCAGGAGTTGCAGTCAGTGAACCACGCCCCCTCGCCCACGGCGGACAACTTCGTCTGTGCACATGAGGTCATGGTCAGACGTCAACCGAAGGGTGAAAGGTGACACTCTACCGGGCGTCTCCCTCTTACATAATAAAATGTCTTTATGTAATGCATAATTGGAGTCACATGTCTGTGTTTTCTTTGCAGCAGGAAGTCCAGATTGGAGCCCAGAGTTGAGCCCACGCCCCCTGCTGCCGCCCCTCCAGGCCCCCCGCCGCTCCACATCCAGCTCCAGAAGTTCACAGTGTCAGCTGACAAGGTGACTCACTCGGACACCCACACCTGCAGTTCTCTTTCATCAGAAAACACTTTTCAGAACCGTTTATGTTAACATGAGAACATAAAAATCCTTTGGTTATGAATAGTCAGGTCAGTTATTAAAACCACAGACATTATGTCACATTTTAAATGACTCATTTTACTGTGTTAATGGGTTGTCATTTGTACGAAGTGTTCACACAGTTATTGTGGATTGAACATCAAGACGGAATATCTCAAGAACATCAGTCACATGTTTAATGTTAAAGTGAATGAATAAAACTTAATAATAAATAATTACTGAAATTAAAATGGGTGCGGGTGGTGCAGTGGATAGCGCAGCAAGAAGGTCCTGGGTTCGATTTCAACACCAGTCGACGGGGGTGGGACCTTTCTGTTTGGAGTTTGCATGTTCTCCCTGTGCTTGTGTGGGTTCTCTCCGGGTACTCTGGCTCCTCCCACCATCCAAAGGCATTCACTGATAGGTTAATTGGTTAATCTAAATTGCCCATAGGTGTGAATGTGAGAGTGGTTGTTGGTCTCTATATGTCAGCTCTGCGATGAACTGGCGACATGTCCAGGGTGAACCCCATCTTCACTAGGCTCCAGCAACCACTATGACCCTAGAGAGGATAAAGCAGGTTCAGAAAAGGAATGAATGAAATGAAAATGACAAACTAAATTGAATAATAAAAATTTAAATGTTTTTCTGTTTTAGCCTTTAACTAGGATGGATAATGAATGAATAAATGCTACTTTACCATCTGTACACAGTATTTTTACTGTCTTGACACCAATGTATATGCCACTTAACCAGTCAGTTCAAACATGATAAAGGGATTTGTCTCTGAGTTTTCACTGTCGTCCATATTTTCATGACATAAGTTTATGGTTTTGTGGATCAGGGCTCCGTTCCCTCTTGTTTTTGTCTGTAAACTCCAGGATCCTTGTCCCTCTGTCCATTGTCCTCCTGTACATTCTTCTGTTCTCTGTATATTCCTTCATCCCATTGTGTTTCTGGGCTCAGACTTTATCCTGGCTGAAGGACAACGTGTCCATGGCCACTCAGGTGTGCTCGGTGGCGGGCTGTGAAGGCCTGGAGGCGGCCCACAGGTGTCAACGGGCTCTGGAACAGGAGATCCTCAACAACAGGGCCCGGATCGAGGTGGTCAAAAGGGTGAGCGGCAGCGTTGTGTCACACTCATACTTTCTGCTGAAACACACATTCCTTCCACATTTTGCTGGAGCTGTTGACAGGCCTGGTTTATTTATTCATCCAATAATGAGCAGGCGTTTCTGTAGATAGCTGAAGCTTCTGATTAGATTTGGTAATTCGAGTCCCAGAGTGTGTTATCACATCCTCTCATCACTTCAACACACATCTGTTAGGAGGGGCGGAGCCTGGTCCGAGCGCAGCACCCCGGCAGCGCCAAGATCCAGGAGTTCCTGGGCCAGCTGGAAGTCCTGTGGGAGGAACTGCGGAGGAGGCACCAGAGAAACCAAGTGTTTCTACAGGCCTCCAAGGAGCTGGGCTTCAGGGTAAGGCTCATAAAACATCCCACAACAAGCGCTGCTCTTAGTCACACTGAGGCCGCTTACTTAGCTCTGAAATATGGCCAACATTCACGGTTATGACACATCACTCTGGATCTGTTCTTCTATTGTAAGTTGATCCATGAAGGCCAAGGGGCGAAACTGTGCACGCGAATAAAAGCTCATTCACCGTCTTAATTTGGTGCATCTGTAGGTAAACGCAACATTAATGCAGAAGATGTAAATATCACCACCATGTAATGCAACTACGGGATAAAAACAGCTGCAAATTCAACAAAGTCACAATTAAAGTGGAGAGTTTTATGATATGAGGCAGAACAGAGTGCACTAAGCTACCTTTTATTGCCTTTGTTCAGTAAATCATCTCCAGTTATTTTGGCATTTGATCAGTGAGCAGCAGAAAATTAAGTATGACCTGAAAGTACATATGATACGAGGAAAATCTGACATGTATGATGTTAACAGTGCCTCAGTCCTTCAGCTTTAATAGATGCACAAGTAACACAGGACCAAACTATTAAATACATGTTTTATATATGTTGTCTAATATTATCTTTTAAAGTAAAAAACTTCTAAAACAAAACGTTCCCTTTTTGAAATATTTGATTCTGCAACTTGTAGAGCTGCACAATTAATTAAAACTTTATCACAAAAAGGTCTGCATTTCTGAGGATTTCAGATGATCTAACACAGAAATGGGAAAAAAATATATAAACCAGGCCTATTACGTACTGAATTAAACATGAAACATTCAAGAATTTGTATTTTTTATGGGAGTTTAATTTAAAAAAAAAAAAAAAAAAATTGTAGTATTTGTGTTTTTCATGACAATAAACAATCAGACTGAGATGACAGGACTGTCCACAGTAAGAGGACGTTTCAATAATGATCAGTATCAGATAATGATAATAATAACTAGAAAAGCTGTCTGAGAGCGCAGACCTCCACCAAGGCAGACCCCCCCCCCAATCAACACCAAAATGTAATCATTTGTTCCTTGTGCCAGTATCAACATTTCCTGAAAATGGTTGGTGTCCAGGTGGTGAAGGTGCTGCAGGCCCTGGGCAGCCTGGAGGCGTGGCTAGAGTCGGTGGAGCTCTCCATGAAGGAGTCCTCATTGGCCGGAGACCCTGAAACCATGAGCGTGGCCGAGAGGGAGAGCCGTCTGCTGGAGAGGGAGGTGGCGGCCCGCAGCCCGGAGCTGGACACCCTGAGGAGTGAGGTGGAGCAGCTGCACTGCCACAACCACGCCCTCACCCGCGGCCTCCCAGGACGCATGGACCAGGTGGAAAAAAAGTAGGTCTGAAGACGGAGTTGGGCTCTGTCCTCATGGAAGACGGGTGTTATGATCTGAACAATCACACTCTACGCTGGTGGCAGGAAATAAAGGAAAACCACGTCAGTGTTTCCAGAAGGTCACAGGTTTATGTTCTCTGCTCCAACATGGAAGAGTTTATTCATAAAATCCTCATTTCTTACTTAAGACAAACAACTTCACCCCATAAACCACTATGAATACATGTCCATAGATGTCATAAACCTGGCAGAGGCAGCTCCATGTGCTCATTCATTACAGACCCATTCACTCTGGATTCATGAAATGTTCAGTGAAGTCCTGACATGGACTTCACCCATGGCCTGTCACACAGCGTCAAGGCCACCAGCATTTACATGGTGAAGCCTCCATCTTTAGCTGGACTTGAAACAAACACTGAAAGTCTATGGAATCAGGATTTATGTATGGAAAATCATCAGAAAATAACAAAATAAGCAACAGACCTTTAAAAAGGGAACTCAAAAACTAACAAAAAACAACAAAACAAACTAAAAATGGACAAAATATGAATGTGGTAAAACCTGGTCCTGGTGCTGGATGTAGTTTTGTCCATAAACTAGAGTTCTGGCTCTTTACACAACATCAGGCTGACCAAGGAAAATAAAGCCAAGTGGAGGTCTGGGGTTTGAGTGTTTCCAGGGTGGGGGAGCTGGACCAGACTGGATGGGGGGTTTTGGGGGGCAGGTAGTTCTTAGCAGCTGTAACACAGTTGGGCTGACGTCATTATTTAATGCTGTATACAAGTAACTTAAGGCTCATTTATTCTGGGAAAAATCTGCTTTAAAAGGTCTCCCTTTACCATCACAAATATAAACCGTCCACAGCCCATGGAGCCCTGAAGTGCACGGTATGTTTATGTGACACATGATATATGATTACACAGACGCCGCTGTAGCGTGGAGAAATGCACTCACTGTGCAGCTGGAGGTCTGTGATGTGGTTCTGCTGAAGGACGCTGGCTTTAGACCGGGTTAAGGAGATGGAAGATGAAGACGTGTGGAGACCGTCATGAGTTCATACCAGTATCTGCATTTATCATATGTAAATGTTCAGGTCTTCACAGATTAAAGGCTACTTTTGGTCCTGAGAGAATGTTGAGGAAACTTTCTTAGTTGTTTTAAAATATTCATAAAAGATGCAACGAGATTGAAAGTGATCCAAAAGATTCAACGATGCAACAAAACTGAACATTTTTGTCTACATTTGTCATACATTTGTCTCTAATGATGTGGTTTTAAACTCTTCAGTTTGGTGACATCACAAACACTTGAACAGAAATGGTAGAATATCCATACATGTTTAATGTTCCTCATCCTCTGTGGTTGTTCTCCAGGTACCGGCGAGTCCAGAGTGCCCTGACCCAGCAGAGCTCTGAGCTGCAGGACACCCGGATGCTGACGGAGTTCCTGGAGCGGGTGGAGCTGGAGGAGATCCAGGACCTGGGAGGGAGTCGGTACAGCCTGGGCCAGGTGAGGAGAACATCCATGGACCTCCAGTTTTAACCTCCTCAGGCCCCGTGTGATTGGAAGAGGATGTTTTAGGGATGTCCTCAGTCGCCTTTACCCTCCGGTATCCCACCCACCAAGGTCCTTCTAACCCCCAAAAGCCCATAATCTGCTCAGCACTGTAATAATAGCTACTTTTTGAAAGATTTTTTCTTGATATATTTCATCAACTTGAACCATAAACCAAAATAACAAATACTTAACAAATGTCTTTTTTTAACCCTTTCAATACCATTTTTTGCTGGAAAAAACACAAAAAACTTTATCTTTCCAATACACTACATAAAAATTTGATTATCTTTTTTTTTGCCTGTCATATGTCAGTGATTAACATCAACATTGGATCATATGCATTATTATTTTTGGTTCTAGGTCAAATGTTAAGATGTGTGCATTTTGTACTCATTTGGTAGAAGGGTGTTAGTGTAGGACTGATTTTTAGTGGATGGATCAGAATTTTAAAATATCATGCAAAAATGAACAACTTTTGAATTCTGACCTAAAACAACTTGTGAAAAATAATCAACAGACTAATTCATTTGGATCGTCTGAAGAACAGAAGGATGTTCGAACCAAAGACTGCAGCACAGGAGCTCACTGTGGCAGAATATGTGCATCATCGCGACAGGATGAGACAAGGAGCATGCACAGAATGACCGGAATAACGTTAAGGGGGAATTAACCGTTTATATGTCCGAGGAATGAGTTAATTCAGAATTAAGAGTGGAATTAACCAGTGACTTTATTCGAAATTATGTTTAATCTGGAATTGTCATTTTCAAGCGGAATTAGGTGTTTACATGGTCATCTTAAAGCGGAATTAACCATTATTCAGAATTAAACAGGAATAAAAACTCTCATGTAAACAGGCCCACTGTCTGGATTATCTGCTTTGGGTTGAAGATATTTGCTGTTCATTATTGTATCAGCTGATCTGTTTCATACTCACCTCTGAGTCATAGTAGTTCAGAATAAAACTGACATTAACTGTCTTTGTGTGGACGTTTCAGCCGCTCCACACTGACATTTCCTCGGCTCCGACCTTACTGGAACTCCAGGACAGCGGGGTCAGCGACCCCTTGATGGAGGGCATGGGAGACCCTGTGGAGGAGCTGCGAGAGGCTGTGGAGATGCTGAACGACACGGCGAGGGAACGAGGCCGATCACAGAGTCACGACCAGGCCGTCACAGAGCTGCTCAGTAAGGTACGAAGACCAGATCTGTTGCGCTTTAGGTAAAATCAGAGATGCACCTGATGTGAAGCTCTGGTCCAGCTCTGACGTTCACAGTAGGAATTCTGGTTTTTATCTGCTCCTGTTAAAGCTATTGTTCTGTACAAACTCAACACTTCCTTAACAGTTTGAAATTAAAAGTTAGAAACGATCCAATTTAACAGCGCTTTTATTGTGTAAATGTCACTTTGATGAAAAAAAAGGTGGAAATAGCGACGTTATGTTGCAGAGTCTGTTAAATTCACATAAACCCTGCGCTTAGTTTATTATCTGTGAACAAGAACAAATTCAGCCGTACAAACCAATAGGATTAGAGCTGTAGCTGCCGATTGATTTGTCATTTATGATTTATAAGAGTTTGGTCTTTAAAATATTAGATCATGGAGTTAAACTGTTTCCTGACATCTTCAGTGTGTTGTTTGGTTCAAAACCTAAAGATATTGACTTACTGCCAGAGATGAGAAAAGAAAATAAAGTACTCATGTGATTATTTATTAAAATAGTACCTGATTGATTTAACCCATTAAGACCCAGTGCTACTTATGTAACTGTTCCCAAATGAATTTATTTCTACATTTAACTTTTCTCAAATGATTTATCTCTATTTATTATAATATTATCCTCTGTATTTTGCATTTTTTCAGTGTAAATCATATATTTTCCTCTATTTAATTCAATGATCATGTAATGTTCATTAAAGCTCAGAGTAAATTCAAAGGCTATTATATCAAAAACAGAAAAAGCTTAAGAAAAAGTGATTCATAAATCCGTTGTCTCCACCTACTGCCATTGATCCAATTCCATGGATTTTACTGGTGAATCAATGTTGTGGAAGATGATGGTGTTTCCATGGTAACTATGGAGCCTCTGAACATCCAAATGGGTCATATCTAATCATGAAAGAATGAATAAGTGTATTTTACACCAATACTTCCATGTATTGATAGGATTAGTGGATCAACAGGTATTAAACAGTTTAGATCAGTAGATGGTTTTGGTTGGTGGTGGCTGTTTGGGTCTTCATGGGTTAATCTAATCTAATCAATGACTCCAGTGATGATTTTATCTCTAAATAGATTGATCTCGTCCGCTGCCTTCGGTGAAATGTTCTTATGTATCTTCATATCTGTGGTCGAGGTCGTTTTGTCCCAAACAGCTGCATAAACTAGCGGAGCCACATCTGGTTTCCTCTTGTTTGTGGCTGTTTTTAAAAGGCCTCAAATGAGCCGTCACGCCCCTTTGACTGAATGTGGTGCATTCTGGGATAGAGAGCGGCAGTTCACATAGACACAGGCCCGAAGTGACGCCGTCACAACATCTGACGCTCTCATCACACAATCAATAACACAGTGAAGTGTAATGATTTAATGACATCCTCCACATTTCCATGACGACCAGCATGCTGGTGTGGCGCTCCGGGTCGAGGAGACGCTGAGTCGCTGCAAAGACCTGAGCTTGGACATCCTGGAGAAGGAGACTGACATGGCAGTCCAGTGTGAACCGGATCGATGTGGTCTGGAGGGTCTGCGGGATCAGCAGGACCAGTTGGAGGTGAGGTGGGGGTCACTGTGGAAACCGTGGTCATTTGACAATGTTCAGTCACCATCCATCGTCTGATTCACAGTTTGGTAAAATGCCATTAAAAGGAGTTAAAAGGTGTAAACTGATCAGAATCAGGAATTATCACCAGAAATATCACATCATTTTATCTTTAGGTTTAAGGCAGATTTTTTTTTTTTATCCTCACTGAAACTTAAGAAACCTGACAGTTATTAATGGTTTTAGATAATTAGTAAAAGACACAGTGAGGTGAAAATGAACTACATGAAAAAAGAACCAATGAGGTGATGCTTAGTTTGTGGTTGTACAGCAGAACCTGGCAGTACGACTTTAATTTGTTCCATGGCTGAGCTCGTTTTGTGATTTTACTTGTTTTACCAATCTATTTTCCCTATTGAAATGAATTGAAATATGATTAATCCTTTCCAGCCCCATAAACCACCAACACCCCCCAAAAATCCTTTTTAAAGGGTTTTTAACATAGAAAAAGGGCAGTAAAAAAAGAAATAACAATTTTTAAAACTTAAGAGAATGCAAAAGACATAAAATGGTTATATTAACTGATTTACCTTAAAGATGAGACGATCTGTGCACAAGGAGGAGGAGGAGATGATGGACTATGGTCTGGAAGGAGAATCACAATCATGTTTTCTCTCACCTCAGTGAGATGAACATGAACTGAGTGAGTGGAGGCTGCTTCTGTTGGGGGGGGGGCATGTACGAGCTCAGTGCTGACTACTGATGTCTACTATGAAGCTCATTCGTACTGTGGATTTCCACTCATATTTGAAGACAAAAATACTCACGAGCTGTGGCTTGTAAAGCAAATTACTTGTACAACATTACTGCCATGTTCTACTGTACATTAGCCTGTTGACCCGTGGGGTACCATGGGTTCTGGATGAGACAGTTTTTATGCTGGGGAGAGCTGACTTTTGAGAAAACATCTTCCACCTCCTGGACTTCATCATTGTCAATACTGGTGGGATGTGAAAGGGGGGGGGGGTTAAAATTCACATCCCGACCCTGAGGGACAACATCCTGGACCCCCAGCACAGATATTTGTTGTGTATTCACGCAGTCATCGCCAAAGCCTAACATTACCCCATTGTTCAAAGTGTAGGCAACATTGATTCTGGCCAAAGCAACGTGATTGTAAAGCTTTTGTTATAGAAAATTACTCATATGCCCCAAAACATTGGTGCTATCAACTTGATGTTTTTACTAGTCTCCTCCTTGACCAAAAATGCATATGTATGACAAACTCCAGCAGTCAGCTCTGTATGGATTTCGTGTGATGCCTGAGACTCACACGTATATACACACACACACACACACACACACACACACACACACACACACACACACACACACACACACACACACACACA
>JAPTYQ010000008.1:1999642-2022845 GCA_029814465.1 Ostorhinchus cyanosoma
CACACACACACACACACACACACACACACACACACACACACACACACACACACACACACACACACACACACAGAGAGTCCACTTCTCTTTTATAATATAGATGTTATTATTTGACTGGTCCGACCCACTTCAGATCATATTGGGCTGAATGTGGAACCTGAACTAACATGAGTTTGTCATCCCTGTGTTAAATGGAAGTGAATTTTCTGCTTCTGATTGGATTCTTTTCTCTGCCTCTGGATTATGGTCTTTGTCTTTACATAATGAAGAACAGCGAAGCCCCCCTTCACTTCTCGCCTCCGACACATTGTTCCGCAGCCTGTTTCCTGTTGTTCCAGAGTTTTGCTCTTGCGAAACGGGTTCTGCTCGCTCCTCTTGGTGTTGTGTTTAATTTATTATAGAAAACTGGCCTTTGAAATCACACATATGCACATCTATGGCGTGCAAATGTTTATTATTCACACAGGATATTTATTTGTGTGAGTCAGCGTGGTGTGTTTGTGAGTGGTGGCGGTGGGCCGGGTGGCGTCGGCATCCAGGGGTCGCGAGGTTTTGGAGATGTGATGTTGTGATGGTGGAGTCCTGTGTGAGTCAGTTTTGGGCAGTGTTGTGTTTATCACACACACGAGCAGCTGTCTGGACCTGATACCAACCAAGAACTGAAATGACCTAATCTCCCAAACTGAAATAACTGTGGCGTCAGCACCAAGGCATCCGCCGCCTTCTGGAGCTGAGAAACATTAGAAAGCATCGCTCCCAGAAAACCCTCCATGCTATTAATTACCGCCATGTCAAAAGCACAAGAAAGCAGCTCAGATTGGTGGGTTACCGTAGCGATGGTGGCCATGTGCATGCCATATGGTCTGGATGAAGAATATGCACAGAGCTGTGGATGAAGTCATAGTGAGTGACAGAACTGGGCCCGAGCTGAGCGGTACCAGCCCCCGCTGCCGTCTCGTCTGGTGGGGGGGGGGCTTTAATGACACTTCACTGTTTATTTTCTCACTTTTTACTCTGGATTTGCATAAAAATCTGTCCAGAAAGCAGTCCAGAAACTTTCTAAACGTGTGGATCCTCCTCATGTGCATTTTAGACACTATTTGTTATTGTTTAGGATGTTTATTATTCTCTATTTAATGAATATGTATTACATTTTATTGGATTATTTCTTTTATTGGACTTTTTAAAAAAATTTGTTTTTAATTTTTTATTTAGCGACTGCCGAGGAAGTTGCTGCTAAATTGCTTTTCATTGTTGCATATCAACGACAATAAAGTTCTGTCCTAGTCTCTGATTCACCGGATGCCTTGCCAATCACATGAATCACTTTACTTCCTGTCTGCTCAGTGGGCTCGGCTAAACGTGCTGACACAACATAACGATAAAATACAATGTGATTTGGTGATGATGGTGACGATGATGATGATGGTTATGATGATGACCTCACAGTGACAGCTCTGATTGTCTACAGATGGACTACAAGGTAATGAGGGAGGAGGTCCAGAAGATGCAGGACCAGGCGTTTCAACTGCAGGATCTGTGTCCAGAGAGGATGCGGACTCTGTGGACCCGGGTCCAGACGACGCTGGGGGCCTGGGTGGAGCTGAGGACCAGCCTGACCCAGAACCACGCCCGGCTGCAGGAGTTTGTTCAGCTCCAGGACTTCTTTAGGAGATACCTCGGCATGATGTGAGTGGAATGGGGGCACGCCAGACCCGGTAACCTGGTCCAGAGCCTGGTTTAGACCCTTAAATGTTCACTAACCCTCTGAACATCAGGACAGAGTTATATCACAGGAAAATAAGGCACTGAGTCTGTTGACATGACCATATAAATCCAATAGCTGTAATAATCAGTCCATTATTGGATTTAGTTTGTACATATGTAATGACAGTAGAATCCTGTTATTGTCTTCTACAACACTTCTGTTTTCTATGATTTAATGGTTTTTCCACATGTTCGGATGTAACAGAACT
This sequence comes from Ostorhinchus cyanosoma, assembly GCA_029814465.1. NCBI lineage: Eukaryota > Metazoa > Chordata > Actinopteri > Kurtiformes > Apogonidae > Ostorhinchus > Ostorhinchus cyanosoma. Next base: position 2,001,619 of record JAPTYQ010000008.1, read on the forward strand.
AAACAAATCAGATGAACCTGTATACACGCATGAAGACATGGGAGAATTGGGGACAAATCCAGGGGTGTTATTCTGATTTATTATAATCAGATTACTGCTGATAAAACTGATCAGATTATACTATTTACATGATCAATAATAAACCGATACTGATCAGTGGATGTAGACAGGCTCAGTGATCTAATAAAAGACTCACATCAGGAGGCATCTATGTTAAGGGTTTCTTTTTATTCATTTTTTAAATCATCTCATTTATTTTATCAATCAGTTTGTTCATTTTATTGATGTTGCTCTTTTTTTGTTTATTATTTTGTTAATTTTGATTTAATATTTGCTGCCTTTCATAACATTAAATCAAAATGATCAAAATCGGAGATGAACAGATTTTTTCTCTTCACTGATGCATTTATTTTCTAAATGTCCATCTACGTTCATAATACATTGATAATATTTGTCCATATTTATTTTGTTGGGACATGATGTCACTTAGTAAAACATTTTATTTTAACTTGTCTCATCTTCGACAGCTCATGGACAGAGGACACCAGGTCATGCATTTTTTCTGACACTGCTTTGCATTTTGGGAAAGACGGGCAGAGGCCATTGGCTGCGGAGCTGGACATGCAGATCGAACAGAAGTTTGAGGAGTTTGATGAACTGGCAGCGGCAGGAAGGACCCTTCTAGACTCCGAACATCACCTCACGCAGATGGTGAATGGATTCATCTGTACATGAATCCATGTTTGTCTTAACTGTGTAAAACATCAGGGTTTAATGTTGTAAATGTGAAGCAGACGACAGCTTTATAATTCTAATAAAGATATAATCTGTTGTTAAGTTAATGACAGTAGAAACACAGTAACCGACCATGTTGAAGGACAGATGAATCATACTTGTTTCTGTTTTTTCATGGTGTTTTCTTCGCTGAAGGTGAGGGAGCGTATGGAGGAGCTGAGGAGCATGCTGGGATGGATCCTGGTTCACTGGAGGGTTCAGAAACAACAGTGGCTTCACAAGAAGAACCGCCAGGAAACTTCGGACGATAACATTTACTCCGAGGCCTCGACGAGCTCCGCATCAGCCGAGGTGAATGAACTCAAAGGGTTCACGTTAGGGATGGAAAACAGATAGGGAACTGTCCCGGACGCATTCAGGTGGAACTCCACATTAACCTCCCGAGAATATAAGAGGTGGCAGACCTCTGATATCAATGTGTTCTACATGGTAATGCTAAGGCTTTGAATTGTGTATGTTTTCAGATGGGTAAAATGCAGAGACAGGATAATAATGCGAGTTAACCTTTACCCTTTTTAACCACAGCCACTTCAAATTTATGACCAATCGCACAATAGTTCTTGGACATTACACAAGAAAAAAATTCTGTACAGATGATGTGTCGAGAACAACCCTGGAACAGAGAAGACATGTCTCTGTTCTTTCAGAGGATGGAAGAACTTTAACACAACAGAAAAAGCAAGATTTAACAAAAAGACAAACACTTAACAAGAAGAACTCACACAGACGAAGGGAAGTTATAACTAAAGCAGAAAAATGACCCAAAAATGACCCAAATCCAGCATCAGTTAAAGGTCTGAGCCTCATCTTCACCATCTGATGTTTGTGTCCCAACAGTTCGGTCCAGATCCAGACATCTGTCCGACCCGTCACTGCCCCTCCGTCTCTGATGACGATGACAAACCCGTGTCTGGATTCAGCCAGGATGTGATCAACGCTGAGGCGGAGCTTGGACACCTGGACGACGGGTATGAGGTGATGAAGAGCGTTGGAGCTCAGGGTGGCGCCGAGGCGTCGTCAGGGGAGACGACTAAACCCCCCATCCTGGTCCTCAAAGAGCCGGGCAGTCCCACCCTGGGGGGCACCGTCAACCTTATCCTCAGCTTTGGGGGTCCAGGGGACCAGGTCCAGGTCCTAGAGGCCCCTACGAGGGTGGAGGCGGAGGAGCAGCCGTCTGAACCAGTCCGCAGGGTGAGGAGGCACTGACACGACTTTATCCATTACTTCAGTTTGGGTTTTGTTTTTGTACATTTTTTTAAATCATGTTTTTGTACATTTTTTTGATCATTTTTAATTGTTCTATAAAATGTTTTTTTTTTTTTTTACTTGGCATGTGATCTGTATTCGATTCTTTCCTCCTCCTCCTCCTCCTCCTCGTCCCTCTCTTCTTTCTCTTCCTCTTCCTCCTCCCCTGTCCTCCCCCTTTTCTTCCTCCCTCTCTTCTTTTCTTCTTCCTCTTCCTCCTCCTCCTCCTCCTCCCTCTCTTCTTTCTCTTCCTCTTCCTTCTCCCCTGTCCTCCTCCTCTTCTTCCCCCCTCTCTTCTTTTCTTCTTTCTCTTCCTCCTCCCCACCCCACCCAACTACCGGCCTTCACCTCCTCCTTCCCCGGCCTTCACCTCCTCCCCTCTCCCCGTTTTCCAGCCTCCTCCCTCTGCCTGTAAAACCTTCTGGAGACGCTGCCAGGGCCTTTTGGAAAATACTTTTGGTAGTTTAAAGCGAAAGCGACAGATTTATCGTCAGAGTTCATCTGAGGTAAATGTAGCGGTGTGCGGTGATGCATGAGCTGCATGACGTGTGCAAGAGTTTAACTCTGTTATGACGCCGAACTGGGCTGCAGTCGAACCAACTGGACACCATGTTCAGGATTACAATGAAAAACTACAATCCAGGGTCTGAAGTGATGTCGTTGTTGTTCTAACACCATCTGCAACTGAAATGTGCATTTAACACCAGACATAATTTACTCTTTTATCTACTTTACTTTAATCACTGCATGGAACAAGAATCTGAATGAACGTCCAACCAAAAGAAACATCTGTTCACTAAAGGAATATTTCATGGGCCAATGATTTTATCTGTTTAGTCCTAAAAATGTCAAAATGATGAAAAATCTGAACCACAACGTGATGTACTTAAACGTCATGTTTGGATCAAAACCAAAAGATGTTCAGTTCCCATCACAGAGGAAAGAAACCAAGAAATATTTGCACAAAGACGCAGAAGTCAAACCACTTTTACTGATCATAATCACTCTAATCAGTGAATCACTTATACATACACTATAGAACATAACTAGTACAAACATAACTCAGGCGTCATTTCAGAAGTTCCGCCCCATCACACTGTTTCAGTCTCCATTGACAAACCAGTTTATCCCATTTGCTGAACTGGTTTGTGTTTCATCATTCACACATGATGTTTTTGTGTCTAAAATATATGTGTACAAGTCAAGAGTCACAGTTTTTGGTCAAGATAGTAAAGAACTCATCTAATTTAAGCTCATTCTTTGAGTGTTAAAGAGGTTAAATGATTCTGGTCTGATCACATGTACAGACTTTGAACAGATTGTGGACAGAGACAGTTACACAGGTTTTATTTGTGTAATGTCTCTATTTTACGATACTTCAGCAGTTTTTAAAACAAATTGAGGCGCTGTTGACCTAAAATTATCTTTAAACTGACTGGAAATAATGAATAATTCAAACACTGTAACACTGACTGTTAAATAATGTTTTTCCAAAACAAAATTCCATTGTACAAAGCCAGAAGGGGTGGGGCTTCTGTGACATATAAGGTAAAAATTTACCTCAAATCCAATAAGGTTTACATTCACACGTTTCAATTATTTGTCTCTAAACTTGCTGGGATTACACCTAAAATAGAAAACTCGTGTTCTAAGTAAATATACATGAAATAAGTAAAAAAAAAAAAAAAAAGCGACACAATGAGAGTAAAACGACGTAAAGGAAAAGACACAACTGATTTAGCTTAACTTTATTTATTGTGGTATATCCTCCTCAGACCCAGGAAAGGAAAAGTTGTGGCTTTTTTACTTGAAATAATTGTCCTGATTGGAAACAGCGTGATGTAACAGTCTTTTTTTCAGATACATTCTTTTTTTATAGAATGTCTTTTGCAGTGTTTTGACAGCGTGTTTATTTTTTGTGTGAAACTCTTGTCCCCTGCAGAGGACTGGGTCTCAGGAGGATATGGATCTGTTTATATCTGATTTTGTCTTTTTAAACCATTTGTTTCGTCTCGTGCTCATCTGTAATGAAACCTGATCCAACCGCCTTTCACTCAAGCTTAAATCACATCAAATCCAGCTGTGAGGTAACGGCTCTGGACACTCCTGTTTGATTTGGCATCATTCGGCTGCTTCCAGTTTCTTCAATAACATGTCAGTTGCCATTTTTTCCCTCAACATGTCGTGTAAATGTCAATGTTTGACCCAAAAAAAAGGAACTGGGACGATGAATCGGTAGGTTTTAAGTGTCCAAGTTTCCTGTGATGGTGACGTTTGTTCAGACGTGGAAACAGAATGAGGCTGATGAAGTAAAGCTCCGCCCCCTCATCCTGCCATGGATGCTGACAGACGCGCTTGCTCTCTCACTCTCCTTGCTTTTCCATTAAACCTCCATTGACCCTGTTGATGGATGTTACAACACACGAAGAAGAAGAGCTTTAAAACAAACATTTCATGGTATGTGTGGACACAAGAGGAAATCCAAAATTTTTTAATTTAGTACAAGATAGAGGGTTAGCGAGCATTCTAGATTGAAAATAACAGATATTTATGTTTGTCGCCATGTTTATGGACTGACTTCTCCTGACATCTACCATAATAAATAAAAAAATCATCACATTCATGATTTAATGGACAAACCCACATTACGCACTTCTGTTTTTTTGACATTTAATAAATAGGGGTAAAGTTTTGCACATATGTCCAATGAAAAAGCCTCTCTCTCTCTCTCTCTCTCTCTCTCTCTCTCTCTCTCTCTCTCTCTCTCTCTCTCTCTCTCCCTCCCTCTCTCCTCCTGCCATCATTTCACCACAGGCCTCATGTAAATGCTTTGTTGCAATTGTGTTTAAAAAAAATGACCTCAGCCTCACTTCCTGTGAGCGCTGAGTGGCTGGCGGGAGGGCGGAGCTGACGCCAACTCGGTGATTAGACAAAGAAGTTTTAGAGAACGGGCCCAGGCTGCACACAGTGATTTATAGACCGGGGCTTCCACAGAAACAAGAGATTAGTCACAGAGGTCAAAGGTCGACAGTACAGCTGCGTATGACGGCATGTACAGACACATGTGATGTTGATTAAGTGCGTGAGTGTAGAGTCATGTCCGTGTTCTTCAGTTTTCACATCATGTTTTATGTCTTTAATGTTCATTTGCATCATTTGAGAGGTTTATGCATGTTATTAATCCATGAATGAGTTTGACTTCAGAGCAAAAACAAATGTTATCTGATAAAAACTGTTTTGCTATGTTCACACTGAAGGTCTTAACCCATAAAGATCCAAACAGCCACTGGCAACCAAAACCATGTGCTGATCTAAACTGTTTAATACCTGTTGATACACTAATACTATCAATCCATGTCAATAATTGGTGTAAAATACAGTTATTCATCTTTTTATGGTCATCAGATTTCACCAGTTTGGATGTTCAGAGGCTCCGTAGTTACCGTGGACAACATTGATTCACCAGTAAAACCCATCGAATAGGCTCAATAACAGTGGATGGACACACTGGGTGTATATAGATGAATGAATAAAATGAAACATAAATAAATACACCAAAAATATTTACAAACTCCTAAATCATATGAAAAAATAGGTGATAAATTAACCAAAATTAAGTAAAAAAAAAACATGAACAAAATAAGCCACAAACTGAACAAAATAGAAGAAAACCTAATGAACCCATGGAGTTTGATCAATGACAGTGGATGGAAACACTGGGTTTATGTTCAGTTAATGATACATTTGCTGAAAAATTCACTTTTTCTTCAGTTTTCTCTATTTCTGATACAATAACCATCAACTTTAATCTGAGCTTTAATGAACATCTACCTGATCAGTGAATTAAGTACAAGAAAATACATGATATGATTTTCACTTTAAAAATTCAAAATGCAGAGGATAATATAATAAATGGTGATCAAACACTTTTAAAAGGTTAAACACGTAAAGAGAAATATTCATTTTTGTAACTGCCACAGAAGTAGCACCCTCTTGCTGCCTGCTGAAAGCACCTGTAGTAATTTTGTATCCTCCCTCCTTTCTATTACAGTGATATTGCCAAGATGTAAATTCAGATTTTCTAAACTTTTATGCAGGACATAATATCTGTGAACCATTGTACATGTGGGTGGGACAATGTCTTTACACTTTAACAAAATATGGCTTCTTCAACTTTAACTCAGGACCAAAACTCAACATTAAAACAATGATTTGATGTGATAATTATCGCCGTTGATTGATATGAATGTTTTTGTCGTGATGACGCCTCCAGTTGTCGTATTTGTGATAAGTGTCTGTAACAGATTCTGATGGAAAGGATGAGGAGCCGTGGTGTGGTGGTGGTGTTGGAGTTGTTTTCACATCTTCTTTGTTGTTTTAATGTGGTTTTGTTTTCATGTCGTGTTTGTTGTTGTTTTCATGTCGTGTTTGTTGTCGTTTTCATGTCTTGTTCATTGTTTTCATGTCATGTTGTTTGTGTTGTTTGTTGTTTCCATGTTGTGTTTGTTGTTTTCATGTCTGGTCTGTTGTTTTCATGTTGTTTTTGTGATTGTTTTTATGTTGTGTTGTTTGTTTTTCATGTAGTTTTTATTGTTTGTTGTTTTTATGTTGTCTTGTTTGTTGTTTTCATGTTGTGTTCTTCTCGTTCCTGTTCCTTCAGGTCCAGTCTGTTGAGGGTTAAACGTGTCTGGTTTTGTGTTTTTCAGGTAAGTACCTACCTGCATGTGAAGGATAACTCCGTGGCTCCTGTTTATGAGAGCATCACCCTGCCCCGCCTAAAGAGCCGCTCGCCTGGCTCCGCCTCCCCAGCCTTCAGTCCATCCTCTTCCTCCTCACTGTCTACATCAGCTCCCGATTCACAGACAAACATCAGCTCCCACGGCGGCAGCTCCATCTTCAGCAGCCTGAAGCAGATCAGCAAGAAGAGGAAGAGGAAGAGGGACACTCGCAGACACACCATCCAGAAGATCATGGGGGTGGAGGAGTTTGAGGTGGAGGTGGAGGAGCCGGAGCCAACGCCGCGACACGCCTGTGACGCCGTCACGTACGACACCCACACTTGGCCACTGAAGGAGAGGAGGAGGAGGAAGAACCATCTGAAGAGTCCAGTCCAGGGGGGTGGAGTCGAGACGATGGCGTACATGAAGAACCCGCTGCTGAAGGACATTGACACCGAGTGTTTGGGCGAATACAGCATCACGCCCTATGCTGTGTCTGAGGGCCCGCCCACCGGTGCCATCAGGAGCCACTGCCGCTTCCTGTCTCTGGGCTCGGTGCTGAGCTTCGACCTCCCCAAAGATATGACCCTGATCCCCAGCATCCAGGACATCATCACCATTGCCCCGCCCGAGTCCAAGAAGGTCAGCGGGACCGACCCAGACCCGCACTCGCAGAGACCCACGGCGCTGAGCTCCTTCAAACAGACACGCCCCACCCCCATGGTCACATGCAAGTCAGCACAAATCACCGCCGGTCCAGAGAAAAACCCACTAGACATGGACCGGAGTCTGAATCCACCGTCTCAGGACAAAGAGGAGGATCAGAGGAGTCTAGAAGAGGAGCAAGACTCCGCCCCCCTTTCACGGCTGCCCATTTATATCAACCAGCCCCCCACTTCCTGTTCCGCTCATAAACATGAGTGTCCCAGTGTTCACACGCTGATTCGAGACCTGAACGGGCACCGGTTCCATAAATGTGTGAGACCTCAGACAGAGACCAGCACTGCCCCCCCCACCTTCAGCCAGGCCTCGCACATGGTCGTCAACCTCAAGTCCACAGTTAGCGTCAGTGTTCGCCAGGACTCTGTGGACTCTGGCATCTCCAGCACCAGCAGTGTCATCCCCAGCCTGGAGAACCCCCAGCCCAGAGGGGTGGTGGGAAGGGTGGTGTCGCTGGAGGTGGGAGGGGCAAACTGCACCAAGACGAAGGCGCCGCCCTCAGACCTGGAAACGGAGGCCGTTCGTCTGGACCGCCAGCAGTTTGAGGAGGAGGAGGAGGAGCTAGAGGACATCTGGAACCAGACCTCTAACTACCGGCAGAGCATCTGCTCAGACATCATGTACCAGCCCAGTCAGGATGACTCCACCACCTCTGACCCCACCGGAGACCCCCTCCCTCGCTCGCCTTCACCCCTCGTCCCCACTGTGCTCTACAGGAACCTGGTCACAGCCTCTGCCCCCAACCTCCTAGTGGCCGAGTTCAGACTCCCACCCTCCGTCCAGAGTCTCCTTGGTTACGACAAGGAGGCGTGTCCCGGGCGACGTCTCCCTCCTCTGGCCGCCGGAGACAGAAGGTCGTGGGCAGCGTTTCCCCACAGAGAACCGACCAAGACCATGGTGGGCGTGAACGAGACGGCGTCCGACCCGGTGAAGCTGCCGGAAGTTGGCGACAATCAGCGATACATTTACCAGTACAGAGAGGATGAGGAGGAGGAGGAAGAGGAGGTGAAGGTGGGGCAGGAGGTGGAGGAGCACACGGGCGGCATGAAGGTGAGGTCAGGGATGGATTGAACCAAATGTAGGAACCTGAGGCTGAACCACAGAAAAACTCACCTTATGTCAGACCTGAACATCACAGTCTTTTTATTTTACTGTCGAACAGAAAAACCTGGAGATGAAATGAAACAGCTTTGAAAACAGTGAGAATGTAGTGAAACCGTTATTGACGTTCAGAAGGTCAAATCAACCTTTTAGAAGCTGTTTATTCATCATCTGCTCCAGGTTTTCAGACGTTTTGTAAAAATGGGTGAAATATTATATCCTGTGTTGAAAAACACAGTATTTTTTGTTCTCTATTTAATCAGATTACATTACATTAAATTATATTAGACTAGACTAGACTATATTAGATTAAATTGTATTGTATTGTATTAGATTAGATTAGATTAGATTAGATTAGATTAGATTAGATTAGATTAGATTAGACTTTATTGATCCCACAATGGGGAATTTCACTTGTCAAGGCAGCAGCAGAATAAAGTGCTAGAAAAAGTGTGCATCATGAAGATAAGACAAAAAAACGATATAAAATAATAATAAAAGTAAAAAACTATACAGATTATATACATATTTACAGCAGAGTGGAGTTGTAAAATTTCAGACAGGACAGATGAGATGAAGATTTCTGTTCCTCTGAATCCAGACGGTGCCTACACCTTCTGAAAAACCACCCGAAAACCCTGAACATCTGACATAAATGTGACGTATAAAACCATCTGAACAATCTGAAAAATCTGCCAAATGACATGTGAAGGGGTTTTTTCACAAATGTAATAAAGAGACAACTTGTACTTAACTGAGGGAAAGCAAAAACCCATTCATTTAATATCTGATGGCGGAAACATCCAATGTCTGTTTGACTGAATTTACCCTGAAAATTGTAGGTGAAATGAGAATCATTTCCAAAACTGGAATAATATTTAGTCTAAGTTTCATCAGTTGGTTTTTCTCTTAAATATTTAATGCTCTTTACTGTCAGTAGTTTTCAGGGACAAGTTTCTACTTGTGAGTTTCTACAATAATAATAATAATAATAATAATAAAAAAGGATTAAAAACAAGTTTTAAAAAGTAAAAATCAGGATAGAAATAAATAATAAATAAATACGATGAGTTAAGAATAAAGTTAAAGTGAACAGAAATATTTTCAGTTTGGATTCAAGTGTTAAGATGGTCTTTGCTCGGATGTTTTTTCCTCTTAATTATCATTTTGCAATTAATGCACAAAATATACAGAACTTTTTTCATTTTGTGGCGTTTATTTAAGTTTGAATCTGATTAGAGTAAATCACTTAATTTCCCATAGATTAGATTCAGTTATTGATCCTAAGTCTCCACCTCCTGGTGATGATTTCCAGTGTTATTCCACAGATGTGATGATAGTTTCACCGTTTCCATCATGTTTTCTAGAGTTTTCTGCACAACCATGTATCAGCTGTGATAAAATCTCTGTCAGGTCCTAAAGTTCTGATTCAACCATGTGTTAAAGATGAAACTATGAACATCAGCCTCAGGTTCCTGGCTTGAACCATGAAATCGGTGGATGTTAAAGGGTTAATGTCAAACCCACACATTAAACCCGTTTTTATAATTGCATCTGGAATAGTGACTAAGATCTGGACCATAAAACCATGATGATGATGATGATGATGATGATGATGATGAAGAAATTACTTCATGTAGTTTTTATGTAACATCAGGATTCTTCTGGTTTATTTTCCAATTTCAGATCATAAAGACTAGATTATATCCTAGTAAATAAGAAGTAAGCCTGAACTTGAACTGAATAGTAACAAAATCATGGAATCAGACATTTTTTTTCTTTTTTTTTAGTTGCTTTTGCAGAGTTGAAATGGACATGCTTGTTTATTTCTCAATCTCTTTTCTTCAGGTACAACAAGAAAATACAGAAACTACGTGCATAGCCTTAAAAGACAAAAAACTAAAGATAGGCTGATGTATTGATTTTTTTTTTAATATCAGTTATCGGCCTTAAATATTTTTTTTGAAAGTCAATATTTGATCAGTTGTAAAAATGTTATTAGATATTTGATCAAGCAACACTAGAAGTTCAACAAATGTTAAAAGAGTACTAAGTGTACATATATTAAGAATTTCATTTATATTGCTGCATAAAAAACTCAGATCTGACCACATGTATGATCACACTGTAAGCCTTACTGAGGAAAAATAGATAAATAAATGGAATCGGACACTTTTTAGTCTTCTATGAATATTTTAAATCTACATTTAACATGCGGTTTCTTCAACTTTGACTCAGAACCGTAATCATGTAACATTAACGCGATAATCTTGGATGACACTGAATGTGAGCGCCTTATTGTCCAGACTTCTGTACTTCTCTGATGTGGCATTTAAGGTTTCATGCCTTTTGTTTCCTCTGTCTCTGTTCTTTTGTATATTAACGTAATGAATGTCCTCTGCTTCCATCAGGATTCTGTCCCGTCCAGGAGCCTGTTCTCCGTCCACATGGATCTGGACACTGTCGGTCAGCAGAGGCCGCTGCAGGATGAGACGGCATCAATCGAAGGACGCTGTGTCCATGCGGTGAGTCCCCGTCCGTCCGTCCGTCCGTCCGTCCATCGGACACAGTGAAGGCACATGTTCAGTGTTTGACTGCGTGTGTTTTTGTTTCAGAATCTGAATCCGGAGCCGTTGTCGATGGAAGGAACGCTGGAGAGGAAGCACAAGCTGCAGCTCGGGGGAAAGAAGGTACGGTCCTGAACCACTGCTGGAGGCCGGTTGGCACTTCAGCGCCTCATTCAGCACCATGTGTCTGATCTTATCTGTGCAGGCGGCGTCCAGAGGCTGGAGCTCCTTCCACGCCGTCCTCCATCGACACACCTTATGCTTCTACCAGGACAGAAAGGAAACTCTGAGGGTAAGAACGAGCTCAGGACGACCCCTGCCCACAAATACACAAACAGATGATATCATGAATAACTACGCCCCCCTCCGCTGCTGTCCACCTTAGAGCTCCGCCTGCGCTTTACCTCTGAACCTGACCGGCGCTGAGTGTTCGCCTGCCCTCGACTACAACAAGAAACCCAACTGCTTCAGACTGCGGTGAGATGGCGTTTAGTCACATGACCACAGCATCAGTCTGACATCACAGCACATGAGGAGGGAAAGCAACTACAAATGACAAAGATTAAAGCTGGAAAATTACAGTAAAGTAGCAAACTGACGTGGAAATGGGCTAGCCAAAATGATCAATAAAATGAACAAAAATGAAAAAAAAAACTGTTGTTTTGTGTCTGTTTGCACAAAATATCAGAGAATTTAGATGAAAAGTGAATGAAGTTCATTTCCATGGACTAGTTTGTAGTAAGATTAGTCTCCGAGTTAAAAACTTCAAAAAGCAAAGTAGTGAAACTTTACCACCTTTGACCTTTGGCGTCCTGACATTGTGTTTACTTGTCTTGTGCGTCATCAGGTTGCGCGACGGTTCTGAATATCTGCTCAACGCCTCGTCTCGCTTCATGATGAAGAAATGGATGATGAAGATACAAGCGAGTACAGGTGAACGTGGGTTGGTTTTATTATTAACCTTCTGATTCCGGTTCTGTTTGATTCTGATTCTGGTTGTGTTTGTTTGATTCTGTTTCTCATTCTGTTTCTTTTCCTGATTCTGGTTCTTATTCTGATTCTCTTTCTGTTTAATTCTGGTTCTTTTTCTTTTTCTTTTTCTGTTCCTGATTCTGGTTCTAGTTCTTATTCTGATTCTGTTCGGTTCTGTCTCTCATTCTGTTTTTTTCCTAATTCTGGTTCTTATTCTGATTCTGTTACTGTTTGATTCTGGTTGTGTTTCTTATTCTGATTCTGGTTTTGTTCCTGATTCTAATGTTTCTGATCCTTATTCTGATTCTGTTCTGATGACGTGACATTTGTTTTTCAACAGGACGAAGTGAGGGTTTAACGTCAGGTGTCACCATGGAAACAGACGTCACCGCCACATCGTAAGTAATTTTTTATTTGTTTGTTGGTTAAAACTAAATCTTCACACATCACATTCATGACACATGTTGACTTTTCTTTTCTGTCAGTCAAACCAGATTAATGTATAAAGATACGAATAAATGAAAAGAAAGGTTTAGACACTGTTCAGGTGACGTTAAACGCCAAGAACTGATGATTCCTCTTCAACACAACATGACAAAAACAACATAAAATCAACAATAACAGACATGAGTGATGAAACCTTGGTTCTCACATTAAGCCCCGCCTCCAACAGGAAGTCGCCGTTTTGCTCTGGATGTCGCTCTCTGACTAAATGCCACTGCTCGTCCCAACACGATGTCGTCTCCACAATCCCGAGGCTCAAACCGCCAAACGCCACAGAGATTGTCGTCCTCACCAGAGAGTTGAGTCACATGACACAGAGTCACATGAGAAGTTTGGACGAGCGGTCGACGCCCACAGATGGAGGTAAGGGGGAGGAGTTTGTCCATCTGCTGCACGTTACAATACAAATGCTGACGAAGCCAAAGTGGAAGCGTTAACGCATCAACAAACACAAACTCCAGAGGAACTGAGTCGATCCATGTCATTAAAAGAATCAGCAATACACAAATATTTACCTATACAACCATCATCAATCAGTAAAATGAGCAAAAATGAACAAAATAATTAACAAAAATGAACACAATGATGAACAAAATGAATAAAATAATAAAAAATGTGGAAAATAATCATCAAAATGAGCAAAATAACACATGAAAAATACCAGATAAACAGAACTTTGGTTTAGTTTGTTTTACTATTACTACTGTTACTCTTATTAAAGTATTTGAGATTTAACACATTTACACTGACATCATTTGGGATTTTTTAATTGTATTGGTTTCTTTAACAGGGACATTAATTCACATGCAATCATCTGGACAGGTGTTAAAGTGTCACACTAAAAGGGAGCACAATGTTATAAACATTCAATTTTTAAAAAGTATACATTTAAAACACAGACGAGTGCTAAAATCCAAATGTACAGCTGTGAAACACTTGATGCAGCTCTGGTTTTAACCACTAGGGGGAGCTGCAGTTCTGTCTGATTCCCCTCAAACCACTGATCAGTGAATGCTTGAGCAGGTTTTAGTTGTTTGATCAGTGTGACTTCATCATATTAATGTCACATTTACATTTTACAGTGTTTTCAAAGCCTCATTTCATTTGATTTTACAGTCAAATTAATCTGTGTATTTTACTTCATTTTATTGTTGTATGTTGGTGAGTTTTTGTTAATTTTAAAATAATGTTTTGTTAATTTTATTGGTTTTCTTTAAATATTTAGTATATTTTGTATTTTGTTCAGTTTTGTGAAACCCAGTGTGTTTTATTTCATGTCTAACAGTAAATGTTGATCTCTGTGTTATTAATGTGTCCTTCATGGTCCGATCTGGTCTCCATGGTCTGACCTCTGACCTTTGAGCTTCTGTTTTTAAAATCATTTCCCCTCAGACGTGACTCCCAGACCAGGACCCACGGACTGGTCCTCCTCAGCCCAGGACTGGATCAGCAGCAAACGGCGCTCACATTCCTTCACATCAGGTCAGTTCAGTGGTTCACCTGGACCAGGTCCTGGATCCAGACCACATGGGGTCCAGACCACACTCTGACGGGTCTCCATGAAAACTGAATTTTCTGTTTGAACTCTGTACTTTATTTATTTATTTTATTTTATTTTATTTTATTTTATTATTATTATTATTATTTTTTTTTTTTTTAATTTTTTAATAAATTTTCAACTTCTTGTCTTTATGTATAAAACACTTTCAGAAGAACCACTGCTGAAACACCATCAATCAGAAACATATGGATAAAGTAAACAATAAAAAACAATATAAAACCAGTTTTATAAATGGACTGGGAAGGGGCTGTCTAATGTCAGAGAAGATGTAGGAAGGGGGCATTTGTGGAGGGAGGATGATAATAAAGTAATAATAAAATAATTATAATCTGCTCAGAAAATGTGTCAAAAACCTACAGGACATTTTACAAACCACCACTTAAAGTAGTCATTTATAATAAACCAGGTCAGGCTCCACCAGGAAACAGATAGAGACCCAGTGATACTTTTGTGTCAGTTCCCAATTTTTCTCTATTTAACCTTTAGGTAATTTATCACCATTTATTACAATATTATTCTCCGTATTTGGCATTTTTTCAGTGTAAATCATGTATTTTCCTAGATTTAAGTCACCGATCATGTAGATGTTCATTAAAGCTCAGATTAAAATTTCTGAACTACAATAGATTAAACTGTCTGATGACGAACTGCATTTTGCACCAGTTCTTTCCGTTTATTGATAGGATTAGTGGATCCACATATATTAAACAATTCCATCAGTGGAATGTGGATGTTTGGGTCTTTATGGGTTAAAATCACAGACATGGACGGGTACACTAGTCCTGTTCTGTTCCACAGGTTCTGTTCATGTCAGACATCGACTTAGTGTTTTCTGTGAATCCATTTGTGAAACCCTGGACCGGTTGAAGGCCCAGTCCACGTGGATCCAAGTCTCTGCCTCTAACGTCCTCATGTTCTGTCTCTTCAGCCACATTTCAGAAGATTCATCCTCCGCTCGTCCCTTCCGGACCCAGAGGTCTGGAACCAGGATCCAACTACTGCGTGACTCTGGTGGTCGGAGACAAGTCCTCGGAGCGGAACCCGGACCTGGACTCGGGTCTGAGGAGCTACATGAGCCTCCCACGGCCTCGCAACAAGTCTGTCTTCAAGAAGTTCTTTGGGAAAAAGGACTTTTAACGTGTGTGTGGGCGATGTGTGATGTGCAGTGCACATGTGAAACTACTGAGTGTATTTATGACCCGAACAGGAACACACTTAATGTTTGATGTGTCTGATGTTTCGAGAGTGGCCTTTGTTCATACGTGTGCTGTGGATCTGCAGTGGATCTGAACCTCTGGTCTTAACCCTAGTGTTTGTGTTGAGGAGGACCCAGTTTCCAGAACCAGACGCAGATGAAAGGTCCGGACCCTTTGGCTGCAGATCGGTGTGTTCTTTAACGTGTACAGCGTGTGGTGTGTTTGTACGTGTTCAGAGTGGGTGGTTTGACACTGCCGCTGCTCTGATATTAAACAGTAACTGTAGAAAAGTTTATGATCAAACATTAAAAACTGATGGTTTGTAACTTTGTCTAAGAGAATTATTCTAAATCAGGGATGTCAAACTCATTTTAGTTCAGGTTCCACATTCAGCCCAACGGGCCGGACCAGTAAAGCAATAACTGTGAAAAAAATCTAATTATGTTATGAAAATGTTTACATCTACGAACAATCCTTTAAAAAATACGAATAACATAAACAACCTGAAATGTATTCAGAAAAATTTGTATAATTGTACCAGTATTAAACCTCAGTTCATCATCTCTACATGTACATTATAATGTATAGATACAGTGGATCTACAAATACACACAACCAGGGCTGGTTCTGACCTAATCTGGGCCCGGGTGCAACATCGCGCCCATCGCAGAGATTTTGTTATGTGTTTTGTTATATTTCCCATAACAATTCTCAATTCAGACTCCGCTACCACGGACGCGGAACCGCGACCAGCCCTGTTGAAGAGGGGGCGTGTTGGGCTTGTTCGCGAGGGTTCTGCCCCCCCCAGTGATAAACCGAGATCTGTATTCCACATTTCACACCGGGGCCAGCGGCAAGCTTCTTACGCCAGTGGTCTTTGTTGTCCACTTGTCTTGCAGTTTGGTTTTCGATTGACAATTCCCTTATTCAGGAACAACAGAGAACTCTTTTTTTTCTTTTTTCATTCATATTTATTTTTGGGCCCCTCTCCATACCAGTCCCGGGTGCAATTGCTACCGTTGCTACCCCTCCAGAACCGGCCCTGCACACAACATTTAATAACAAGCATAATATTGGTACAATTACACTGAATATATTAAGACATTTAAGGTTCATATTTATTCATTTTCAATTTTTTTTGTTAAAGGATAGTTTGTAGATATAAACATTTTCATGTAATTGTCCTTTTCAATTTTTTTTTTTTTTTTACAGTAAAACAAAGAGAAACATGTTTGCCATTATTTATAGTTTATTCTGTTATTTTACTGGTCTGACCCATTTTAGAAATTGGTCTAAATGTGGAACTATAAGTAAAAAAATTCATCCCATGGACCGGATCGGACCCGTTGGTGAGCTGGTTTTTGCCCACAGGATGTATGTTTGACACTGCTGTTCTAAAGACTCAATGCAGGTTTGATACCAACTCCTGTGAATAAAACACTGTAAAAGACACATGAAAGGGAAAACTTTATGTTCATTTTTATTTCATTTTAAGGTTTTTTTGTTTGACATGAGGTTCAGGTAAAAACAAATTTCAGAGGCTGAAGTCGGTTAAATATTTACATTAACACTCCTTAAATGTACTCTATATCTGCGTGTGTGTTGTGTTTAATGTTAATCAGCGGATCAGCACAGTGATGCATTCGCTGTGAACTCGTCTCATCCAGTCTCTGTTGTATCTGCGAAGGCTTTGAAGAGAAAAGGGATTAGATGAATAAAAAGATTAAAGGTTAGACCAGGCTTATATCATTAGGCTTATTTTTGCATATAAAAACCCACCACCGCTCAGAGATTCAAACATCCATAATCAACGGTTCACCGGCGCCGGAGGACGTGGCGTCTCCACGGACATTATGGACGGATAATGAGTCACACATAAAGAGTTTGCAAATTAGCTGCTGTTTTAAATCACTAAATATTCAGTAATTCACCTCAAGATATGAAATGCAAATATTATGGACCGGAGCTCATTTGAGTCTAATTATATCAGATGTGCATTTAAGGACTTGGACACTTTAAACCTGCTGTTTTACAACAATGTGATGGTTTCAAAACAGGTCAGATTAATCCTGTCAACCTTGAACTGATCAAACTACATCTGAAAAATACGACCACAGTATGATCATGCTAATAGTAACAATCAGATCTGAGCTGTCAGGACCCTCTGTAGCCTTGGAAACAACTAATATTCAATTTTCCTTATTAATTAAACCCTCAAATGGATCTGTACTAAATTTGTTAAATTTTTTTCTGGATTTAATGTCCAGTAAATTGCTCAAGTTTTGTATCAGTGGGGCAGGGGAGGGATTTCCTACATTAGAAAGGTCACTGAACGTATCACAGTCCTACAGCACAAATTTGAAGATAATTAACAGACAATAAATAAAACAACGCAGATGACAAGACACAAATTTAGATAAACTACATTGAATAATAAAAATAAATACCTAAATACATGGATCTGCTATGAGGAGTAACTTAAATCTGTTGTAATTGGATGATAATTTTGAGTGACAGATTATTATCCAATCAGAGTTTTGGGGTTAAGTGCAGCCCTCTCCCGTGGGGCGGAGCTAGTAGCCCTTTTGTTGGCGAGTTGTGGAACAAAATGGCGGCCGAAACAGGTGTTGGCGGTAGCTGTAAATGCAGATGAAAACTTATTTTAAACAGCTTATTTTGAGACAAAACGGACACAATATCGAGACGAACCGACAGTGAAACTTTTTTTTATGAATCAGGTGGGGTTTTTTGTTATGGTTTTTTTTTCACTCTAAGCGGCTGTTTTTACCAGCTAACAGTTAGCATAGAGCATCTGTGGTAAGCTAGCTTAACTGTTAACTGTAACCGTTTAAGTCCAGGAGTCGCTCTGGTTTTAATGTCAGATCAAATCCTGGATCTCAGAACCGTGAACCGGATCTGCAGACTGATCTGAGGAGGTTCATCAGAAAAGGTGAGTAACAGTTTATTCTTCTGTTCATTGAAGGCTGGTTTTAAGGATGTGTCTCTCTTTTTTTTTTTTTTTAAACTGTTGAGGTTTTGGCATTTTATGTAAATCTTTGGAACACTCTTTCAATCTGCAACATTTGTTGTACATTTGAAATAAAATGATGAAACACTTTTTGTTTCATTGCTGATATCACCTCCAGTTTCTTGTTTCATCCACAAACAGAAACAGGATCATATGTATTTGCTCCTTGTCTCATAAAACATGAATTTCATTCCACTCAAAATATAAATTACTATTAAAAACATTTAACATGGCTCACAAACCTTTACCAATTTTCAAGAAGTAAATAGAACCGTCACACAACAATAGAAGTCTCTTTATAATAAGTAATATACACTGTACTGGCCCATAGGGACGAACACCACCATGCTTCAACTGTTTAACTTCATTTTTCTTCTTAAAAAAAAAACTTTTTTGACTGATGTTATTTGTGCACATCCTTAATATAGAATGAATTATTGAACATCTTGACCTGATAAAAGGTTTATTTCCTGTATGTTTTTACAGCTGTAGTGAAAAATGTAGATATTTTCTCAAAATTTGTATTTCCTTGTAGAAGATTCATGATGATGATATGTCCATAATTGGTGTGTGATGTGTAAAGTAAATATAAAACCCTAATGGCGAAGTGTATGTTCTGACTTTGCTATTCGTACCTATGAATTTGACGGTATAAAATAGAACAAAATGCTTCAATGTTTTGTTCTTTTGCTTAATTTTTATCCTCTTTTTTTCCTTCTATATTCACATGTTGACCAGACATTTTATTGTAATAATAGTTGTAAATGTTTTTCCTGTAGAAGAGTTAAAAATCACCAGTCTGATCTCATTAAATTGCGTTGTATGTTACGCCCGTTCTTATGGCATTTGACGTGCTATACATACGCATTTTCATCCTTTCATGTGTTATTCAACGCCATTTGATCATGTGTCAATGTGTATGAAGATCTCCGGTTTACATATTCATAACCACTAACCCTAAACCTTACCCTAACTGCTAATTGTGACATATTTTACGCGGTGTGAACATACGCGCGGAAACCTTATAATGCATACATGCCAATTAAAAGTGGCTTGTCATCTGTATGCAATTCATGATATCATGTTGAAACCACAAACAACTGGGTTTTACATGGATTTCTTCTGGCGTGTTTTTTGTTTTATTCTTATTTCTTTAACATCAAAATCAATGTGTTTTTTTCCCTTTTGTGGGTTAGAAATCATATCCCAGTACCAGTAGTCATGTGGTTTCTTCATGTTTGACTCTAAACTCTTCAGAATACTGGTTTGACTTGGATCCTGATTATTTCATCCTTATCACCAGCTCCAGATTAAACTGTAGCGACACAGTGTTATTGCAGAAATGGAAAAACTGAAGACGCCTTCGGTCTCATACATTTTCTTCACCTTTCAGCCGACAGAGCAAAGCCAAAAGTCACATTGCGGTCTTGGCAGTGTGTTTAGACGCAGTACACAGCTGCTACGGTAGCGTATGGAATGGAAACACATCAAAAAGCTGGAGTTTGTGGCGTGAATTTGTCAAAAGCGTGTAGTGGAGGCATTAATCATGGCAGGTCAGCAGTCTGTGACTCATTATCCAGACTGTACTGAGCTGAAAGCTGCATGACTCAACCTCCTGCAATACACTTCCACACAGTGGAGTTTACACAGAAAATACCCAGAAGTCATGTGTGTTCACCGCTGTTGTCTATTTGCTTTTAGACATGTGGATGCTCTCGAGTTGAGTCCATACAACTGTTCAATGTTTGGGAATCAGATGTTTTCCCCCTGTCAGCACTGCAACGATGGCTCTGAGTGGTTGATGACACTGACCCCCTCTGTGACCTCTGACCTCTTCCTGTCCCTTTGGTCTCAGGCCCCTCCCCCTGCAGAGACACAGAGGATGGCTGTGTAGGACGAATCTGGACTGTATTTACTTTAATTTACTCCCTACATTTATACCATCAGCTGTGCAGCTGTTTGTAGTGTTTTTACTGCTTTTTTACTGTTTTTAGTTTACTTCATTTCCTGTTTTAATTTGCTGCACCTTTTCAGAAAGCAATAATGTGGGAAACTGCAATGACATTAAGGTTCCTTATCTTATGCCTTTATGTCTTACACTTTACTTCACTACGGAGGAGTTTTCAGGTATCTGTACTTTACTGCATTTAAGAGGAGTTACTGTTTTATTTTGTATTATTGCATCGTTCACAACATTAAGATTCACTTCAGCCTGAATGGATGAAACAGTATGAATAATCGAAATGCTGAAAAGTGAGACAGAAATGATGTAAAAGGTGAAAACAGGGTACAAACTGTTGTAAAAGACGCAACAAGATGAAAATGATGCAAAAGATGTAAATGATGCAAGACATACAAGAAAAAAAGAGGAATTAAATGTATATTATGCGAATAATTGGTGCAAATGCAGGTACTCATCATTTCATGTTCATCACATATGACCCATTTGGACATTCAGAGGCTCCGTGGTTACCATGGAAACACAGTCATCTTCTACAACATTGATCCACCAGTAAAACCCACGGATCAATGACAGTGGATGGACACACTGGGTTTATGTTCAGTTAATGATGAAAAGTCACTTTTTCTTCAGTTTCCTCTGTTTTGATATAATAACCTTTGAATTTACTCTGAGCTTTAATGATCATCTACATGATCAGTGAATTAAATAGAGGAAAATACAGTGTTTACACTGAAAAATGCAGAGAAATAGTGACAAATTACTTCACTAGGAAGTCATTTTGAAAATATTCATTTTACAGAGTTGAAGTGGGTTTCACTTTGTTCATGGGTCAGATTCAGTTGGATTCATGTGGATAT
>JAPTYQ010000008.1:2027514-2069115 GCA_029814465.1 Ostorhinchus cyanosoma
TCCTGTGTAACCACTAATGACAGATCACATGACCTGGCGTCCAGCGGTGAGGTGTGGACCCAACAAGACTGACCACAGTCATTCACCCAGATCCGGAAGATCACAAAGACACCACGACGCACTGTAAGAGGATAGGGACATCCTCAGGCCTCGTCCCCCCCACGCCTCCGCCCCAGTGGACACACACATCAGTCTGTATACACAACGCAGGAAGTAATGTACAAATACACCATGACTGTACTTCATTCACTTCTTCCTTTTGAACGCAAAAGTCTGTAGTTTACACTGAGTAGATTTAAACTGAGGGCTCAGGTTCCACATTCAGACCAGTATGATCTAAAGTAGATCAGAACCAGTAAAATAATCACAGAATAGCATACAAATAATGACAACTGCAAAACTACTCTATATGTTTTAGAGTGAAAAAAGTTAAATTACATGAAAATGTCAGATCTACAAACTATTCTTTGAAAATATAAATAACATGATCAACCAGAAATATGTGAATTTTTAACAATCTGTCTCGGTTTATCACTTCCGCATGTAAATTATAATGTACAGATCACAGTGGATCTACAAATACACAAGACATTTATTAACAGGCAGAATATTGGTACAATTACACTGATTCGAGACATTTCAGATTATTCACATTTTTTAAAGGATAGTTTGTAAATGTAAAAATTTTCTTGTAATTTGACTTTCTTACACTAAAACAAAGACAAACATTTATAGTTGACATTATTTACAGGTTATTATGATTGTATTTGATGGGTCTAATCCACTTTAGATCATATTGGTCTGAATGTGGAACCTGAATTACAATTATTGTAACACCTTTTCTTGTTAATATCTTCATTGTAATTGTTATATTTGGTAAATACATCCTGTGGACCGGACCGGACCCTTTAGGGGCCGGGTTTGGTCCACAGGCCAAATGTTTGAAGCCCCTGCATTAGAGGGTAATCATTATTATTATTGTTATTATTATTATTATTGTACATGCTGAAGAATTATAAATGACACATTGAGATAAAATTAGGTCAAAGATTAAAACATAATACTTGCTCAGTGAGTATTTTTCTACAGGAGGTGAATACTCGTACTTTGACTACAGTTTTAGTTTTTTCTGCCTCCTTTACTTGATGAAAACCAACAGGAACTGAGTTGGTCCTGGACTCCTCCTCCTCCGTTGTGGTCTTGATTCATCGGCTTCTCTCAACTTTGATCCTCGTCTCTAAAAGGTGAAACCCGAAACCACGCCTCTGCACGCCCCAGGGCATGATGTGAAAGTGATGTAATGGGAAGAACAGTTTAGGATCACAGGTTAGAGCAGTGGTTCCCAACCTTTTTTGGCTCCTGATCCCATTTTAACATCACAAATTTCTGACGACTCCAGACATTCAAAGACATTTTTTTTTGTAAAATAGATTTATTTTTGATCATGTAATAGTTTGCTATACTGTGCTGCAAATTAATGTTCATTTTAGAGGACATTTATTCTATATGATGTATATTATCATGGACAAAGGCAGAAAAGCCAGGTGTAGATTACCCCACAAAGGGAGAATTTGATTTTCCTTTCTTTCAGTCCAGCGTGTATTCACAAGGCTGCCAATTAATACTAAACAAACAATCCAGTCCAGAGGAGACCAGCAAAGTCCAGATGATACCAGCAGAGACCAGTAGAGTTCAGAGAAGACCAGTAGAGTCCGGAGGAGACCAGCAGAGACCAGATGTGCTGATATGAGGTCCATCCGCAGTGGTATGGTCCACGCTGAGACGTGACCTGGGATGATGTGAAGTTTCAGTTGTTTTATCTGAGGGCTGTTTGTGCGATACAGCATAAGTTAACTCGCCCACCACCACCCTCTGGGTTGCCTCCACAAACTGCAATAACAGTAGACAAATGTCCTTGTCTAAGCTGCAGCCCCCCTCCTCCTCCAGCTCCTTTGTCCTGGATCACTGTACGCTCCTTCATTTCTGTGTCGCCTCTGGGGGGGTTATGGGCGGGTTTGACATCTGTCCCACAGATATGGTGTGAATGCATTTCTGCAATATGGATACAAACTCCCTCCATGTTTATATTATTGTGTTTGAGCGTCTTCACGGCACACGTCCACATGGACACCAAAGACCACATGTATGGTCTTACGTGGTCTCCGTCCACTTTCCTCAACCCTGGTCAGACCTGTCACTACATTAAACAGATAATGCAATTAATATTAGCTGACATTTTGTGAACTTCAATTCTACTGTCTTATGAGACGCAATAAGGTGACGTCATTAACAGAGCATCAGTTAAATGATGTGGAAATAAAATAAAATGTCCTTTCAGTTCCTTTCTCTCAGCTGTTTCCCTACAGGTTCCTACTGTGTTATTTATAATAATTGTGCTATATAGAATAACTGACGGGCCTTAAATATCGTTTTGGCTTTGATGGCTGTAAAAAGGACCTAAATGACCTTATTAGTTTAATGGAGGAAAAATTTAAACCTGGATCAGATCCTTTCTTATTAGGTCCAAATAAAACTAGTGAAGCAGAATGAGTCCTGGAAACACAAGACTGATGGAGTGTTTTTTCAGAGTTCAGTGAAAGTCGATGATGAGAGCCTGGGTTTTATGAAGCAGCACCTAGTGGCTGTCAGTGGAATTACACTTTAAGTCCTGAACTCTCTCGTGCTTGTTCTACAGGTTCCATATAAACAAAGGGTGGTCTACAGATAAACCTCACCCCCAGATGGGGTCTAAAGACTTCCATATTGCATTGAGCAATATTTAAATTACCCACAATGCCCTGGGTTTTGGGGATAAAAATATCAAAGTCACACCAGTTTGGATTTTTATTATTCTGATCAAAGTTTTGGAAAAGCTTAAGCTGATCAGTAACAACACCTCAAAGCCTAAACCCCAGTGCCACCCTCAGATGTGGAGGTCTGTTTAGGTCTCTTAGTTTTTCTTGGTTCTAAGCTTGAGTCGTCCACTAGGAGCGAAACACTACATTCATTGGAATTCTACATAAAATCACAACGCATCTGTGGCAAATCTGCCGTTGGCATTGTCACTTTTGTGTAACCCATTTGCTTCATCATACTATTCAGTGTTCAGCTTCTCCCACCATGAACTTGACCCTTGGAGCTACCGACCGCCGTGTCAGAGCCGCAGTAATGAACCCTCTTCATGTTTCTGCACTAACAAAGCCTCGCCATGTTTCTCCCAGTTCAGGAGAATGAAGCGCTGCAGTGTTGACTTTGAGGCCGGTTCAGCGCTGGATCCAGAGGACGGAGAACAGACGGAGAGTCAGCAGCAGGTCTGACGCACAACAACACACTCATACCCCACACACAAACAGCATCAAATACAACAAACACACACACACAACAGAGACATAACACACAACAAAATCTACTGTTGACACGGAAACAGGAGTGAAAAGTCATCAGCTGAGATTCATGAGGGTTTTTTATGTTTCTGTTTCTATTTCTGTCTTGGATTGTGAACTAATTGTAAAAAATATTAACTAAAGCTGAGTCAGACGAAATATAAATGTAATTCATAATTACAATAATTTGTTTCCACTGTAAAAAGTCTATATGTTGTATTTCTACATTAGAGTGTTTCTTGGAAACATCTGTGAAATTGTTCCGAAGATCCCGATGTAGTGATTGTAGATGAAGTAAATGTATTTCCATTGACCAGGGGATTTATGTGACCACTAGAGGGAGTAGTGAGTCACTCTGTCAGCCAAAGCCAAATTGACAGTTGTTTCCTTCTGGTTCTCATCCTCAGAGTCAAACAAAAGAAGTGATGAAAATAGTCATTGTTTCGCCAACGGACTCAGTAGGACTCATGTAAAGAATGGAGTTGGATGGTGATATGTCAGCGTCTCTTCTACTCGGGTGAGTTTGATTCTGATGTTCATGAAGGTATAAAGTTATTATGGGATGTTCTTATTGTTGCCAAGTTGCTATTTGTTGATCTGTGGTTCAGACTAAACTATGACAGTTTTGACCTCGTTTGTTGGATTCAAACAAATCTTTAGTTCAGCTACTGACAACAGAAGTTGAACAGAAAACAGAGGTGATTAGTGGTTTTACTGAGGCTAAAAAAAAAACAGAGCTAAGCTAACAGAGCTATGCTAACAGAGCTATAATGTAAACTATCAGCGGATGCACCACATCAACATGAAAAGACACAGTAGTATTCTTAGTGACTTAAAATAAGTGTCTTTGAGGTTTAGTTTTTGAATACAACTTGATGATTCCATAATACAGATGTGGAAACAATGAGCTTTATCTGTTATTCAATGACTGATCCAGTCTGTAGATACATAAGGTTGGTTCCAGGGTGGTTTTGTACCACACTGATCTCTGCTGGTCAGAGTCTAGAACATCAATATGACGTAGAACCACTTTAAAGACAGAAACTAAACAGTTATTTATGGTTTTCATTTATTAATGAAAAACACAAAATGAATATGATTTGCTGTTGTAGCATGCTCTGTTTTGAGGCTTTTTAAAAAAATTTCATTGTTTTCCTCTTGTATCATTTTTATCCTGAAGCATTTTCTCATTGATTTTCATTGTCTTTTACAAGTAATTTGTATTTATCAATAAGATTCAACAAGCTGAAAACACTAGTGTTATTACACCTTATATTTTTAGGATGTTTTTCTTTTACTGCATCTTTCACGTTGCTCTCATCTTTTACAATTAACCGTTTGGTTCCTTGAACTTTGCGTCACATGACATTAAGTCTGTAATAATAACTGTTTGGACGTCAACTGATATGAATATTTGACCCAGACTTTATTTCATGTTTCTGAGTTGAATCATGGTACGACACCTTTTCTTACCCATATTTGTATGAAAACAGAGCCTGTTTTTATAAATTAAATGCACATCCAGTAAAAAGGATTAACATAAAGGATTTAATTTGCATCTATTTGTCGACATGGTCTGAAAGCATCGTCTCTTCTTTAACTTTGAAGACTCGTCCGTCTGTCAAACCTTTCAGACTAAATCCTAAACACTCTGAAAACATTCTAATACTGACTGATGTCATTTATCCTCCACTGTGATCTGAACATGGATAGAAACTCCATTATCTCCCAGGATGCAGATTAAAAGCTCCAAACCACTATGGAACATATTTATTTGTTCTGCTGCATAGTAATAACAACTCTGTATGAGAATTGAAGAACAGAAAATCAGTTTCCATCTTTAAAATTAAAACCAGAGGAAATAAAGCAGCTGAAATACATTGTTTATTTCTGTCTTTTTTTTTTCTCAAGCTGGTAAATGAATAAACCATGAGCGGATTACACATAGTTCCACTGTTAAATATTGATCGACTTTCATTAAGCACATCGTAAGGTCAACTAAAGTAACACAAAGAGGGTCACAGCGAAGAAAAGGATGAACAAACTGTGCTGTGTTGTCGATACTTAAATAAATAAGAGCATCTAAAGGAGCAAGGAACATCAGAAAATGGAAGAGGAGAAGGCACCTATGGAGGAAAGGCTAGTTACACAATAACTCAACAATCCCCTCACTGCGTTCCAGCTCACAATCAATTATTTAATGTGCAATCCATTTTGAGGCAGGATGAGTAAGAAAAAACTGAATGGATGCATGAATGTATGCATGTGACACAGTAACTCATCAGCAGCCGGGGAAGACGAGAGTACAACGTTCAGCCCTGAAGACCAAAGGCAAATCCATGAAACAAACAGGGAACACAGAGTTCACATCAGCTGGTGCATCTGCACCTCAGGGCTCATGTTTTACACATTCCTCTAGTGTTCTTAAAATGTCTGGGAGAAGAGCATCTCTGTTTTCTTTAGTCACCTGAAGGGAAAACAGAAGAAAGAGGCATTAGAATGAAGGAAAGATGAAGCATGTTCTATCCTGTTTGCTGTCCGGATCACAGTCTGAACAGCACTGTCATCATGGGTGTTATTTGACATAATTACAGTCATATTAACCACTGGACGTCCACCAGATCACACACACACACACACACACACACACACACACACACACACACACACACAAAATGGAAATCATGAACACTAAAGAATAACTTATCATAAAGTTAAGACATGTTGAGGATTATTCATGATCCTTTTGTCCAGACATCAATTATGATTTAATTCAACCTTCAAAGCATTTATTGCCACACTAGCCCGTTGACCAGTGGGGAACCCTGGGTTCTAGATGTGGTCATTTTGATACTGGGAAGAGCTGGCGTTTGGGAAAAGATGTGAGTCTATATTAGTCTATAATCTATATTAATCTATAGTCTATAAGCACTGACATAATTGTTTTGGTAAATCAGTCTTTAAAATTTAAATGACAGTTAATATATTAATACCGATATCCAGGGACTGAAGTTAGTAAATGGGTCGTTCCTGTTTTTAACTTCATTTCCCATCATGCAGCATGCTACTGTGCTTCCTGTCAACCGTCATGGCCATAGCAACGTGACTGTAAGGCTACTGTATTCCAAAATGTGTGTACAGGTATTTCCATGTAGCATGATCACATTTAAGTTGTATTATAGTTTAATTGTACATTAAGTCATTCATACATATTAAAGCCTCATTTTCATTATATCAACATCTGCACTGTGAAGTCAAGGACTCCAATCTAATGAAGCAAGCAAGAATCCAACACCATTTCACCGATATGTATTTTTAGTGCAGTCTGGGGGGTAAATATCGACATGACCTGACCTCTGACCTGTAGATAACCCTGAGTAATCACATCACAGGTCAGGTAGCCCGACAGAAACTAGAACTGAAGATTTTCGTCCCCAGAGCCTCAGGAAACCCAATGCTCGGTAGCGTCATGTGGCGACAGTGAAGTCGAAGAAAAACTGGGCTGAACTACAGAATCCAATGCATTTAACAGGATGTTTCAGAACAAATAGAACCGCAGATCATAGATGCACGTGACTGTAACGGTGACGGGAAAAAAAAATATCTGTCTGCTTCTATGAAACTGGTCCTAAAAGCAGGACAGAGGGGCTAAAAATTCAAGCCACATGCACATGAATGGTATGCAGCAAGTTTGGAAGCACTTTGGGTCCCTTTTAAAAATAAATATTTACTGAGATAAAAGATAAACTATGTTTCAATTTGTATGTGCGCGTGAGATTCATGAAAAACCCACATGTCTGGATTAGAAAAACCACTAAGATCATCACATTTAACACAGTGTCTTTATTTATAGTCTATATGACCATTTACAGCCGTGTTTTCCAGATCTAATGCACTGACACCTAGGTAGCTTTAACTGTCCATATTTGGGTCCTATTTTTGGACCCAATATTTGATTACAAATTCATTCATTTTGAGATGACTCAGAGCAAGAGTATAATTTTTTTTGCATTTATCTGAGGTCATCATTAGGTACGTCCTGGGGGAAAATATGTCTACATTTCTCTTTTATTATCTTTTATTAAAGCTGGAAAAGTGCCAGACACCAAAATAAACCCAGTTTCATGGAAAGACCCATCTACCATCAACTCATCATAAAGATTAAAATGATAAGAAATGCAGGCATCAAAAGGAACTCGAGGAGCAGAGCCAGACACAGACTTGGACTCCACTTCAAATCATCAAAACGAGTTTAATTGTTTAATTCGATTGATGCTTCAGGGTTTTTACTGGAACACCATCATCACCTGGAGACAAACTACACTAACAAACCAAGAATAAACACATTTAAACTCAAGGCTGTTTCTCCTGACATCGTGTCCAGATACAGATCACATTCTAAAGCCTGGTGTAAATCTGGTTTTAGCGTCGACTCTGATGATCAGACCACATGGATCTGCTTCATCGCTGGAACGATCCAAACTCAATCCTCTGGATCTGCGTCGACTCAACGCAGCGGCGGCTTCACCAGTGCTTTGCATGACAATATCTGTAACTGAGTCTTGCGTGATGAATTATTTTGACGTTGGAGACCAGCCTTTGTTGTTGAATCAGTCATGCATGGTTTAGAGTTAATCCTGCTCTAGGAGAGGGATAATGTGGGCCACGGCCTCCTGGTTTACGAGTCCACTGCCGCCTCAACACCAGGAGTAAACACCGCCCTGGAGCTGCACCACACACAGCTCCTGAACTGACCTAAATCCTGCGTCTTGTCTCTGTTTGTGTGGACTGAGTGTTGGTGTTGAACTCACTGTGAAAACCTTGACGTCCCTGCGGTTCCGGACCTCCTCCACCAGACCCAGAGGCCTCCCCTTGGGGACGGGGATGGTACCTAGGATGGAGCAGGACGAGTCCAGGGTCCGCCTCACCGCCCGGATGAAAGCCTCGCTGAACAGTTCCATCTTCCCAATCTCATCGATGACAAACACCTTCCGGTCACCGCCATTGGACGCCGACTGAAGACGAGACAACGCCATTAAAGATTTAGAGGCCGAGTGGAAATGAGAAATAAAAAGTTCAGTGTGAACACGACCAATAAAGTAAAAACTGCAAAGAACATGTAAGATGTTTAGAGCCAAGTTTGTGAAACAGGTGAGAGTTTAAGCGCCTCCTGCAGGAAACACACCTCACATTTAGTATCGCACTATGGCGTTTTATATTGAAACAGACTGTTAGTGTTTCATGAATCCAATGAAGGGTTTTCTTTTTTCCCTCCCTCTGATCAGTCTAAAAATAAGAAAACATGCATGAGAGTTAAAACTAAACTGACATCAATATGTTTGACACTGAGATGTTACACAGAGGAGACATTGTCTGAGTTTGTATCAGAGAGAAAAGTGACTTCAGCTTCACGGGGTTTTTCCAGCACAGCCCCTTATCACTGGGGTAAAATACATATCTACAGGAATACATATACTCAGGATTTATTTTTTTTACTTTTATCACAATGATACACATTGAATTATGCTATAAACATCTAAAATTATGTTCAATAATAGCAAAGAGTCTAGAAATTAAAGGAGAACAAAAAGTTTGATCCAAAAAAAGGGAAGCCTCTTGCTGTTCTTCAAATACACTCACACAGAGACAAAGATAAAAATGTGCCTGGAGTCGACCTGTAAGCACCCACTAATTTTGTTTGTGTATCAAGTTTTATTTTTCATAATGTTTCACCTCTCTGTCAGTGACTTTGACTTGCCATCTAACCTGGCAGAATTAATATTAAAAATCAATCACATCACAGAGTTATAATTCCAAGCACTTCAACTAAAATTCAAGCACTTTTCAGACCTTGAAAACACAACAATGGATTTCAAGCATTTCAAGGATATCAAGCACCTGTACCAACCCTGATTCCAAGAAATTGACAAATGTCTGAAGGTGGATCCCAATGACTCAAAGCTGTGTTTGCAGTTTGTGATCGTTTTTCTTACGTCTCAGTGTTTTGAATGTGTAAGGTGTTTAAACTCTACCCAGTGTTTTCTTTTCATGAAGAGTTAATAACCACTGTAGGTTCCATGAGACACTGATGATCAGTGATTACAGTGAAGTTCTACATCTGATACCAGTGGATCATGTGACCTGAGAGCGTGAACACCTTAACGGCGCTCCGGGCTGTCTTCACACGTCGGATTACTCCGGTCAGCGACAGCCAGACGGCACGCCGACACTAAAAACGTCACTGAGGAATTTATGTGTTTGGAAGCTTCCAATTATTCCATCAATCTGAAGGAACTCAAAGGTCTGAGCGTGGTTGAAACTGGAGACAGAGGCGGGTTTGGGTCGTTGTGGTCTGAGGAGGATCTTACGTTTCTGAACAGGGGGAGGGCCAGGTTCTCAAACGAGGGTAAATCCACCACGTACTGGCCCACGGTGAACTCCCGTCGGGCCTGAGCCGGACCGGCAGCGTCCCTGGAACACACAGGTTCAGTTCAGTCCACAGCTCCAGCAGACTGGAGGTCTGGGTCTAAGGCGGGTTCTGTGGTACCTGATTCTGGACAGGCGACCTCTGTCCCCCGTCACCGTGACGACATCGAAACCCACCCTCCGGCCTCGGTCCCGGACCTCCTCCGTGTAAAAGCCCTCCACCCCCACACCTGAGGACACCAGGGCATCGCAGGCCTTGTGGACCAGCGTGGTCTTCCCCACACCTGGAACAGAACCAGATACAGGTCCAGAACTGGATGAAGGACCAGGATGTGGACTGGGGACCATCTGCTGTGGTCTCAGACACATAATGGGAACATGTACAGCTGTTTTTCTCAGTTCATGTTGATTCTTTTCTGAGTTTTATGTTTAATGTTCATTAGTTTTTATTTGATTGAGTTTTTCTGCTGTTTTTGTTTTATTTGGTTTGAGTTTTATTGATGCATAAGTAGATTTATTCTAGACTAGTTTTTTAGTTTCAGTCAGTTTGAGGTTTTCAGGTGTTGTTTTTTCTCAGACTTAAACAGACTTGCGTTTTTTCCCTCTTTTTTTCTTGTATTTCTTTATATTTCTAACAAAATGAATGAATGAAAGAAAAGTTGTTGATTTCTCTCTCCTTGTTATCTGAGGAGCCCAGTTAGTTCATTTGGAGTCCTCCGGCAAGAAAATATTACACTTTTCAATAAACTACGAAATATCTCATAATTTAGGACTATTATTATTAATCTCACTATGTATGAAAACATAGATTTGTCCTTCAGGTCAGTTCAATGCTCTGCTCTGTTGAACATTTAATGAGTTCTGTAGTTTTGAACACAGATAATAATAATACTAAATCCAAAATGACGTGAAATGATCTTTTTCTTGCAGGATGGAGCCCCAACTGTTTCCAAATGATGTGAAGATCAATACA
This sequence comes from Ostorhinchus cyanosoma, assembly GCA_029814465.1. Lineage (NCBI taxonomy): Eukaryota > Metazoa > Chordata > Actinopteri > Kurtiformes > Apogonidae > Ostorhinchus > Ostorhinchus cyanosoma. The sequence goes on from JAPTYQ010000008.1 coordinate 2,038,297, forward strand.
CAGTTTTAATAATAATAATTTAAAAAAACCTTCCACATGTCAGAGACCAACAGAAATACTACAGGAATAAAACATCTTTACATTTTATAGAACTGGTTTTGTGAATCAGATGTGACCTTAGTCAATCTTTCATCCAACATTTTTCAGCTTTTTTTTTTTTTTAAACCAAGTCAAATCAACACCTGAAAAACTCTGACAATAAAAGTGAGGAAAACCGGTCAGTTTTTCTAAATAAAACTACTTAAACACAGACTGAAATTACACGAATTAACAACCAAAGTGAGAGATTCCGTCAAATCAAACCTACTGAATATTTTATGATTGTACAGCAGATGCTTTCATCTTCTGTAAAGGTGTATTTTATTTATGAAAACCTAAAGGAGTGACAGACAAACCTATTTGTTTGATCAGATTCAACATCTGCATAACAAGAATAATCTCATATCTCTCTGCGTCCGACTAAAGATCTTCAGAGAATCATGAAAACAGCGAAACATCAGTTTCTGCTCCTTGTTTATAACTGAAAGTACAACTGTATTTTGAGGATGTTCTGATGCTTTTCCATGCATTTATGCACGTGTACGGTGTAAAAACGATGCTAACGTGTGTATTTAAGGTGTCAATCATTTATTGACTCCACCCTCTTGAACCTTTACCTTCTCTAAACTCCTAGAAAACACTAAATGATCCTGTGGTTCCGCTGCAGTTTTACTTTAATCTCTGGTGAATGACAGTGAACTATTACTGATGGTTTGATGACGTTGATGCGGCTTCATTTTAATTTCTTTACGCATTAACTGCTCCTGTCGGGACTAGTTAAGGTTATTAACCCGTTAAACAGAAGGACCAGGGCTCGGCTTTACCTGGAGGTCCCGTTAAGAAAACGTGTCTGATCATCTCCACCTCCAGCCACACGCGCTCACGGCACTTCCGTATACACTGTCCTCCGCGCATGCGCAACGGATGCCGGAAGGAAAACCGCAGATAAAATGAGTGTTAAAAAAAACAAACGTTTTATCGAATCTGTCACAAGTTTCTTTCACAATGTTTTACTGAAGGTCAAAATCAGAACTTTCAACTAAATTAATAGATTAATTTTGCTTCATTTTCATGTTTTCAGCTGAAATGTATTAAATGTGTTTAGAATGGAAAAAAAAAACCTGGTTCACCTGTTTAAAATAATCCCAAACAGTGATGTGAATATGGTCAGGAATGTTTCTTAATGCAATGATTTGCATTAAGTATAAAATATAAATATTTGAAAGTTTATAAAATTATAAAATAAGTACTAAATATATAGTTATAGTACAAAGTATAAATATATTCCTGTATAAATACACTTTAGTGTAAGTTTAAAGATATAAGAATCATAAATCATTGGTTTGTCAGTTTTATAAAAGTAAATTCCAATGAAAAGAGAAAATGCTGCTTTAAAACAGTCATTTTCATTTTAACTGGTAAATGCTCAGTCAAATATACTGTAAAACGTAAAACTTCAGGGGACTTTTTTTTTACTAAATGTAAAACTGTAAAACTTTCACCGTGTTCTACAACAGAACAACAGCGACGTGTGAAGTTAAATATATGCAGCAGACATAAGGTTCAGTTAATCCGTGAATCTAAACTGTTTGGATGAAAAATAAACATGTTCCAAACATGAGACCCACTGCAGGACGAGTGAAATAACTGACTGGGGTTTGTTTAACAAATGTCGTCCAGACTCATATGCAAAGCAGTGGAGGAGACAGCAAACACACCACAGGATGTAAATGCATCACAGGGACATTTTCTAATAACAAAAACCCCTGTGATTTGCATAAATATGGACTGACGTTATAGCAGGATAACGATATGAACAAGAAACAAAGAAGATAAACTGTTGTATCATCAATGGTTTTGTTTATTCAGAACAGACGAAGTGAATGACATGAAAACACTGTAAATGTTCGACCTGTTCAATAAATGACTCATTTAACGTGACTGTGAGCAGGTGTTTCTAGAGCTGGAAGTGACTGAATCAGATATTATTAAATGTTAATAAATATCTGGTCATTTGGAATCGAACTTCTGAATCTAAAGAGTTCTTCTAATCAGTGAACAAGTTTTATATATTTGAATTGGTGACGTCATGTTAACTGATGCTTCCAGTTTATGTTTAAAACTTTATTTTTTTGTTGTAAATGTCTTCGCTGAAACTGAAGAGTTGAACCAGACTGTGGTGAAAAATAAAACTGAGTGATTAAACAGTAAAGATAAATCTGAATTATTTGTCCTTTTCATCTGAATCACTCATCTTTAGTCAACATGTGTCTTTATTACATTGTTTAAAATGTAGAGCAGCTAAACATAAAAATAACATGTGATTTTCTCTGTTGAAGTTGAATCTAGTCATTGTCCAGAACCAGTATTGAAGTTATGATCTCAGTATCGGCCGGTTCTGTCCAGTTCTGGTTCATCCTCGTCACATGGTGTAACCAGGCAGTTTGTTGGCCATGAGTTCAGAGATGTGTCTGTATCCTTTTCTGAAATCCAGAGAACCCAGTTCATCTTCTGCCTCCTGAGCGTCGAAGGAGGAAACGGACTCTGGAGAACCCTGTCCACCTGGACCGCTGCGTTCTGTTGAGTCACTCCTTCGACTTCTGGACCTGAAACTCCACGGTCCAGAGCTCTGTTCGTCTCGACTGCTCTGCGTCCGTTTCCCTGAATGAATTGTTGGTGGAGAGACTGATGTATGTCTGTCTCCGTCCTCTGAGGACAGGCTGAGGGCCTGGTTCTGGGTCCGGATGGTCTGCGTGGTCCTCAGAACCCGCTGTGGAGAACTCCGGGCCTTGATGGGCACTGGGATAACTGGTCTTCTCAGGGCGCCTTCAGAGTCTGACTCTGGACGGGTCAGAGGAGGCCTGGGGGTCTTGGCTCTCCAGGATTCAGGACTACTCACAGCATCTGGAGAAACGGTGTCGCTGGGCTCCAGACTGTTGAAGTCGTCAGCGTAGTCGGCGTCATCGTCACCGTTATCGTGTCCTCGACTGAAGGCTGAAGTTGAGGACTCTGGGCTTCGTGTTCTGCTGCTTCCAGAACCGGGTCTCCTGAACCTGTCAGATTCAGACCTGGAGTGATGTGGTTTGCTGTGATGCCTGTTGTCCGGGGCAACACCATCAGTGTCAACACTGGGGATGGAGATAAATGCCAAGGTCCTTTCAGATGGGGAGGGTTTATCTGAAGACTTTCTGTCTGGTCCAGGATCTGTCCTCTTAGACGGATCTGCATGTTTTATGGTGATGGTTTCATGTGGTCCAGAGTCTGCTGAGATTCTCTGTACCATTGTCTCAATATTTTCATTCAGATTCAAGCTTTGATTCAGTTTTCTTTGGCTGGACTTTGTGACCTTTTTACAGGACTTTACTTTTTCTTTGCTGACATTTGATGTTGTTTTGTTGTGGATTAAATCCACACACTCCCGTCGTCTCATCAGAACCGGAGAAACCTGCTTCAGCCTCAGATTAAATGTCTTTGTCGTCCCATAAACCAGCGTCCTCCGTGGGCTTCTACTGGAGGTTTTGGTGTGAGTCTGAGCTGGTTTTTGTGCCTGAGTTTCAGGCCTGGGTTTTGGTGTTGAACTGTGTCTGGGCTGATGGATGTCTTTCAACTCAGGACTCACGTCTCTGGTTTTCTGCAGCGTTTCATGCTTCCCTGGTGTGTTTGTCTGATCTGGGTTCTGGACGTTCAGCTGAGACAACTCGACCAGGAGAGCATTTAGTAATGGCAGCCGTCGTAAGGCGTCTCCAAGGACATTGGGAGCCACTTCACTCATTTCTTGATTTTTATTTTTGCTGGAACCTTCTGAATCATGTCTCCATTTCTGTCCCATTCTTAAAAAACTGTTGCTGTCCTCCATCTTATTTCCTGAATCTTCAAATGTCAGAACCTCTGAGTCTATTTTCAGAGCTTTATAATCTGCTTCATTCCTTCTCCGTTCTTCTGCAGAGTTATTGTAGTACAGATGTGGTGGACAGAACACAGACAGGTCCTCATCCTGACAGTCATCGGTTACTTGGATTATCTTTTCTTCTTCTTTGGTGTGTCCAGTCACTCCAGTCGGGTTTCCACATCCAACAGGTGACTCTTTGGGTGTTTTCTCCTCCACTACACATTGTTCTCCATGTGCTTTTGTTCTTCCATCTGGTCCATGTGACAATAAATTCCCTCCTAGACTTAACAGTTTGTAGCTCAGGGAGATGAAGCCAACCTGGCCCCCTGTGAGGCTTCGCACTCCCACCAGTCCCCTCCGTCCGTGAGCAGCGGCTGTAGACGGACCTCGGTCGACCAGGTCCTGCCGCAGTCTGTCCATCACCTCAGCCAGGGAGATGAGGGACGTCCCAACCAGCCGGGGGACCTCCTCCTTTACATCCAGCACCATGGCGTGGAGGGGTGCGTTTGACAGCTGAGCGTTCAGAGAGTCTAGGTTCATCCTGAAGAAGCAGCACTTCCCCCTGTTGAAGCTGAACTGTACCGGTCCGTCCCCTTCATCTCGGCTTAAACCAGATCTCGTCCGTTCAGGCTGGTAAATAAGCAGCGTCGGGAAATCCAGCAGACGGACCGCAACAGCCAGCTCGTTTCCTACATATTTATTATCCATTTGAACGAAATCCACAATGAGCTCAAAGGAAAACAGAGCCTCGGACTCACCGCTACCCCGTGTTTCTGACATTCCCCCGAAAAGCACCGGCTAATCCCGAGATAATCCGACACTTTTACGAGCAGTTAAACCATCAGAAAGACGTCCGACAACATATTTGAGTCCAACATACAGAAGGAAAGGCTGTTTTCTGAGGTGTTATTGTGATATTTCCAGTGGTCGTCGGTTTAAATCCATCGCCGTTTTAGCTTCCATTGACTCCATGGAAACAAAACAGGCGTCGCGTGATTATGACGTCTCTGGTCCCGGAGGAGAGTTGGGAAATGTAGGAGAATGGACATGTGGGGATAAAGCAAAATGAAGAACAGACGTCTATTTTAGAAACATTTCTATAAATACAACGCTGTTTTAGCTGTGAAAGAATGTGATGTACAAGTGTAAAAAATAAAATCATAAACATGATCATAAAAAAAGCTCATCCAATTAAAGCCCTTTTGTTAATTTATGTTAATTTTGTTTTATATTGCTAATTTTTACTTATTTATTTAGAAGTAGTAGTAGTTTGCTGCCTGAGTTTCTTCATTTTATGCATTTGGTTTTGTTTTTATTTTTTGTTCTTTTTATTTTTTGCTTTTTACATTTCCTGTTGTATATTTTGTTCCTTATTTAATGTTCTTATTATGTAAATTGTATAGATAATTTATCATTTAAGTAATCAAGCCCAAAACAAACTAGATTTTGTTAATTGTGTTTTGTTTTGGTATTTTTTTTTTTATCACTTATTTATTTACTATTTATTGTTGCCTACTTTTCTTCATTTTATGGGTTTACATTTTTAAAATTCATTTTATTAATTAATGATTATGTAATTAATCAACAATAAAAAAGAACCGTTTTTTTTTTTTTTTTTCATTTTGATTTAGACCAGATTAAATTCACTGGACTGGACTGAAGTCCAGGTCATGTGGATGTTTTTCCATGTTTTCAGATCTGGGTTCTTCATGTACATGTGGTCCTGTTCTGGCTCTCCTCTGGACCTGGTCTCTGGGCGGATTTACCGTTCAGACCCTAGTCCAGGTCCTGCTGGTCATTCTTTTAGGTTCGGAGTCCGAACTAGGGTTCGGTGTTTTTCGGGGTTCTGTTCTTGCCTTTGAGTGGGCGGGGTCTGTGTGTGTGCGTGCGTCGGGGGGCGGGGCCTACGGTGCGTGCTGGCATCGCAGAGGTAGGTCCTGGATCTGAGGTTCAGTCTGGAGGCTGAGACCGAAAGAGCGAGATGTGAGACCAAGCGCAGCTGCCACGGTTGGTTTTACCGTTTACGGATAAAAATCTCCGCCTGGACGTGGTCCGGACGCAGACCCCGGCGGAAGGTGAGTCTGTCCGCGGGCTTTTCCTTCCTTTTCTGCGTCTGAACCGACAGACAAAGTGTGAAAGTGAGTGAAAGTGAAGCGAAGGCTGGAACCAAGTGTGTGTTCGGTAACAAAGGATAAAGTTACTGAGACTCGGATTTAATGTGAACCTCGAACACACGGAGCAGGACGGGATCCGGATCGGACTATGTGGTCCGGACTGGGGCTGGACCCGGTCCTGACTGGACCGGGACTGTGCTCTCACTTTGACTCGGTTCGTTTTCTGTTTCTACACCAGGGAAAGACTGGGTCCAAACAGACACGGGCCAGCCCAGACCCGGTCCGCTTCGGTCCGCCTCGGCCCGGGCTCCTGTCAGTCCTCCGTGGGTTTCCTTTTCTCGCCTTTAATTCTTCCATGTCGTGTTTTTGGTGAAGTGGGCTCGGCGCTGATGGGACTGAATGTGCTGTTGAATGGGTTTGTTTAGTGAAGTGCTTCGGTGAGACGGAGGGGGGCGCTAGACGCACCTGGTCCGGCTCTACACGGGCTTCACACGGCCACAATAGGCAGCTGAGCTCCGGTGTGACAGGCCCTCTGTGGTCCCGCTGCGGAGTCCAGGAATGAGGCCTGGTGTGGTGGTCTCCTGTAGTCCACGGTGGGACCCGGACCCGTCCCCCTGTTCATCCGTCTGTGGACCGTCCAGCCCCCGGGGACTGGACTGAGCCCAGCCGGTGTTTGTCCTCCGGCTCCATATCCTCCTCTGTGTTCCTGTCGGACGTGGAGCGTCCAGATAAACCCAGTTCTGCTGAAGGCCCATAAAGGCCAGTTCCTGTGCAGACCAGGCCGGGTTAGGGTTAGTGTTAGTGCTGCTGTTTCCACTCATCCCATCTGAACATATGAAGCACTGGCAGCTCTGCTCTTCAAACCACTTCTGTTCCCTGGGTTTTTGTCTGAATCAGTGGTTTTTGTTGGTGTTGAGCTGAGGAGATGGTGGAGGGTTTGAGATGCTCCACTGAGCTCATGGCCAGTTGTAACCTTTAACACATTCTGTTTGGCTGCAGATCTGATGTCTGCTGCTGGTTTTTGTCTGAGTGAATAAACATAAACATGTATGTTTGTAGAATGTCCACATGTATGAACAGATGCAGCTGCTCACTGATACTGAGCCTGTTTTCTACTCCATGTTACATCATTTCCTTTAGTATTTTTACATGATTAACAAGATCACAATACTGTATAATTCTATAACCAATATTATTACTATTTTATTCCTTTGCTTTAGTCTCTGTTTTATTTGCATTAGTTACAATAGTTTTAGCTGTTTTATTTCCTCTATACAACCTGGATTTATCTCAGTGAATACTTTAGATCCTTCCTTTTCATAACTGCAGTGATTCATTTGTTTGATCAGTTCTTTAACCCTTTAACTGATGCACGAGGAGGTTTTTTCTTTTTTTTAAACAACCATCAGTTTATTAAAAACATAAAGACTAAACTATGCTTCAATGGATAAAGGTCATTTGGTCTGATGAGTCCAGATTGGCCCTGGTCCATCGTGATGGGTGCATCAGGGTGAGAGGAGAGGTGGGTGAAGTAGTTACCCATCATGCCTAGTGCCTACAGTCCAAGTCTGTGAGATCAGAGTTATGATCTGGGGTTGGTTCAGTCGATCTGGTCTGGGTTCAGTAACGTTATGTGTCCATGAAAATGATGGAAGTGAATGTTATAAAGTGAAAAACGGTGAATGGTGTTCAACACATTTATTCCAAATTAAGAAAAGAAACAAATATATGCAGTAGATAAACGACAGGTGTGTGTTAGTCTGTCTGTGTTTAGTTGCCTTTCTGTAACAGTGCTTTTACATCATAATGTTTAACGAGCTGATGATTTGACTTTTGTGGTGTTATTTCTGGATGGATCTAAACCCTGAGATCCACCTGATTCCTGGATCATGGCTGTTTTTGTTGGATCCACTTTAATTAGAGACTAAAAGTGTGTCTTGTAGATGTAGAATAGGCTGGGCTGCTTCTGAACAGATGTGATGGTCTGATGAAGGTCTTCCTCAGTCTGAACAGGTGTCTTGTTTTGCGTTGTCACTGGGACTTGGCGTTCTGACGTGTTCTCATGTGTTCCTCGTCGTTCTGCATGACTAGGCAGACAAAGGGTAATTGAGCCTCATAGAAACGTGTTTCAGGGTAAAGTTGTGTGTCATTATGGACTTGTCGAACAATGGGACACCTGTCAGGTCTGGAAGGAGGCGTCTTCCTGTGATGGGCCCTGGGGCCACATGGCGGACCCAGTTTGGGTTTAGATCTGCTCCTGAAGACGCCCCGCTACAGTTACACATATTTCCATAACAGCCTGGTGATCAGCCCGTGGATGTTACTCAACAGTCGAGGGTATTTTTAATCGTCTCCCTGTGGGTCGTGTCGCCTTCCCCTCGGACCCAATCACCAGAGACTGAAAACTGAAGGAAATACGAGGTTATTTATGGATCTGAAATGTTGGTACAAGATGAAAACGGGATAAGAAAGCTTTTTTTATGGTCAAAACATGATGAGCGCTTAAACGTGAACTAAATTCTGAATTTAACTTTATTTTTTAATGTTTGCATGTTTTTCCATCTTATTTTATCTTGGTGTTTTTCATCTCTAGTCATATTTTTACATTCAAAACAGATTAGCTTGAAATAATAATCACTGAGTCATGACTATGTCTGTTTTTGTCTAGTGTTTGCCGTTTTTGCCTCATTTTTGTCTTTATTCTGCAGTTTTCACTCAGGGTTGAAACCTCCAGCCTTTACACTATTAGAAACCAGAGATTAGGCATTGATTGATCTTTAGTTTTGGGTTTTTAGCTCCACTTTGTGCTCAGAATATTTGACAAACCCAGAGGTCGGACTTTCTAAACTGTTAGAACCAGAAAACAGTAATTCTTTATTTGAGAAAGTGAACAAAATGAACCCTAAAGACACAAATCCAGACGTGAAAGTCTGTCACATGATGGTTTTATCTCCTTGGTCTCTGCTCCCATGATGCTTTGTTGCCAATGTGCTGACTGGCTGTGGTGTTGGAGGTTTGTAGAAGGAGGGGGATGTGTTTGTCCAAACCATGTGGTCCCCATCCCTCCTAGGTCCATGTGACCGGGATCAGAGGACCTGGTCTGGTCTGGTCTGGACTCACTGACCAGGAGCCACAATAGGCCCCGCCGACCAAATCCTGTTTCTTCAAATGCAGCCAACCAGCAGACGGGGATCACATGAGAGCCAGACTCCGCCCGGGGTTTTGTCAGACACTGTTGTGTTTGCAGTCTGGACTCATGGACGGATTAACGGACACTCACCGGGGTCAGGGAGGCTTGCATACCGTCACCAGGTCCGGGGGGTTCATGACCTGGTCTCATGGTCCAATAGGGTTTGACAGCATTGGAGTTGAGGCCACCTATGCACCAGGGCATTATGGGAATCAGGTTTTCAGATATTTCAGACTGATATGGTTTAAAGTTGAGGTGATTCCTGTAGAAAGAAGAACCAACAACTGGCAAAACCTTTCACACCTAAAGAGAAGCTTAACCGTGATGTTGCATAAATCCAACGTGATATCATGACTCACGTAAATATACACGCCACTTTTAATTGGCGTGTTACCTGTACACATCATAAGCTTTCCTCATGTATGTTCACGCTGTTATTAGCCCCCTGTCCAACCTGAATTGATGCATCAAATACCATGCACTTAGGGTTAGTGGTGAACCGGAGATCTTGGCGTAAATTGACACGGCATCAAATGTATAATGTGTAAAACGTCGAAAATGCGTACATAAAGCAGGCCAAATGCCATAAGAACTGGTGTGACATACAACGCTGTTTCATGAGACCAGTCTCAATAAATCAGATAAGCCATCAGAGAAGTAGACATGTCCCAAAGACCTGGACTGGGCTATAAGACAGTCTACTGTAGAGTCCTGACCAAGACCTTCACCATGTCACAGACAAACCTGTGTGACACCCCTTCGTTTACATTCACAGATTAGTCTATCTGTGAGCGTGACTTCACTAAAGCATTGAACTGTTCTGTTGTCTTAGTCCCAGTCTAAATGGATTCAGAGTTAAATCCTGTCTCCTCTGCCACGATAGGTGGTGGTATTCACTCTTTCCTCTTGTTAACCTACGCCGTCACAGACACAACAATTGTCTTAGTGGATTCATCACGAACACAGAGGTTCAGCTGGAACCACTGTGGACAAGGGTGAAAATCTGGACATATGGGACTGTGTGTCTGTTCGACTGTTAGTGCAGATCAGATGCATGAGGTTGGATTCTGGTTCAGGATTTGGGGCAGAACACCTGGTCTGGTTCCGGACCGACTGGTCTGTTTACATGCAAGAGTAGATCCACTGTAATCCCATCATCTGGGTGAGTTAATCTCACTGGAAAAACGAACATGTTTTAAGTTCAGTTTTAGTTGGTTCAACTCAGTGTCTTAGTTTAAGTATCATGTAAACATTCTGACTGTCCGGGGATGCAGCGACGTGTCAGACAAACATCGGTATCAGTTTAACCAACAGCAGCAGCTGATGAATGTGAATCTGATGTGAATCATTACCAGTTGTTTCATACATAATTTTTTTTATTGGTTTTGTGTTTGTTCAAAGACAATGTTTTTTAACTTGTGTTTATATAATAGTGGATATTTCTTTATTTCACCAGAACCAAATGGGAAATAAATAACATAAAAAACTGTTTGAATTAACATTAAATAATATCAATCCAGATTTTAATAGCCAATACATCCTCAGCTGTGACATAAACATAAAAAAGATGATAAACATAACGTGGTGATTAACACAGTTTGGATGTTCAAGGCAGGGTTTTGGTTTCTTTTTTCCATTTTATCCATTGAAACTAAAATAAAGTCCAGTGTGAGTTTTTATTCAAGGAGATGAAACATGTTTTAGGTATGAACTCCACAAACAAACAGCTCTTATCAAAGGAAAATGATCTTGATATTCACAATACTGTGGCATCATCTGGTCCTCGGGTCAAACTGGCTCCTCCCACTGCAAACCATTTTCACTGTTGTTTTTATGTTTGCGATGTTTCAAGGACGATCCAGTTCTGACTCGATCCACTTCCTTTGTTTATTCAACACTAGGCTTGAAGTTGGTTTAACATCCTGTTCAGACGGTGGCCGATGATGATCAGACGGTGGATCAGGTTCTGGACTTCAGTACTGTCTGATGATTATTACCTTTGGTCTATGTGTTGATTATTTGCTGGGTTGCTTATGGAGACGATGTACTGGTATCAGCAGGACTGGGCCCCAGTAGCAGCTAAAGTGTTAGATATCAGATGTCTCAGCTGGTTTTCCTGAAAATAGGTCCAGATTTATTAGTTTTCACTGAGACCTGAACATTCAGATCAGTTTCTAATCAAATCAGAACTAGTTCATTGTCAATAAGTGATGAGATCAGCCCAGTTTTCCTTTTTTAAAATAAACTATTGTTACATCTTTATTTAAAAATTCACGTTTGGCTGCTGTTGTGTCGTTAAAATGTTGCCCTGAAAGTGTTTTATTTAATCCAGAACTCTAAAGATGTTCTGCTACAGTCTGTCCAATCATCTGGTTTTCTCAGTGTATTCAGTATTGAGAAAACAGTCTGGAATTGGGCCGATCGCTGTGAAATATACACAATCTATTCTATACCGACCAATCACAAGTCTGGGGGGCGGGTGTTTTGCAATGTGTATACACAACGGCTTCTTTTTGTCATGAGTCAAAGTCAGTTCCAAGTCTACAAATCTTTTTCCAACTGTTGTCAATTGTTTACTTGATTCAAAAATAAGGGTTGAATCATAGATTACACACTGTATTCTCAAGTTTTTCTGACCAAAGCGACTGTAATCATTCACCAAAGTTTCTACTGGACCACCACTGCATGCCGTGATGGAAACAGCTGAGGTTTGTTGGCATTAGGGATCTGCTCATCGCGTAATTACATCAAATCTGTCTCTTCTGTGATTGGTTTACCCGGCGCCTGTTAGTCCCACCTTCCTATTTGGATTCAAGCTTTGAGAAAGATGGACGGCTGGACAGGCTAGTTCTGCTACAGTTTCACATCTATAAAGGTGAATGGACCAGTGGAACGTCAGCCTGGTTCTGATTAATGCTTCCACTTCCAGTTTTGTCTCCTGCATAAGGTTGGTGTCGAACTTTGCTTGTTCCACTGATTGAATATCTGGTGTCACGTTGTATGTAGGAATTAAAACCGATCATTATCCAGGTAGAGACACACTCAGCTTAGACATTTTTACCAACAAAGTTAATATATTTCAACAGAACTTCAAGCCATGGTAAAGAGATTATTTTTATGTCTTAAGGCTGATTTGAGGAAATAAAAATGCAGATGAGCTGGAAACTAAAGATTTGAGCCTGATGTTGAATATGGTTTTGTGTAAATGGAGGTTGGAGTTGAATCTAAAGGGTTCTACTTTTTGACCTCCATCATCTTCCACTGGTTTGTAGGATGTATCTGTTGGAACATAAAGTCAGGATTGTCGTTCTTTAATACTTGCTAGAACCAACATCTCTGAGTGGTAACCGGTACCGGGACAGTCCTACCATACTAAGAGCTGGTTCTGGATCTATGAGTCCTGTGTGGACCTGGTGGTTCAGTGACACATTCTGCTCATGTTGTTGGTGTTGATCTGGTCGTAGTAGGTCTGAGGACCAGGTTGGAGGTTCTGCCTGGAAACACAGACATCATGGGATTAAACTCTGTTATTGTCTCCCAGATGTTCGGAGGCAGTTTTGTTGCAGCTTCTGGTGCAGACGGTGAGTAAACTGTGACATATTGTGGTTCAGTATGTTCATGTATTACACATGACAAGACCACAGCGTCACATGACCAGTTCAGATCATCTCACCATGACCTCCATGGACCTACACAGATGATCTTCTGGACTAAGCTTCAGCCTCCTGATGTGTATGATCTGCACAGTGACAGATGTAGAATGACACACATGAAACCGTAAGATGTTTGTCCATCTGAAAGAAACGCATTAATCCACCATAATCTGCTCCATCGTTCCAAATGTGGGTCAGTTCATGAAGACCATCAGTGTAATTAGCAGAGATATGGAAAGTGAAGTGGCTCTTTGCACTTTAACTCACTGATGTGGTCATTTGGGTGAGTTAGAGGAGTGAGGGATCATGGGAGTTGGTGTTTTCAGATCCATCACTGAGAATGGACGGAAATCTACGAACCAGGCTGAAATCCAGACATTAATAGTAAGAGCTCAACAAGGAATCCAGTTATAGTGTTGATCATTTTACCATGACAAACGGCCAGTGTTTGTCATATTTTTAGATTCAGTGACAGATGTGGGAAACATGACATTTTGATGAATAAACATTAGATTTTACAATAAAATGTGTGAAATAAGCAACGTGATATCATGGCTCGCATAAATATTCATGCTACTTTTAATTAGTGTGTTATCTGTATGCATTATAAGGTTTCCGTGTGTATGTTCATGCCGTGTGAAATACCACGCACTGAGGGTTACGGTTACACTTACAGTTACATGAAATGGAGATCTTGGCATTGACGTGGTATCGAATGGTGTTCAATAACACATGAAAGGTCAAAAATGCACACAAATATCACACCAAATGCCATAAGAACTGGCATGACATACAACGCAATTTCATGAGATCAGTCTCGAAATAATCAGTGTCCCATGGGTTGAGTGGTTGCTAAGGGCCAGTGAACAGCCGAGTCATGGTGGACCATCCAGTCCATGCAGTCTGGTTGGGCCTCGCCGCCCCTCCGCCCCCTCCCTCTGAGACTCATTAGTGTCTGTTTCAGGATCGGAGGGAGAAGACGGCGACCTCTACTGTGTTTTGTCTATATGTCTGTGGTCGCGGCCGCTCATTAACCCAGCGAGTCCGAGGCCCTGCGCTGACCCCAGGGTCAGCCGGCTCCCCGTTCCCCTCGGTGACTCCGGACAATTGGGACCGCAGACCCCTGGGGGCGGAGTCCAGTGGGAGATAAGAGGGATTTGGGTTAATGCTGCCGTGCATACCTGCTTCTTACTGTAGCGAAACGAAAAAGGCCTGTGAATACACACAGAGTCCAGACTGGGTCCAGATCAGCTCGGGACCAGGTCTAGGAGGACAGACAGGACACTATAGGGTTTCAACGTGGACAATAGAAGTTCTGGACTTTTCACAGGGGACATTTTAGGATCTATTTTGTTCATATTCTGAGTTAAAACTCCCATGTTTCAGTGTTTTTTCATTTCATGTAATTTTTCAGATGTTTTATCTTTATAACAGTTCTGTTCTGACCACAAAGAAAAGTTTAGAACCATAGAGAACTGAGAATTTGCTTCTTTACTTTTGTTTATCCCCATGAAAGGAGTAGATTTGAATGTAGAGAGAATAAGATACTTTGTACAATGAAATTGGAAAAACACTCATGTCATTTTAGAAGACAGGTTTTCAGTAATTGCAATAAATACACAATGAAATTACAGTAAAAACTTTTGCATTATTATATATTTCTTCATTGCACATGAACACAATCAGAAGCTACAGACAGTTTATCTGTCTTATCTTTTATTCAATTTTAGCTAAAAATCAACATTAAAAGTAAAGAATTCTGCACGATCTCAACTGATGTGAACATTGTTTAATGACTGGGTCCTTCAGACGACACATTTTTGCATTTTATCATTAAAACATTAATAAAACCTGTTGAAAAAAACAAAGAATTCTGCTTCATAAATTAAATGTAAAATTCCAATAAACTGAAATACATAAAATAAGAAGCAGTGGTTTCTCCCATAATCAGCCTCTGTAGAAATAATAATGTGAGATTTATTGACTGACATGAAAATGTTTATCAATGTCACCCTTAAATATGGAAATAAATAAACAGGAATAAAAGCAGATCAACAGGCCATAAGTGATGATATTGGTGAAGTCAACATCAGTTGAAGGATCAGATGGACTGAACTCGTTTTTCTGTCTCATTTGTGTATTTCCATCTATTTCGTGCTCAGTCGTATGAACACTGGTGCCCTTGAAGGTCAAATTGACTGTGGTCGGCGGTGAGGAGCAAACGGTGGCGGGATGAGTCTTTTTAAGGCGTAGAAGAACGTTG
The DNA here is from genome assembly GCA_029814465.1 of Ostorhinchus cyanosoma. Lineage (NCBI taxonomy): Eukaryota > Metazoa > Chordata > Actinopteri > Kurtiformes > Apogonidae > Ostorhinchus > Ostorhinchus cyanosoma. The sequence goes on from JAPTYQ010000008.1 coordinate 2,053,445, forward strand.
GCTCCTTTCTGATGGAGGTTGATTGTAATTAACGAGTCAAATGGAGCAGAGCCGTGACAGATGTGCCATAAAGTGTTGAGCTTCAGACCGAGGCTGGAGGAGGAGGGCGGGCCTGTGGGGGGGGTGTGGGGGCGGTGTCCTTCACTTCACCTCGGAGACGCTCCATGGCGCCGACAAATGAGGTTAAGGAAGAAGTGGGTTTGACCTTCAGCGGCAGTCACAGCACGAGTTGAGCACGAAGAATATTTACACCGAACGGTTTAGGTTCGTACGACCTGTGATACGTCAGAAAGAGAGGGGCGGAGCCAGCAGGTCATATGATAGGTATCTGCAACTGGCTCAGGTGAACACTGGGATGAATGACGTACAAGTCACAATAGAAACTATGTACAATGTGAAACAAAAAATATCAACTTTAAAGACATAAGGAGACATGAGATGAAAATGAAAGAGGACGCAACAAAACACAGACCTACAATATCAAACAAAACAAAAATAAGGTCAAATAACAAGACAAAAACATTTTTAAACTCACCAGGATGGAAACGATCTAAAAGACGTAATGAGATGAACGCAGCAAAAACGAGTTTAAATACGCAACTAAATGGACCCAACGGTCTGAGATTTACTGTTTCACTCAATCTGTTTCATCTTCAGTAAAAATAAATGAGTCTGATGTGACTGAATAGGATGAAAAGACTGAAGCATTTAGTTTAGACGCATGAACAAACTAAAAAGATGACGAGGCCACGATGATTGGAATTAAACTGATGTAAAAATGGAACGGTTTCATCACCAACATGTGCTCGGTCATCTTTAGTTCAAATGACAGTCGACAAACCTGGAACCAACTTTGGTTTGAATCCTTTTACTTTTAATGTAGTTGAATGTTGTTGGACTTCCGCCTCCTCCTCCTCTCCTGGTTTCTGTTTTCCTCAGGAAGGAACCCTGTCCTCCATCGTTTGTGATAAAGTGTATTGTCGGTTCTTTTCATGTTTCAGCTCGGACACACATTACAGAGTCATCATGCTCAAAAACCCACAGGAAACAAACTGGCCTGTTGTTGTTGCTGCTCTTGTTGTTGCTTACACTTCGATCGTCTCGTAAAATCAAATGCTAATGAGTTGGTTTCAGTGAATATTTAGAGGGAGGTGTTTAAAGTAAATGTGTTCACTTTGGACGAGCAGAGAAACGATGACTGAGACGACGTCCTCAGATGAGTCGATAAAGACATGATCACACTGAACAAGATTTAAAAATGATAAATCACAAACACAAGAATGTGTAGTTTTAAAAAGAAATCTCAGAGTTTAATAAGAACTCAACTGATTTGAGTTCCTATTCAACATTTAATCAAAATCAGCAAAAATCCGCACAATAATCAATATGAGAAGCAAGAATGAATAAAATCAGCACAATAATATCATGAGCAAAAATCAGCAAAACCATTGATGGAATTAGCAAAAAATGTATAGAATAGTCAATAAAATAAAAAAAAAATTGGCAAAATTAACAATATAATGAGCAAAACAAAACTAATTAATTGTATTTTTCCACTTTTGTTCAGTTTATTAATAGAAAAGGAAAAATTGGCAAATGAATCCACAAAATGAACCAGAAACAACTTTACAATCCATAAAATCAATTAAATGAACAAAATGTTAAAAAATAATCTGTTAAAGTGTACAGTATCAGGTACATTCATGTAATTTTCCAATTCCAGATGTTTAAGTCCTGATAAAACCTTCTGAACTGGATCCAGAACCTGGTCTGTGATGGACTGAACGGTTGTGGGTCAGTGGATCCTCATGGTTCAGATCCTCCTCTTCTTCCTCCTCCTCTTCCTCCTCCTCCTGTGGTGGATGTTTAGAGGTTCATCCTGGACGTTGGACATCTGATCTGTTTTATCTCCAGGGTTTATTCATTTGGTTCATTTATTTCACTATATCAGTTCAATCTCTTCCTCAGTGTTTTTCCTCCTGTTGAGTAAAACTCGGTTCATTTATTTGGATTCAGTCTGAAACTAAAACATAAATAGAACAGAATAATCAGACGCTCAGTGTTTGGGAGTGTTTTTATCTACATCCTCTCATGGTCTTTTCCAACTCTTGTCTCATGTAATTTACGCTGTTTTCATGTTTTTGTGTCATTTTCTTTTGTGTTGTGTCTTTCGTGATATTTTCAGCTTTTTTGTCTTTTACTTTGTCTTCCAGGTTGCTTGTTTTGTTGTGTTGGAAGTTTTGTTTTTTTCTTTTGTGTCTTGGATGTTTGTCATTGCGTCTTTTAAATCAGTTTTGTCTCTTCCATGTTTCTTATTTTTGTACATGTTTGTCATTGCTTAATATTTCAGCATTTTTCACTGCAACCTTGAATTATAAAGAAATAATGACTGTCATTAATTGGGACAATTATAACTAATAATAAAATAGACTGAACAAAAAGAAGCAAAAATAATTGATTAAATGAACAAAACATGATGAAAATGATGAATACATTTTCATCTTTTATAAACCGTTTTAACCACTAACACCGTCTGATTTCTTCAACTCTGACTCAAACCTGACCTAAAACTCGAGTATGTTGATGATTATCGTTGTCGTCTGACGTAGAAATGTCTGACGTTGCCGTTCGCCCCAGTTGGGTTTTACTGCCATAAAAGCCGACGCCGTGGAGGACTGAGGTTACGTAACGCATTGACACAAACAGTGAGCGTTCAGATCATAACAGAAGGGGTTTGGCGGCGTCCTGAGGCCCCGCAGCTCCTCGCCGTTTACGGGATCCCCCTCTGGAATGTAAACAGGACTACAGATCCAGGTCAGGGCTCACACAGTCCACAGGGGGAGCAAACACAGGCCAGGGTCAAAGGTCACAGCTCATCCTACTCATTTAAAGACATGACACTGATGACACACTTAAACTGACTCCTCCTCCTATAAGCATGTGACAAATTAAACCAATAAATGAACAGGAACCAGTCGAGTAGAATCATAAAAAGGACGGGAAGTAGACCTCGGATTCTTACCAGGTTCAGGATATGATGATTCTGTAGAAAAATGTCTGATGGAGCAGAACATCATAGAAATGAGGAAATGACTGTCTTTATTCCGCACATTAAACCTTAAGTACAGGTGAAAGATGGTCTTTAATGATCCAGGTTTGGATGATTCTACAGAGACAGAAACAGGGATTTAATCATCAGATGTCATTTTCATTAACATCTACTGTGTGATTAATAAATATCAGGAGATGTTCAGATGTTTGCGGTCCGAGGTTGACATTAAACACCTGCAGCAGAATGCAGTCAGACAGGTCATTAGCATTAGCATGCTTAGTTTCATGCTAACACAAACCCAGCTGAGTAATAACATTTTATTGAAAGGTAATGTTTTCAGCAACAACAGGGTGATTTTTCTGCCATTTTGGATTCAGTTTGGTTTCAGATGCTAATTGTTTTTTTCATGCTAACATTAGTGTCCACAGTAGAGCTTTGTTGCCGCTGTGTTGGGCTGAAAACTGTCCTGAAAACAGCATATCTTCCATCTTTTAGCATCAGTGATCTGTCAGATTTAGATCAACAGTAGATCTGTACAGTTAGCGTTTGTTGTCGTTGGCTGTAGCTAATGGCGCACCATCAGTGCAGGCTGATGTTAACTCTTCTCTGATTTTTGTGTCTTGTTTCAACGTTATATCATGACTCGCATAAATATACACGCCACTTTAAACTGGCGTGTTATCTGTACACATGATAAGCTTTCTGCGTTTATGTTCACGCCGCTATTAGTATTAGCCCCCTTGTCCAACCTGAATCTATGCGTCACATACCACGCACTGAGGGTTAGGGTTATGTGAACTGGGGCGATGAATAACACGCGAAAGGTCGAAAATGTGTAGGTATAGCACACCAAATGCCACAAGAGCTGGTGTGACATACAACGCCATTTCTTGAGAACAGTCTGCCTGTTTGATGTTTTTACACATTTTGCAAAGGTCATATACTTGTTGAATTCTTCTGGAATTAGCCGTTGATATCAGTCAGTTTAGTTTCTCATGCTCACGTCTGTACTGTTACATCCTGTCTCAGCTAATGTTGCGAACAGGCTAACAGGAGCTAAACACAAAAGCATGCCAGTCTTTGCAGGGAAAATATTCATTGAAATCAAGACAGTGTTTCTCATATTGATATACATTACGTATTTGTGCTGGTACATTTTTACCCCCATTAGGAAGAGGAGTGTCTCGAATATGGTCTTATCCCATCATCTATCATCGCTACCTTTACACTGTTTACACACATTATCACCATACAGTAAATATTCACCATCACACATATTTTCAACCATCTACCCCTAGGCAGTAAAACTCTGTTAACCACATTTCTCTGCATCTTCTGCCCTCATTAAGAGAATCCTGGTCCATGTTTGTGTGATTGTGCAGAAATCTGGTTCCATTGGCAGCACTGGTAATCAGGTTACTGAACTGCACGTAAACAGACCATCATCATCATCATGGCGGTCCATCCTCTGCACTGACGACATCCGACCATTTCTGAGGGCAGCATGAAGAGAGAAACCAGTGAAGGTTAATAGTTTCCTGTCATTTGGTTTAATTTTGTCAGCAGTCGAGGTCTCTGAGGAGAAATGACCCCGTTTGCCTCTGTGTCCTGACGCTGCAATAAAACACGCCCACGGCTGTTTGAAACGTAAACACGTCCCCGTCACAGATGCTGAACCAGGCGGTGCTCAGCAGCCAGGCTTAGTTTGATGGGATTCGGCCCTGGGGAGTCAGTTACCGGAAGACTGAGGTCCACATTGATTTAGGGTGGATCAACGTCTGCGCTGGTTTAACCTGATACTAATGGAGCGAACTCGCATGTTTTACTCCGAGGCAGATTTTCAAGGTCAAGGATAAACATACGAAGACGAGTGATGTGATGAAAACAGTGTCTGTCAATTAATAAACATCATGATAAATATCAAATCAATTTTTTCTTAGTTTATTTTTCTGCTTCAAGGCTGAGTTTTGGTCCTGAGTGGAAGCAGTTATTTGTTTTTTTTTTTAAAGATACAAGATGAAAAGATGCAACTATATGAAAAAGACATAAGAGGAAAACCATGTAAAAGTCACAAGAAGAAAAACTACGTCAAAAGTACAAAATGAAAACGGCATAAAAGACAAACTATATTAAAAACACAAGACATGGCAAGACCATAACTCATCAGTTGGCTCTGATTTAGTCATGTTATTTATAAAGCAAATGAGTTCCTTTTATTAACCTTAATGAATTAGATAAAAGTACCAAAGTAGCAAAAAATCCCTAATTTGTAAAATCCAGTTTATTCCTATGGTGACTTTTCTTGCGGCACAAAAATTCTCTATGCGACCAGTTTGTCTCTTGTAATATATTAAATTAGAGCTTGTTTTTAGTGGTGAATTAAGGATAGTATCAGTAAAGAAAGAGTATTTCTGAATCATGCTTTGCCTTTAGTTCATGCAGCTAGAAAACATGTCATTAAAATAAAATAAATGCAAAAAATCTGCCCTAACACTGAAGAAAATCTGCCTATCATCCAGCTGTATTTTAACCTCTTATTTATGTAGAAATAAAACATTCATAACTAATATCACAACAAAATGTTCTGCTTCAGAATAAACCTGATATAAATTAAATGAAATGACAAAACACTGAAACACTTTCTTTGCATTGAATCTGTAAACGTGAACAAAATTAACCTAAAGACAAAAGGAAAGTGCATTTTGCTGTAATTATGGTCTAGTCTGCTGGTATTTCCTCGGTCAGATGTCAGGTATTGATTGGTGGTCGTGGTCGTCTTATCCCTGGCCTCTGATTGGACGTCGGTGTCTGAGTCGTTGCCATGTTGTCCAGCTGCCAGCGCCGCCGCTTCCTCCAAACGCTGCCATCTCACTGACATTCTTCTGAGCCTGCTGGAGCTCAGAGATAAGGAAGTGAGGAATTAGGAAATCTGTGCTTATTTGGGAGGTGGTTGTCGAGTCTGAAAGCCCCCCCCCCCACCTACCAACCCCCCCGCAGGGTTTTCATCTTTTCCCTGACATCTACTGGAGGAGGATGGAGGTTTATTCAAGTGCTTAAATATTAAAACCTGAGTATGTCTACCTCCACTGGTCACATCTGCTCTTACCCCTCCCCCGTCCTCAAAGTCCCATCCCTCCCCCTCCATAAGTGCACCTCATCAGATCGTTGCCGTCAATTGGGTCCGAAGGTCAGAGGTCGTCGGATCACCGGGGGCCTTTGCGTTAAGTCGCATCAGTGCACATGGCTGTGCAGGAAGGAGGGAGTTCATTTGTACTCATCTTCCTCTAGGTTTTGGGGTGGGGTGGGGGATGTGAAACGAGGCGGTAAAGAAGAAGAAAGACAAGACGACAGGGAGGATGTGGAGGAATTCACCACCACCTGGACCCAAAACACCTCACGTTATTTACACTGGACGTTCACCATAAATGGATGACGAAGAAGAATTTGTTTGGGTGGTTTTAATTGAAACAGTTATTTTAATGTCTGACGCAAGAACAGAAACAATCAAAAAACATCCCATTATTCAACAAAAAGATGAAATGTAAAGATACAAGATTCTGGTAGTTCCAGCTGTCAGTCACTTATTTAACCCTGACCTGACTAAAAACTGTAACTGAAGTAGATCGGCCTGAAAACAGAGTCCACAGAGGGACGTACAGTCTAGTTTCATCTGGTCTTTTCTATTGTAAAAGCAAATGATGGAATAATTGACCAGTGTACAGCTTTAATTACCTCCACCAAGGACCAGTGAGCTTATGTTTTCATCTGAGTTCGTTTGTCTGTTTGCTAGATAACTCAAAAAGTTCTGGACGGATTTTTATGAAATTTTCAGGAAATGTTGATACTTGCATAAGGAAGAAATGATTACATTTTGGTGGTGATGGGGGGGGGCGGGGGGACTGGCAGAGGTCTGTGCTCTCCAAGTGCTTTTCTAGTTACTGTTTTTGAGAGATGCTTTTGTTGAGTTTACAGGTAAATCTGTGAAATGAAGGGTCAGTGTCTTATCTGTTCTGAGCTTCTGTACAAACTGGAAGTGATTCATAGATGTAACGTCTCATGAACCTGGTTTACTGGTCACAAAACGATCTGATGAAACCAGCAACCAGTAGGAACTGAGCAGGAAACAATGGCTGGTCAGTGCAGTTCATACGTTTATGGATCTGAAAAAAACCAGACACCATGGTCTTGAGCCTTTTTTAGTTCTTATAAAAAACACTATTTTCGCTTTAGCTCAAGGTTATTTTTACACCGATAAAAACAGACGATGTGCACTAATGATGATTTTATCCTTGTTGCTGAAATTCAGCAGCAGTTTTATCTCTATATTTTAGGTTCATTAGATCCATATTGTACTCTTCAATAATGGCTCTTTAACCATGTCCTCATCTTCTATTGTAAGGAAATAATTTCATTTTACTGTACAGATCTTTAAGAGTTTTCAGCTGGTTTTGTACATTTGCATCCGTTTCATATCATAAAAGGGACAAATGTTTTGACATTAGGGATGCCTCCGATCTGACTTTTTTTTAGTTCTGATGGCGATACTGATGCTGGGACCTTGCACCCGATAATGATCTGGTGTCATTGTTACTCCGCCCCCCAATGTTACTCCGCCCAGACATCATGGTCTGACCTCAGCTGTTCATCGGGTCAAAGAAGTTTTACAACGGAACTTTTTCACCTCAGTTCATCTAATGCACAGTGACATTTGTTTTTTGTTCCCGTCATCGGTCCACCTCACCTCCACCTGATCGTTCCCATCACATCTCTGTCCGTTCACTACCATCGCCCTTGGATCCGGTCACTAAAAGAGTCTTAGTACAAGCTAATTCACCACCAGGGAACTAGACTGAACAAACCCACCCAGACTGACACTGACTCAGGATGTCAACAATGGCTTTGTGTCTTCATTCAACTGTTCTTTTATTTCAGCAGATGTGTGTACAATGCATTGTGGGAAGAAGCTCTAAAATACAGTGTTTGTTGTTTGTATTTTTCCCGAACAGAGATTTGTCTTGTGTTTGGGCGTCTTCCAAACCCTTTGTGGCCAGAGCTGGGTGACGATTATAAGCTGGTTTATTTGTAGTTTGTCAGAGTGAACGACCGCCGCCACATAACCTCAGTTTGTCTGGTCAGAGTTTGGATGCAGTGATTTTACCAAGTCACTCATGAAAATGGAAATGGTTCTCTGTTTCTGTGCAGCCTTTGATTTAAACTATCAGGTACAAGGCCTGGTCCCAGATCGAATGCAGTCTGGATCTAGGTCTGCATGAGGGTCTGGACTCTGTATTCTAGGACTTTGTTGATGTCTTCTTGTTTCTGGTTGACTGTGTGTGTGTTTGTGCGCGGTGCACGTGTGTGGGTGGCTCTCAGCGGGAGGCAAGGCTTCGACACCCTTTTAGCTGCCACGCCCCCTCTGGCCACGCCCACTACATGCCATGCCAGCTGCAGCTGTCAGGCCTCAATGCAGGAGATGTCGAAAATTCCTCTCAGTCTGCAATTAGAGCTGCAGATCGCTGAATAGCACACATTGCGATGTCCTAAAATTGCACTGGGTCTCCTTTTCTGCTGCTAAGAACCCTGGGTAAATAGAAGCTGATGAGTGAGGACGGTGAATAAACGGCCGTCTGCCTCCAGCTTGACAGATTGTGTTTAGCGCGAGCTGCTCCTTGTGATGAGCCGTTTCCCCGGTTGAAGGAACCAAAGGGCTCATTGATGGGGTGGGTTTCTCACGCCTCACTGACAATGTTCTCTTTCCATCCAGTCAAGTGCTGCTTTGTGATCTCAGCCAAACAAATGCAAATATATAGAACAGATGCACCACTTCTTCTAGGCCGTTTGTCGGCAGGAAGAATCTGTGACTGTGGCGGAGGTTGTGGTGGAAGCACGACTAAAGTGTTAACAAGGGAAAAGCCATGTCAGCCTGGCACATGTGACGGCCGCCGCCTTTCAGGGCCATCCGCCATCATGGCCGCCACTGATAAATGGAGGCTTTTGTGGCCTTTGCCAGAGGGGAGACGCACAATGAAGGACACACACAGAGCAGGTCTTTTCCAGAGAAAACAGCTAAAAGCAGCATTTCTGCCTCATGCCCCCCTTCCCCCTTCCTCCTTCCCCTTCCTCCTCCCTCTCACTCCCACTCTGCTCCTGAGCCCTTTCCTCCTCCGTGAGAACTGAACCTTACTCCCATAATGTTTCCATAAACGGGCTGAGGGAATGGAAATAACTCGGATGGGTTCCCCCTGCCCCCCCCCGCCCCAGTGCTGCAGAGTGGAACGCCACTTTAACACACTTCACCCCCCGATGCCTGCTGGTTTACACCGATCTGAGCACGAGCACAGAGAAAGTTTAAGACTGAGACGTCCCATTCACCCTGAACGCAGCAGCAGTAAACAGCACCAGGGTTTAAAAGGACCAGGAACTGGCAAGAACACTTTGGACTGGTCTCATGGTTAGATCGCCATCATTAACACTAGTACTACTATTACTACTATTACTACTACTACTACTATTACTACTATTACTATTACTGCTACTATTACTACTATTACTACTATTACTATTACTGCTACTATTACTACTATTACCTCTAACTACTACTACTACTACTACTACTACTACTACTACTATTACTACTATTACTCTTACTACTACTGCTAGTACTACTGCTACTACTACTACTATTACTACTACTGCTACGAGTACTACTATTATTACTACTGCTAGGACTACTACAACTACTGTTACTACTACTACTAATATTACTACTACTGCTACGAGTACTATTACAACTATTACTACTACTAATTCTACTGCTACTACTAAAATAGTATGAATATGAATCTGATACCCTTTAGAAATATATATAAAAAAGCACTTGTAGTTCAGTGGTTCCAGGGCAGACAAAAATTAAAGATAATCCTGAGATGGAAAGGTTAACTTTGACTTAAACTGGACACAGTGGATCATGTATGTGAACAGGGTAGTGGTGGATGTCCTTCGTCATAACATGGTTAAAGGCTTTTTCCTGGACTTGACGGTACATGGTGCTGATGTTCACAACCATTGTTATTGTTAAAATGATGTTTGTTAGAAATGTAAGTTTGAAAAATGATGTGCTATTTTAAGGCTTTCACCCTTCATTATCTGTGAATGATCATAGATTAAAACATAGACACTTGAATATAACACACATTGATGAAGACACAGTTTGTGTGATGACGCCAATGTTACTCAATATCAGTAAATATCAGCTGATACGATGTCCACATGATATATCTGTGCGTCACTAGAATGCAGACGGTTGTTAGTGGTTTTACATTTTTCATAAAAGTTTAAATGACATGATCCCTTAGTTCTGCTTCACTCAACTCTTTTCTCCACTTCCTGTTTGTTTGCAGTTGTTTATGTAATGCATACGTTGTGTTTTCTCTATGGTGTAAAGCATCTTTTGGTTTCATTAAAGCCATGCCATAAATTCAGCTTATTTGTTTTATTAGTAAAAGATGTGATGAGATAAAAATTTATATAATAGACAAAAACACAGATTTATTTAAAATTGTGTTGCCTTCATCAAGATGAAAAAGATGTTAGAAAGTTCTGTGTAGTTTCAAAGCATTCAGATCGTTTCACATATCTATAGGTTTGTCATTTAATGTTTTCTTCAACAGTAACGGCACAGAGACCAAAGCTTTTACAGTAATAATAATTGCCTTTACTGTATTCCTGTCCTGTTTGTGTTTCATTTCCGTCCTCCCTCCATCCATTTCCTTCTTGTCTTGTGTTCCTTCAGTTCTTTTCCTTGCGGCGTTTCGTCTCGTATCCATCGTCTACATTTTCGGTGAATGTTTGCATGTCGTCTCGCCGTCGACATCTGCAGGCCTCGGCTTCATGTGGGCGGCCGAGGGGAACAGATGTTTTTGATGCCACTCGTCGGAGAGGCTTTGAAAGTGACTCCATGAAAGAGATGCCAGCTGCATGACGAACCCGGACTCAGGAATTCTATCAGAGCCACTTCTCCGAGCTGTGGAAAGTCGGCCTGTGGAGAATAAGACCAGTTTTCACTTAATCAGACCGGTCCCTTCGGAGAACGTCATTAATTACAGGAGGAAGTCGCTGCACTGAACATATGCTCCAGATGGCCACTGAAAAATTGACTTTCCTCTTGTTTGTTGTTATTTTTACTTATAGACTAAGTTGAGCCAGTTCTAAAGTTAAACTCGAATGCACTTTCAGCCTTTGTAGGAGGAACGGGTCGACTAATCGGTATCGTCTTGGTTCTGCTTGACTCGATCGCTGTGGGTCTTGGTCGACTCATCACTATACTTTAATTCCAAGTCCAGAACAGTCTCCTGAAACTGCTGTGCCCTCACTCTTTCATTATGAACATATGATTAGGATTTGTTAAAACACCCGAGTCCTAGCCTCACCAACCTCCAAACTGGGCTTGGCGAACGTTGGCAGTCACCACCATTTCCGGCTCAGTGCAGATGACGTCCTCCATCCATAGGCCAGATAATGAGGGTTTATTTGACGATTGCAGGGGCTAAAATTAGCAGGTGAATAATAACCACTGGCCTTCTTAGTGGATGTTTGGCAGGGCAGAGCTGCCGGATGCCAGATCAGGACGTTGTTCTGAGTCTGTGCAGAGGGAGGAGGCGTTCAGGAAGTGAAGAGAAGTTGACACTGAAAACCATGTTGTTAACGGCGGCGAGGACAGCGCTGCCAATGGCTCTGGAATACAAAGAACGACGCAGCATTCCTCCAACGTGACTGGAGCAAAACACCATCAACAAACAACGACAAAAACTAGAGTTGCATCCGACGGCGAATCAGCCTGTAGGCGGAGTCAGAGCTGAGGAGGGTTATGAGAAAACCACACTGATGGATCCTCAGCATTTTACAGTTATTTACAACTAATCTAAAACAAAAACTAAACTTAAGCTTTCAATAATGAGCAAAAATCAGCCTTTAAACTTAACCTTAAATAAATCATTCAGTGACATTTAAACATTAGCGTTACTTGAGCTCCATCTATGGATATTTTCTACAAAGGTTGTTTTAAGCTCATGTTTTTTCCCTTCAGTCTGACTGAAAATGCAAACTGCTTTTAGCCTCTTAGCCAGTGTTTGCTGCTTTTACCTCAGCAGATAAATCTCACTATTCCATCCATATGGAAAAGTAGATTCATTCTTTGCACGTTCTTGAATGCCACTTCCTGTTACTCATATTTCTAATGAATGTACAGCAGTTTCTATGATTCAGATTGTGAACATACATTTGGCACATGTGTTTTTGTTGCTACTAAATAATCATTTTTAATTGAATACCCTCGCCCATGATTAGCTACTGAGCTAACAGTAGCTAGCATGCTAACATTAATTGTCCATGGATGAATATTACAGTGTTCTCTGTTCGTCTGCTGTTGAACTCCATCATATTTTAGTCCTGATCTCCTTCTGTGTCTGAGATTCTGCTGGTTTGGCGTTTCCATAACCCCTGTCATCTCATCTCCGCCTCCCTCCCTCAACTTTCCGGTTTTGTTTGGAGGAAGGGTCTGCTGTCACTCATGGCTGTCATCGCCAGAAAAAAGTTGCCTAGCAACAGCATAGCGGGATGTGAAGCCGGTGTTTCCTCTCGCTGTCTTGGGTTGTGTTTGTCTGTGAGGAGATGGCAGTAACGCCAGCTTCCAGTCCAGATCCAGACCGGACTGGGGGGGTCGGCGGTGGGGGGTGACATTCAGAGATGCTGTGTCTGCCGTTGCCGACCAGCTGCTCTTCTTCTCCTCCTCTCGGCAGGAGGATCGTTCACCAGCAGGCCCGTATCAGCAGGACTAAAAATACCGGACAGTGAATGCATCGCATGCCTGGCGGTCGTCACCCCCCGAAACAAAGCCCCATAAGCAGATACAGGTGCCTCCCCTATGGAAACAATCAGACCAAAGCACATTACGCCGTTGGAACCTCCTTAGGTCTGTAATTAGATTAATGACTTCCAACATTAGAGATACCAGATCCTGGTCCAGAAGGTCCAGAACTGCATCGACGTCTGATACCCCACACTGGTGTCCACCTTCATCAGCTCTGACCTGACAATGGAAGCACCTCCAACCTGGTTTGAAACACGTTGATGTGATTCTACAAACAGTGAAGAACAAAAACATTTCTGGACATTTTCAGACGTCTTTAAAACAGCTAAATCCAACAGTAGTGAGTCTTCAGTCCTTCTGTCCAGATTGATGGACAATGAGGACACATGAGTCTCAGGATGGATGCTACTGCAGGTCTAAAGAGAACCACAAAGTCATAAAACAACAGGAAAAGGACATAGACAGATTCTCAATGATGGATTGATGACAAAAAAAGTTTTTCATTGCATGATTGATTTTTATCTGTTAAAGAATCTGGAAAAATACATGCAGTCAACTTTACCACAGAGTGAAGGTCTAGTAACATGCAGGAGGAACCTCAGAGACTGAACTAATAAGAACAACATGAAACATCCTCAGTAAATCAGTGTAATTGTACCAATATTCTGCCTGTGCCTAAATGTTGTGTGTATTTGTAGATCCACTGTGATCTGTTTGTTATAATGTACATGTGTAAATGACAAACTGAGACAGAAATTGCACTTTTACATTTTGCACTAAAACATGAAAAATTCTTAGTCATTATTTTCATAATCGGAATACTTGATTAATCCCAGGAGAAATTATTGTGTTACAGTTGCTCTGTACAAGTATAATTAAAGAAAAAAAAGATCAATACCAAAAAATATATAATTGTTTTATATTTACACAGTTAGAAGAGCATTTCTAGGTTATGTTATCATTTTACTGGTCAAAGTGGTCTGAATGTGAACTGAACTAAACTAAACTGAGTTTGACATTAAACAAAGGTTTAGAAGACCTTCATCACTCCACAGAGATGATAGAAATCAGAAAATCATCCATCAGTTGTGGTCTTGACAAAGACCGTTTACACAGACGTACAGACCAGGACTGATGTGACATTCTCCAGAACCGGGTCAGAACATGATCCAAGTGTTTTAAGTGTTGCATCAGTGTGAAGGTGTTTCACATCCTGCCGTCCTTCGGTCCTTGTATGGGCCCTTCAGGATGTGTTTGTACTGGTGCTGGATGTAGGTCGCTGTGCATATGTATCCGTTTGTGTAATGACTACCCTCGGTATGTAAATTACCCATCAGCCCCGGCCCTTGGAGTGCCAGCCAGTGCTGTTGTTTCTGCTCCACATGTGGAGGCTGATGAATAGTTTGTCTGTTTGCTTCGACGCAGTGACAATGAGGCTTTAAGTGTTACCTCCTGGGGACCCCCCTCCCACCCTCAAATAAAAGCCCTCACCTCAAACCAGAGCCAGGACCTGCAGAGGCTGGATCAAACAAAGACCCGCGCCCGCCGCCATTCATTTAGGCTGATTAAAGTCTGTGGTTTCCTGCCATTAACAGACTCCCGCCTCCCACCAGGAAGCGGTAGAATGACGCGCTATCCACGTTCCTCCAATTAACTCCTTCACAGCGTCGTTATGTTCCACCGTACACCAGCACAAATATATCATCAAAACTCAGCCAGCCCATGACGGAGCCTATATTTACACTTTATGTGAACTCACATGGAGAAAAATGTCCTGAAGCTTCTCTGTAGAAACACCATCAATTAGAATCTCAACAAACAATAGATATAATACGATGAACATACAGAACAAGCACTAAGTTTTGACTAAATATATTTAATTAAAGTTTTAAATTCAATTATTACCAGTTTCAGTGTTTAAAAACTATTGAATCTTATTAATTTGCTCCTTTTCTTGTCACTGGTTTTGGTGTTTTTGCTGTCACAGACACAACAGTAGTTCAGCTGGAGCCACTCTGGACAACAGTGTGTCTGTTTTACTTTTAGTGCAGATCAAAAGCATGATGTTGGATTCCAGGGTAGGATTTGGGTCCGAACACCTGGGCCCGACTGGTCTGTTCATGCAGGAGTACATCCCCTTTAGTCCCATCATCTGGGTAAGGAAAACTAACATGTTTACATGGACTTTTACAGTCCAGTTTTAGTTGAACTAATGCAATAATTCAGTTTTTAAGTGTCATATCAAGAAACTCTGTCGTTTTAAATGTGTGAAACCTGAAGCTGTTTCATATTTTTGCATCTGTAAAATGTGTTTTTCAATTTTAACGTGGTTTATCACATTTTACTTCTATAATTACATTTACAGCTTAGTTTAACTTTCAGATCCACTGTGTTGGAGGACTGTAGTCTTGGGCTGGACCAGGTGCATAGACTGAGGATGTAGATTCCTCCAAACCCTGTTCTGCTTCTAGTGCATTTGGAGTCCAGGACTGAAACTGGGTCCATTGACTGTTCGTCTCTGGTTCTGTTTCAGGTAGTTTCAGGTAGCAGGCCTGTTAGTGCTTCAGAATGGGGAGCAGGTCTATGGATTCCAGAACAGTTACTGGGTGTGCCCCCCCCAAAAAAATTCCATAGTTCAGTCCTTCAGAAGGTCACATCCCAACCCGAGCATCTCTTCCTGAAAAAATAGCTCCTCCCCCTCTGTTCCCTTGTCCTTCCTGTCAGCCTGAGAAGCTGTGAATGTCACCCCCC
>JAPTYQ010000008.1:2070448-2093356 GCA_029814465.1 Ostorhinchus cyanosoma
ACCAGCCCCCAGCGGCCGTCCTCCCCCCACCCTGCTCAGCCACCTACTTTCCCTTACATATGCTAATGCTACTCTCATTCAGCTGTTGGGGGGTTTGTGGGGGGGCTGTGGCATTAAGGGACAGCTGTATGCATTTCTCCAGTGACTCCCCCAGCGCTACACTCAGCTTTACTCCTCTTTCTATACCGTCTTCCTTCAGTTTCTACTTAAACCTTGAAGCTGGAGGTTCATGTTGTTTCTTCTCAGGTTTTTCTGGTGTGAAGTGGATCTCCTTCTCCTCCTCATGGTGTTTTCTTTTGGGGGGGAGGGTCTCATACTCAACAAGTGGCTGATGGATTTAATGCAGTTGGATAGAATCTCCACAGAGGCCTCATTACCTCAGCGGCGCTCGGGGCTTTGTGTCCTCTGCTCTTTGGATTTATGGCTCTGATGGAAACTGGACTCTGTTAATCAGGTAGGAAACATGGCCGCCGCTGGTGATGGCGAAGGTTTGGGAGATGGCTGGGTAGAGAAAAAATGCATAATAATTATGTACATGAACCTGGAACTGACGGGAAAGCTCTTTAATGCAGTTTACTTCAGGATATTCAGATGTGGAACATTTACATCTTCTACCTGTTGATCAGTCAAATGTTCTGATGATGAAGACAAGTTTAACTCTAAAAAAAAGGTGTTCACGCTGTTTTCATCACGTTGAACCAAGACTTTTTATTTGAATTAACTGTTGTGAAAGTCTACAGTAAAACCTAATGTAGATTCTCAAAAATCAGCAGTTTATCGCAGAATCAGACAGTACATGTGTTCGTCTTGTTACGTCTTTTATGTTGTTTTGCAAAATTAAGCATCTCTTAACAGTTTTTCCATCATTTTTGTCTGTGTCATGTTTTGCCAATTGTTACAACTTTAAAGTCACTTCTGTGTTGTTGCATCTTTCAGTTGTTGCAACTATTATGTTGTTTTACGTCATTTTGAGCATTTTTACATCCTGTTAAATTGTTGTCCTGTCAAATATCTGCAACTTTCATAGGACTGTTTCTTGTTGGGCCTTCTACCTCAGTTTCAAACACCACTTTCATGTAGTTTTTCATTTTCACCGTATTAACCTTTGCTTTATGTTATGTGTTTTTTGCTTTATGTCACTTTCTTATCGGTGGAACTTTTGTCATTTTATGTCTTTTATATTATTTTGTGTCTTTTTGCACATTTTTGTGTCTTATTTCTGCAGCTTTTATGTTGATTTTGTCTTTTTCACTTTGTTTCCTGTTCCTTTATTTTGTGTGTTTGACAGTTTTGGTTTTGTTTAATCATTTATGTAGTTTTGTGTGTTTTTGCATCAGTAGGTCACTTTCATTATGTTGTATCTTTTATAAATAATATCAACCACCGTCCAATTCCTTCAACTTTTACTCAGGACCAAACGTCCATATGGTTTAGTGCTCATCATCATATTACCTAGTGTTTTTGTTTTTTTTCTCGGTGTGGTCAGGACCTACATTAACCCTGTGTTTCCCTCCAGTAGAAGTCTTAAAAGTCTTTATTTTCAGACTGTGGCTGTTCTGGTTCAGCCCATGGTCTGTATCAGGAACATTGTGAGTGTTTTTGGCAGCGTTTTCAGAGTTCTTTGGAGGTGAATAAAGCAGTGATTCATCAGTGTTTCTGTTCTTCCTCCTGTCCTCCCTACTGTTATCATCCTCCATCCTATCTCTGCTCAGGAGCTTCCAGCTGCTGCTCAGGAGCAAAAAAGAGTTCTGCTTTGCCAGATTTCTGTCAGTAACACCAGGCCAAGTGTGAAAAACAAACCCTGAGAAGAAAAGTCCTGCTGAAGGGAATAAAACCCAGACGTGCTCAACAGAACCTACTTCACTGGGTCTGAGCAACAGGATCACATGTCGTACTGTGACATCAGTTTATACTGAGATACTTCAGAGTTTCAGTCCAATCCAGACCATGGGGAGGTTTTTATGCAATGAAACAAGTACATTGAAGACATTTACACTTAAGGGTCTTCAGGTTCCACATACAGATCAAAGTGGCAAAGTGACATCCCTGGTTTAGACGGTATTAATGATTGTTCTAAATCTGTGGGCTTGAAAGTGTTTCTATGATGATGATCCTGGTTTATCTCTGTTCTGATGCTGCATCAGCTTTTTGGTTTGTGGGCGTCCTCCTTGTTGTCACTGTGACCTTGCGGTGACCTTTGCAGACAGAGCGTTAACCGGCAGCGTTCACAAGTCCAACTCCTCCCTGTTTTTGAACAGTCGCTTCTTGCTGTTGCTTCTTCTCCTTGGTTTCTTTTCGTCTTTCCTTTGAGGCAACTCCGCTGACAGGCTGTCGCTGCTGTAGCGGAGGCTGCTGGGAGGCGACAGTGGCGGGGGGCGAATTGGACGGGAGGGGGGATGCTGATAGAAATAGGTGGTGGTTTATTCTGGAGCCTGCTGGGCCACATCAACCCTGTCTGTTTCCCCCCTGCAGCAGCAGAGGCCGGTGTGGCCGGGCCCGGTTCGGGGACAGATGGTCCCTTCTGGAGCCGGGCCACGGCACAGCGCCCTCCGATGGGGAGTGGGGGTGGGGGGGTGCTGGATCAGCCAAGAACAAACACAGTCTCCTTCTGCTAGAACATTCAGCCCTGTTCAGACCTGTTCAGTTCCAGCTTCACGGATCAGATGTCGATAAATTACTTCATTTATTTAAGTTTTATTTGACAAGAACAGTACATTTAACTACAGTTCTATTTTAAAATTTGTAAAGGATGTAACCTGTATAGGACTTACAGCCATTGTAGTTCATTTGCAGACTTTTAAGAAACAACACCAAACAAACAACCAAAAAAACATTACAACAAAACGGCATTAAAATAAATATTTTGACACAGGTCCAGGAACAGTCAAACAACACTGGAAGTCAAAGAAACAACATTAAGAAAAATAAGACCTACGTTAAACCCACGTCCACAGGAGTTCAACTCTGATAGGAGGTGACTTCACCGCCTCATACACAGATAAACAAGATCATGTAAATCACAAAACACACAAGTCATATCAGCCACGACAGGTCAATACACCTCAACTATCACCATGACATGCGTTTCATTCGTTGGATGTCTGCTGTGGTGACAGTTGAACCTTCAGGTGTTTGAGTTTCTGGATGATCTGTGGATTTTCAGTTTCAAATCGGGGAATGGTGTCAGTGTCATAGTCAGACCTGGACGTTCATTTACTCCACTGGATGCATAGACGACATCCCTCGGTCTGTCCAGAATGAGGATATGTGAGACCCAAACCACTTCAGACCGGGGTCCAGACCTTCGTCGGTTCAGGCCACATGGGACCAGATTCCTAAGGACAGATGTTAAGCCTTTTAAGATGATGTATGTCTCCAGAGAGACATTTTTATGCACTGTCATTCAAATAATTGTAACTCCTGAACCCTTTGCGCTATTGATATAATTCCAATGTCATCTTTTATCTCAGATTGGGTTCTTCCTATTGGTCAATAACACATTAGGGTAGAGGTCTGCATTGGCTGAGGGGTGGAGCAGAGAGCAGGAGAGTGCAGTCGGTGAGAGAGATGGAAGATTTTGTTACTTTTATCAGTGTTTTAGTGAAGTTTAAGTGGTGAATTCTTGTAAATGATTATATATGACAGTAATAGTGCTGTTTTGGAGTGTTCTACGAGTGTGTTTGTCAAGTTTCGCCGTTTTTTCTCCTTTTTTCCCACTATTTTATCTGTCTTATCTTAGTTTGTATAGTTCAACAGTTGTATTTGATCTGTAAATAATTCTATAACTGTCAGTATATTTGTATATGTATGTAAATCTCTATGCAGATCTATCCAGGGCATACACAGATGCAGTGTGTGTTTTTGAATCAGATGATGGATGGTTTTGTCAGTGAAATGAGGGGCTCTGTCTACAACCAGACAGAAAGTGAACACAGACTATCAACAGGATCCCAATGACACCGAAGAACCAAAAAGAAGAAGAACATGAACACACAATGGTCTAGACCAACTACAACAGATGAACACATGGAAAATAGATGGAAGTTTATTTTCATAATCTCAAAAATTTTCTTTTGCACATTTACAGTTGTTTTTCCATAAAAAACATGATAAAAAAATTTTCTTTTTCTTTTTTTTTATTTGAAGTTTTCTGTAACACACCGTTTTAATCATTTATTACATATAATTATAATTAATGGCCAGATATTTAAAGTCATGTTCTTCCTGAAAAAAGGTGCAAAAGAATTGGCAAAAAACACATTTTCTGACACTTATTTCAAAAGCAGCATAAGGAAATCTAGGCCTGTTCTAATGGTGGTCTGAGTGTGGATGTTAAGTGGTCCATGCTGCCCCTGTTTGTCTCATATCTAATAACAGTTTTCCATTAGTATTACTTGATGTTCATTAAATTTGTATTAGAACAGACTCAGCTCTGTGTTCTCGTCCAGGTTTACAGAGTCCCGTACATCTTTTATCTCGGTATGCGATGGTCTGGTTTTCTGCACTCACTGCTCTTTGTTCTCACTTGGAAAAGCAGTGAAAATCTGTTGCGGTGTCTATTTAAATTCTCAGATCACCCTGAAACAACTAAAGGACAATGGCGGCGTGCAGCCTGGCAGGCGCTGGGCTCGGCACTGGGCTCGGCGCCAGCTGGCCGACCGGCCGGTTCGGAGACTCCCGTTTGGAGGAGCCCCGCCTCCCTCCTGCTCCTCCAGCTCTGAAACCAAACAAACCAGAAACCCCGTCCAACACCAGAACAGAGCTGCTTTTATTTTCACAACATAACTTGGCCTCGACACCTCGTCAGCGATTCGTCGAAGCCTCCATCGGCTCCGTGGTTGAGCTTCAGCTCCCACTTGATGGATCGCTGTTGGTAATTATGTTAATGTTGGCACGTAAAGGTCGTCATTCCAGAGCAGCAGCTGTAATTTTATTTTATCAGAGGCTGTCATCTTAATGCATTATCTGACACTGGAATTTAGAGGAGTTACAGCTGATGCATGACTCTTTTATAGTATCAGAAGCTAAAGCATCGAAAGGTTTAATCGAGGGATGCACCCGTCTGACTTAATTAGTTCCGATGCCAATGCCGATGCTGTGGCCGTGCATATTGGTTAGTACCTGATAACAATCCGATGTTGTTGATTTAAAAAGCCCCAAGTCTTACCTGGTGTGGTTAGGTTGAAATATCTCTGCTGTGACTAATGTATTTGAGTTTAGGGGAAACCAGTCAATTCATGTTGGTTTAGTTTATATTAAGAGGATGTATTATTTATTTATTTTCAGATATTTAGTTGATTGTTAATAGTAAAAGAGCCATAACAAAGCTGATAACGGTTAAGAGAAAGTGATTTCAGGAAGGGCTTTTATTTTGAAGTCTGTCGAAACAGGAAGTACCTTTAGATTGTGTTGACAAAAGAATAAAAAAAACCTTTCCCCTTTCCAGATGTGGCGTGCCAGTGTCCTGTTTGTGTTCTGTAGCTGCAGCATGTTTCATAATAAAGGCTCAGTTTGAGCTGAAGCCCGTCTGGTCACTCCAACCTCCACATCACAGAGCCCTTAGTTCGCTCCATGTTCCTGTCTGTGTTTGAACAACTCCACTCTACTCTGGACATGCATGACGTAGCCCTTGTCACAAAAATTTAAAGGGGAAGGATCGGTCTTACGGATTGGTTGCCTTTACAGATCCCTGATCCTCTTACAGTGTTGATATCGGAGGTGATATCCGATCCTAATATTAGATCGGTGCAGCCTTAGTTTAATCAATCAATCACTGTTGGAAAAGCATCAGAATCCATTTGAACGCAGAGCAGAACTGGACCTTAAAGGCATCGAAGCCTGATGCATTCAAGAACAGATTCTGAGAGAGGCAGCTCCTGAAGGTGAAGAAACAATACAGTTGGCTTTTAAATGAACACGTGAAGGCAGAAACACAACTGTTCTCCCTGATTTCTGCATTTCGACTCACTCGAGGTCTGGTTCTCATAGGATTTGTTAGAACAAGGAACAAATGGACAAAAATAACATGGAACATTTGCTCTGACGGTTCTCATCGTAAGGTCATTTATACAGTGTCCATCTGTAAAATGTGGAGTAAATACACAGAATGGAAACATTTATTTGAACCTTTCTTCAGTCAGAATGTGCAGTAGGGGATGTTCTGTACTTTGATAAATGCACCAAATGTTGTATTAGTGAAACATAAACCCTGTGCATGAATAATCATAAGTATGCTGTTGCAGATTAGTCACCTCGTAGTGAAACATTTTTTTTGTGACTCTGCTCATATATTTTTTCTCTTTCTGGTGAAAAATGTCTGTAGATCAGGGCTGTCAAACATAGAGAGGTTTGAAGAGGTCTTCATGGTCAGAACATTTCACTGATTTACAGGTAGAACATTCACGTTATCATCAGAAAGTCAATGAGGAGTTTGAAGTAAAACCACAGCGTTTTGTCTAAAATGAGCCCAAACCCTGCAGACCTGAGCAGGTGTTCGTCCAATAAAAGCCTGTTTCTGAAACCTTCCACCTCCTGCTGCTTTGATCCGATCGATGGCTTTGAAAAGCTCAGTCCATGTGTTGTATGTGGTCCTGTTGTGTGGATCACTAACTGGATTTCCTGTGACCTCCATCTCCTCCCTGGGCTCCTGGACTGGGCTCGGTTCTGGTCGCTCCTTCCCTTTGTCTGGATCCACATATGGTTGATATTAGGAGATTTCAACATGTGCACGGAATGAAAACAATTTACCACTTTCAGTTTCTGTCGAGTAAAAACTTTAATGTAAAACAGAGTCAGATCAAGGGTGCCCCCCCGCCATGTTTCAGCTGTGATATTCCACATGAAGCTACTGTGAACACGACATGAAACCAAATGAATGGACATGAGTGGAGGTGAATGGAACGCCGTCCTCAGACTCTGAATCTCTGAAGAGCCGGTTCAGTCTGTGGACTCTGGAGTTTAATGCAGAGAAACGCCGTCTGATTGGTTCTGTCAGTCACTATGTGTCCTTTCTTGATTCGTCAGGGTGTCGCCATTGACGACGTGATGCTAATTCAACATGACGGTGATTCTGTCATCATTTTCTTCAGTTGTTCTGTCTTTAGAGTCTATTTTCTGTAAATTGTTAGATAAACCAGTGTATTAGTGTTTAACAAGTGGTGCCAGGCACAACAAACCCCGCCCCTCACAAACGTTTTAGCTCTTAATGGACATCTACTCCGAACGTGAGACTATGGGTTTGACCATTCAAGGTCGCTCGAGGTCAAAGGTCATGATGCCATTTAGGACCCTACATGTAGTTTCCTATCTGCCAACAATAGCAGCTCAGTACTTATCTGTGTTTTGTAGGGGTATAATGGTATAGAAAATTTCGGTTCGGTACATTTTGGGTACAGGGGTTTCAGTTTGATACGTTTTTGGTACAGCGAAGGAGACCAATTTCATTAAAAAAAAAAACAAACTTTAAATATAACCAATCTCCACAAAACAATGTTGACACACCGCTCCTGATTTGTCGACTTGTCTCTTTCCATTATCGTAACTGCCAGGGAATCCGAATTGCTCCCAAATCAGAGATTTTAGAAAAGACAGAGGGTCTTCTGCTCTGTCTTTGTACCTGTGATGCTGTTCTGAGCTGCCATGCTGGTTCACTCTCAGCTTGTGGATGGTGCGTGGACCACCTCCGTATTGTATTGAAGGCCCCGAACTGAAATGGTCCGGTACAAACAAGTGCACCATTACACCCCTAGTGTTTTGTGTTTCTGAGATCCATTGAAGTACAATTATAAGAACTTAATATGTTTTGAAGACTTTGCTCTGTAAATAAATCACATTCCTGAATAACAGTTAGTTCATGTCACTGCTAACACTTACAACGATGTTCTTATCCTGTTTTGTCTTCATGTTTTTGCGACATTTTCGTGTTGTTGCATCTTTTGTCAATAATGTAAAACCACGATCACGCATCATCTGGGTCCTTTAACTTTCATCAGGACCAAACATCAGCCTGTAAAGTTCAGGACATAATGATTTGACATTTCCAGGGATAACTGTCTGTATTGTCAGATATATCTGTACCTTCCAGCTCTAAAATGAAACCCATTACTCTGGCCTCTGGGCGATGGCAGAACAAACCAGACCTGCTGGTGTTTTTCATGTTTCTGTGATAAGACAACAACCAGAAATAACCCCCAGTCCAAACCACAAAGTCCACGGCAAAGCAAACATATCTTTTGTTGAATTTTGTGGCTGTTGACAGACGAGGTGTGCCGAGGCGACCGTTGAACAGACTTTATTTATGTGGACTCCGGTTTCCAGCTGTCCTCTGTGTCTCTGAGGCTGTTCTGGGAATTCTTCAGTTGTATTTCTGATGAAGCGACTTCCTTTTTGTGCTTCTCGACATCCTGTCTGTGCATTTGGATGGATATGAATACAGAGGGTCCATGAAAAGCCTCTTCTGAAGCATGTCCCACCAGAGGTCTGACCCCTGGAGACGCCAAGGGGTTCGTCTGATGGAGGCTGCACCTGGGCTCCGCCTGGACGCCGCTGGACGGGGACGTTTCCCACAGTGCATTGTGGCTTCGCTGTGTCTGACCTGGTTTTTCATGTGTGCAGACTGTTCTGCCGTCGTTGGACCGGGTCTGTGTGCACTGAAATGTAAAACCAAAAGCCTCTAATCATCTTTTGCTTCATTTCAGATTCAGAACAGACTCAGGTTTATCTACAGTATCTGCATCTCCTCCACTCTGCACTGTGTGTGTGTGTGTGTGTGCGTGCGTGCGTGCGTGCGTGCGTGCGTGCGTGCGTGCGTGCGATGGTCAGGTAAATCAGATCATGTGGCGATGGTCAGTAGCTGTGGTTTTCTTTCACAGCTAATGTGTGTCCTGTTTTTACAGGGAATGCACTCATTTCTCCTTTAACAACAATTAACACAGCTTTTATTAACGTGTAAAAGTAGAGGCAGCTGATGTTGAGCTGATGGTGACAATTATTTTTTTCAGTTTAAAGGCAGATTTTTTTTTACCTTTTTTGGTAACTAGATGATTATTTGTAGCTTGATGTAGATATATAATATAATAATCATATATTTCAATAGACCGGACCTCTGTACACATCTACTCATTTATTTATGTTTATTTTGTACTCCAACCCTTTATTGTCCTTGTTTCTAGTCGTATGTTTGTTTATATTAAGTCTATGTTTAAGTGTGTTCGTGTTTATGTTGAAATTGTAAGACGTGAGCAAAGAGAAACCGAAGCCAAATTCCTTGAATGTGTTCACATACTTGGCCAATAAAGCTGATTCTGATCTTGAGATTTAGTCTGGCTTTATGATTTAGGCTCAAATCAAAATAAGGAATGTCCTCTTCATATTCAATAAGATGGAACCAATCTAATGATGCAACATGAAATATGAAACAAAAGACAAAAAAGATGCAACAAGACAAAAAAACAATGATAAAGATGAAAAAAAAAAACCCAAGTTGAAAACGGTTTAAGAGATGAGACCAGATGAACTGATGGCCCTCGTCCTGTTTCATTGTCTGAATAAACTCATCTCCTCATTGTGTCTCACGCCGTCTGCTTCCTCGTCTGTTTCTCCAGCAGACCAGGTTTTTCATCATCCTCTTCCTCCCGTGTTGTCGTGGTAACTCTCCTGTAGCGACACCGAAGTCGGTCTTATCTGTGTTTTGGATTTCGCCACCGCAGGCCCCACCCACGGCAACAAATAATACAACTTGCAGATTTGAATGTGTCACAGAGGAGGAGAGGGAGGGGCAGGGGAGGCGTTTAATTGAACTAACCAATCCCTAATGGACGCCGATGTCAAAGTCCCATCATTCTCCTCTGAAGTGTTTTAATGCGCTGGTGTTTTACTCGTGCAGACCTACTTAACCTACATAAATATCTGTCAGCGCTGCCTGTTAAACCACCGGCTGGATGTGGTACGATGGGTCTGATAAGGCAGCTGGCTGGAACTCATTTCATTGGTTTCCTAACCTCCTGCTGAGGGTGTGACCCTCCATTCACACCGGCCATTAAAATGCCAGCGTCGGTCCTTGCAGGCGGTGCTGGTGCATCAGGGTGTTCGGTTGGTGGTCTGGACACAATAGGACGGGGCGGAGCTGGATGATTGGGTTCTAACCGGCCCACATACAGCGGGTTCAGGAAGGGGAGGGATTGGACTCCGACGGCAGGGCTTTAGCATCAGGGCTAATTTCAGAGTCAGCTGGTGGGAGATTCCTCCCTGATGTGAGGGTGAATTGTGGAAGCAGGAGTTGAAAGAGGAGCAGAGTGAATGGTGGGTTTGGTTTGCATTGATCCAGAGTTTCCTTAGCTGTGGTAAATACACACTGACAGACACACACAGCATCGACAACCATTTCCAAGTGTCTTTTCTGGTTGTCGAGGTACTTGGGAAGAAGCAGCAAAAGGTTTCCCAGGCCCCGATAATGAACTCTGAAGGACCGGCAGAGCCAATTAACGGCTGCTGGGGTTTAATTACACAAACCTCTTTGAGTAACGTTTGGCAAAAGTCCCGTTCTTTTCTCAAACCAGTTCCTGTTCTGTCCAAACCCAGAAGAACCTCATGTCAGAGGTGGCAAGTAGCACAGTACTAATACTTCACTACAGTGTTTGTTTCCTTTTTACTCCCTCCATGTCAACACAAATATCATTATTTCTACATTTTCCAAAAAGGCTTAAAGTTTGAGTTCATTTGAGGTAAATTATGTGTTTATTTTGCTTCGTTGTGCATCTGATTTCAGTGTAAACAGTTAAAGCAATAACACATTTGTCCTTCAGTAAATATCACATACATCATAGGAAACAAGGTGCAAATTATGCAAAGTATGAAACAAGATGAAAATTAGACCTGAAAGACAATAAGATTGTAACGACGGAACAACATGGGATGCACTGATATATTAGTGTCATCAGATATTTATGTCATAAATATGCTTGTTTTCATCGGTGTTCATTCAGAGATCATGTGATGAAGGACTGAGAGACTTTAAATTAGGAATCCTTCTATATTTATAATGATGATTTATTTGTTAAAGGAGATAAATAACAACAAAAACATAATAATAAAAAAAAGATAAATAAGAAGCACTGTCCAAGAGTCTTACCATCATTACATCCTGAATAACATTTAGACAAAAGAGTTGGACGTTAACGTTGATTAGTTTCATCATTGTCTTTTATTCTAGATGAAGTTCAAGTAGTTCATGCGTTAGACGTGTCTACCTCTGACGTCTGTACTTGCAGTACATTCTGCGGTGAGTACTCGTAGTAAACAGGTTGTACCAGTACTTCTACTCGTCCCAGTCTGTGTGTATTCATGTGGATGTTTGTGCTGGGCTTCATCATCCATCAGATCAGGTTCAGGTTTAACACCGCCGTCCTCGTCAGAGTGGAGATGCTCGTGTCTGGTTGCGGTCCTCCGCCAACCCCTCCCATCTGAGATGAATTTAATATCTATTAGCCCAAACCCTCCCCCCTCCGCCCCCGTCCACCGCACGACTGGAACAGCTGCTCACAAAAGAAGAGTGAAAGCAGAGCCTCAGTCCGGTTCAGTTCTGCTCCTGAGAGACTGAAACACCGACTCCGATCTCAGCCAAACTCCATCACATTCCTGTGTGGAGTGGCGTGGAATGCGATTGGTTGTTTTTATTGTGGTTTATTGAGGCTCGGAATGGCGGCGGTTCAGTCTTCAGGTGTGTTTACTTTGTGCTTGGGTTTCTCTTCCCTCTGCGTTAATGACCAACAGTGTGACACATAAAAACTGGCTGCAGCCTCAATATTAAAACCAGGAGGAGGAGAGGGAACGAGGGGTTACCGCCGCCGCCTGACTCACTGTGTGATGAAGCACATGAGCTGGAAAATTGGTGTAATCATCCTGGCCCTTAACCGGCCTCGGCCCCTGGAGGTCGAAGCGTCCCGGGGACAAGGCCGGCTACTACTTCCTGTTCGCAGAGAACAGAGAGGCGTTAATACGGCCCAATTACAGCCAGTTAATTAAAGATAATTGGTCATAATCACAGGCCTATGTCGACCCCGCGGCGGCGAGCTGGACGGCGGTTTGGTGGAGGTTAAGTCAACATGTTTGACTGTGACCTCAGGTGTAAGAGGTTCGATATGTGGACGACAACGCGTTTTATAGAACGAGAAGAAACAGGAAAAAAATCTGACTGGATGTAGGTCGACGCCAGTTCCATCCGGACCTGTTCCAGTTCCATTAAACCCTGTCCACTTTTATTAAACCCTGTCCAGTTCTGTCTGGACCGGTTCCAGTTTTATTAAATCCGGTCCAGTTCCTTCCAGACCAGTTCCAGTTGTTTTAAACCTGGTCCAGTTCTATCTGGACCAGTTCCAGGTTTATTAAACCCGGTTCCGTCCAGTTCTGTGATTATTTTAGGCTTTTATTTTGCTAATTATCTTGTTTATTTAGTTCATTAACAGTTTTTTATTTCCTGGATAATTGAACTTTATATACTATTAGGGGTCAAATTTAACTCAGTTCGACATTTACCAGTAAAAACTACCCCCCCAAAAAAACAACCACAACACATGGTTTTTATGAAACTGAAAGTATGGAAATAGCCCAGAGAACATAAAGAACAGAAATCCAGATTTTAAACACATCCCATGGTTGTAAATGTTCTCAAAACTCCATAGATGGAGGTTTTTGCCAGTTTCAGTAAAACTCATCCTGTTTTTATATTTTATTGAACGCCTTCATGGTGTTGTTCATGATCAGATGTATTTAGTGGATAAATCCTCCCCGTTTGACCCTGAATCTGAAGCTTTGAGTCTGTGATAATGACACTGTTTTACCAAATGCTGAGTGTTAACAGATGTAAGTTGTGTTTCTGTTCAGTTACCGTCTGTTACAACATGTTGAAACACAACACATGGTTTTTCTGCCTTAAACTCAATGTTTTATAATAATCTGGATCCGTGGTTGTTTCCTGAGAGTATTTCCCGCCCTAATGACCCTGGTTTGTTTTTCTGAATCTCCTGCCGTGTGAACCAGACTCATCATGTTGTGGATAAACTAGATTTTCAGCCGTAATTGAGTAGATTTGTCGTGTAAATATATCGTTGTGCTGTTTCACGGAACAGTCTTATACTTTGACCTCATTTCCGTTGGTAATTTTATACAGTGGCAGGATTTTTCATCAAATAAAGGTTTGAATGTAGTGATTCCTTTTTTGGGATGAACAAACCATCATGTGCAATTTTTACAGCATATGGTGACGTAGAACAACGATTGATCCATCGATTAACTATTAAAATAATCAATGCGCCACTATTGACTAGTGGATCAGACTCTTATTCTGATTAGTTTGATTTAATGTTGGAAAGTCTGTCATTTCAGTCTCATCTTAAGACATTTGGAGTTGTTTGTTCATTTTCTTGATTGTTTGCTTCATTTTTTGTACTACTTTTTCATATTTTGATAATTTTTTCAAATTTTTGGTCATTTTATTGATGATTGTGTTCAGTTTCTTTCCAATTTTTCTGTTTTGTTGATCATTCTGTACATTATTTTTGGCTCATTTTTGTTCATTTTCTGGATTATTTCACTTGTTTTCTTTTTTTCCCTCCTAAGTAAATCAGTTATACATGTTTTTTCTTTTTCCAACATCGCTAGATGAAAATACCATATTGTGTGAAGTCGATATGTGTAGAATACTTTGTGTTTGATCAATGCCATCACTGATCATTACCTCTGATCTGTTTCTTTCTTTTTTCGAATTGTTGGACATTTGAGGACATTGTCTTTATTATGTTTTTTTTATTCATAATAATCTGTCATTAATCCTCAGTTCAAGTCGTCATTAGTTGCAGATCTCCAATGTACCATGATAAATGTCGTCTATATATGCTGATAGTTTGAGGTCTGAGTGACTAGAGTCCATTCGGTTCCTCTGTGATGGCGCTGACAGTTGTGGAGGCTAATGAGGCGTCCGTCCGTCCGTCCGTCCCTGTGTCCATGCCGTGGGTCCTGTTCAAATGGACATTGCTGATGGAGGATTAATGTGAACACAGTGACAGTGTATTAAAATCTGCCGGCCTTTAATCAGGACACAATGTCACAGGATTATTTTAAGACCTGGTGTGAAACGCTGGACGTCCTCTGTCTCTGGATGAACCGGGACGAGAGACGGACGTCCAGCGTCCAAATGGGAAACCAGTTCATGGTGTAACCCGCCTTCACTTCCCAGGATAGACTACCCGGATCTATGGGGTCATTTTTGTTACTGTTTCTATTAGTGATAACGTCGGCCCTTTTCTTTTGGTTTTCTTCATTCATTTAATCATTCCTGTTTGTTACTTTCTTCAGTTTTGAGTGAGTGATTTCGAAGGCTTGCCGGGGGTCATGGGGTCACTCCTGGGTGGGTCTTTTTCCTCTTCAGGTTAGAACGTGAAGCAGGTGGAACAAATATTTTAGCGTTTGAGCACCTTGACTCATTTTTGGGACGTACACCAAATCAGTTTAGACAAAGAATGGAAAAGGACTGGACTGGAACAGAAACATGGGACACTTTGGACTTTAATGTTCTGAGATGTGCAGTGGAAATGGACTCATTGACCCACTGACACTGGTCAAATGTTCATCTTTGGTAGCAAAATGTGTTTGTTGTTCTAAAAAAAGTAACTTTATTGTCATAGTTGTAGATAATTACACATTTCCTATTTTTATTTGGTCTCAGGGAGCAGCCTGGTTGAGTTTATTTGTATTGTTTAAGCAAAAATCTAAGTTATTTTTAATTTGAACAACAAATTATTCAAGGAAAAGCAAAATGTATTGATGTTTTTTTCAATCAAAGTTATAATTGCACCACTGTTATAATGTGTTTGGGGTTGAGTGGGGCCTGATGATTTTTAGACCTCCAAAGGGGGCTAACAGAAAAAGACTGAGAACCACTGGTTTAACGTAATGATTAGACATGAATCTGGCTAATTACTGATTGGACATGGTTTTTCTATCATAGTCAGACGTTTGTCTGTATCATCCATCCTTTTCTATCATGTGTAGTAGTTTATGTTCATTTCAGTGTTTATGGTTCGACGTCCATGCTTCGTCTTTATGTCGTATTAGCTGTGATTGTTTGGGGTTCCGTTTTGTCTGCATTAAACCCTTCGCATGAGCGTTTCCTGTCACCGCTGATGGTGTTTGTGTAATGTGTGAGTGTGCTGTTTTGTCGTGTGTTGTCATTACAGTGTGTCACTTCCATTGTTCCTCCTGTTGTCAGTGGTGTGGAAAAGCCTCTGCTCAAGTGTCAGTGTCGATAACGCTGTTTGCACAGGTGGAACATTTCACTGTCAGTGTCAGTGTGAAAAGACGACGTTGAGTAGATCAGGACTCAGCTCCACGAACCTGGAGAATGTTTAGATCTGGACTGGTTTTAGGAGTGGATGGGTTCTGGTTCTGGTTCTGCTTGGTTTTAGTCCCAGTAATCATGTGAAAGAGTCGGTTTAACATCAGCTGAACATGTCATGAAACATCCATGTCTTTACAAAGTTCAGATGGAACTTCTGTTCATGTAATTTGGGTCCATTTGACTTCTATAGATATTAATTTATTTATTTATTTGGCGTCACATAATGTCCTCCTTTGATCCTCAGTCTGGATTAAACTGTCACTGTCAGTAGATGATGGAACCAAAGGGCTCTGTGGGTGGGATCTAGGTCTGAAAACTAACTTTAATGGACAATTCTGACAGTCCAGACTAATCAGAGTTTAGTGTCATAGTTAGAGATGCTTTTAAGGAACTGGGCTAATTATACTTTTAGTACCTTTGAAATGATTGGTTCTGTTCTATATGCATGTTTTTCATTTGGTGTTTTATGTATAGGTTTAGTGTTTGGCTGAACTTTGTTCTGTTTTCTTTCTTAACTTCTGCTGCTGTTGTTTTGGCCTCGACACTCAATAAAAGACAGTTCCAGCAAGTCATTTTTCCCTGATTAAAGAAAGATTGATAAAATACATACATAAATAGTATATATTTTGATCCATCCTGGAATTCACTATTGTTGTCTTATTATGCACTATTGCATTATACTTAAAATTACTAAAATTATTCAATATTTTTATTTATTCTGTAACAAGCTAAGGTTAAGTTGGAGTCAAATTCCTTGTTCGTGTACACAAACCTGGTCAGTAAAACTGGTTCTTGTTCTGGTTCTGATCAGTCAGTATGATGTTCATGTCCAAGTTTGTTAATGAATTACTTCAGTCAGACATTTGTTTCATTTCTTAATTAACCTCTTAATTAAATTAGGTCATTGGGACAGTGAACTTAATGTATTTGCAGTTTTGGACCAAACTACAGGTTTGAGGATGACGTCACAGACTTTGGAAGAACTGATTGGCTTTTTCCGTCATCAACTGAAGTCGCATTGTAAGACATCAGATATGAATCTGATTTCAGACCATGTTTGAAAGTGTCCTGGTCTGATTTATGCTGTTCAGACTGTCATAAAAAAACAATCTAATGAGTCACATATGGGTCAAAGCCTCAGATTTGAGGCATTTCTTCTTGCACTGTGAACATAATGTTAGTCATCTTGCGACTTTTTTATCTTTTTGTGTCTGTTTTTCAATATTTAATATCAACATTGGCCCTAACTTTAGCCCAGACACATTTATAAGAATCCCTGTAACTGTGTTAAATCCACCTGGGCCAGATTCAGGAATCATCTCCGACTCCTCCACATGTTGTAAAGTCGTCGTGGTAATTCCGCTGATGTGAGTGTTTTGTTCTGTTCAACTCCCACTTCACTCTTTTCAGAGACAGAAGTCGTTTGTATTGAGATGAAAAGGCCTCGGCGTTGTTCGCTGTTCTGCAGCCAAACGTTCCATTATTCATCATTTGTTGAGTGTAACGGCATATTTCCCAGAGCAGCTCGTCGACGCTACATTATGCATTTACATGACGCGACACAATTGGCCGGTGTCTCGTCAACGCTCGCTGTTAAAGGCGAGTGACGTGACGGAATCATCCAATTCAGAGTCTGATCACTTTGGCAGGAAATCTGACGGAGAAGGTGTTCTTATGAATCTTTCAGTCCACATTTGGCTCATGCATGCATTACTGTCATTAACCTGCATTTGGCCCAGGCACAAGCACAAACTCCTCTATTTTTGGGTTCTGACTCGTCCCCTGTGGTCCGATCTGGTCTGGCTTCGGGCTAATCTTGACGTGGCCCACATTTTCCTCTAGTTTTTACTCCTTCACTGTAAATGACACAGATGTAAACCAGTGCAGTAAACCTCCAGATCCAGATCCATGGATCCAGTTCACAATAAAGCTTTGTTTCATCTGAACTGAAGCAGACGTGAAACTTAGCGAGTCTTCGGCCTGTTCTGTGTGACGGGCTGTTTTTTGTTTGATGACTCGTGGGGTTTTCATTTGAAGAACAAGAAAAAAACATTTAGGTCTCAGTCCAGGCCTGGTGTAGGGAGGATGATGGAGTCACATGACGTCAGTCACCTCCAACAGAATCAATGGATCAGATGCATGTTTCCGTCAGAATCAGTACAAAGAACCAGGTTTCAGTCTGGACCATTTAATCATAATGATGATTAATGGGACCACATTATATCAGGACAATATTATGATAATTTCCCCTTGAGGTGGGCAGTGACACTCTGCTGTTTAATGAGTAAGAGCTCAGATCAGCTCATTTTCTTTGATAATCCTTAAAGGTGTGTTTTTACTGCTTGCATGTTGTAAAGTTCATTTTGTTGCTTTCATTGTGTGTCTTGTGTTGCATTTTTTCATGTGTTATTACTTTTACAATTAAATCATAAACTTCTAAACTACAGCCATGCTTTTGTCTTGTGTCCTGTAATGTCTTTTATTATATTCTTATTTCTATTTTTGTGTTGCTGTTGTCCGGCTGCATATTTGACATTTTTAATAAGTAACACAAGTAATGAAATCAGAGTTGTGTTTTTATCTGGTCGTATCTTGAAACGTGTCTCTTCTGTTGTACTTGTTGAATCTTTTACATCGTTGTTTCTTCTTTTTTGATAAATCATTAATAAATGATGAACTCAGGAGACTACAGCTGTTTTTAGCAGGTTACCTACATGTGGTAATATTGTTTGTTGTATAATTGGTTAAAAAAAAAAAAAAATTGATCATACCTAAATAGCAAGAGTTTTGAAACATGGCAGCATCACGGATGGACAACAGAAGGAAATATCAAATTAAACATTTTCTATTTAAATTATCAGTATCAAAAAATACATGGCGGTGCAGTGATGGCACTCGTGCCTCTCAGTAAGAAGGTCTTGGGTTCAATTCCAACACCGGTCGATGGGGGTGGGACCTTTTTGTGTGGAGTTTGCATGTTCTCCCAGTGTACTCCAGCTTCCTCCAAAGACATGCCCTGATAGGTTAATTGGTTCATCTAAATTGCTCATAGGTGTGAATGTGAGAGTGATTGTTGGTCTCTATATGCGATGAACTGGCGACATGTCCAGGGTGAACCTTCGCCCGTATGTAGCCGGGATAAGCTCCAAGCGACCCCTGTGACCCTAGTGAGGATAAAGTGGGTTCAAACAATGAATGAATGAGTATCAAATAAGTTTTTTTTAACAATATTTACAACATACAAATAATATTAACATTATATTCAAACATATTTTGCATACATATATGCATTTATTAATTCTAAACACTGTTGAGAATATGACATAATATAATTGTCGAATATCACTGTATTTGAAATAAATGTAGTTTATTTATGAGTTTTTAAAATGACCCCAGAATGACGGCAGAAAACTTTGTGACTTTCCCAACATTCACACTCACAAAACTCCTCATTTTTTTATCCCCACACATTTTTTCCTCATTTCAAAATGCATTTTCCTGAAAATATGACCGATTACCTACCCCAAAATATAAGTTTGGTGTAGATTATTGAGTTTTTGACCAGATGTTAACCTTCCCTTGACTTCGCCCTTTTGTCATGTTTTGTCTAGTTAAATCTTTTATGTTATTTCTATGAAGAATTCACAATTAGACTGAGACTGTTTTTTCTGTCTGGTTTTATGTTTGGATGTAGTTTATATCATTTCAGTCTTTTCCATCCTTAGTATTGTTTTTGTCTTGTCATATCGTACTATGTCCTTAAATCATTACTTTTATTATTAATGTTCAATCTAAAATAACAGTCAACATTAATGCAGGATTAAAATCATCCTTTGAAAACAGTAACTATTTATGTTGTAAATGAACCATGTTGTCTGATAGAATCATAATTCCATTTTTGCCGCATCATTCAGTTCACCCATGATTATCGTCTCCTGTGTCCCACAGTTTTTTCGTCTTTTTGTCCGAACTTGATGCCTGTTGAGCCCGATGTTCAGGGACTAAACAGAGTAAAAATGGAAAGTATTTGACCTTCAACCTTTGTCTCTGACATGAGAATCACCTGAGAGGAAACTGTGCTGCTGTTCAAGGACGAGCTGAGCAGTGTTTCCACCGTGTCCTCAGATGTTCAGGTTAATGAAGAAAACTGCTGATTTCAGCTTTTTAGTTGGTGTTATTTGCCCGGTGAAACAGTGGAAAGGTGAAGCTGGAGTTGTTCTGACTGTTTCAGTTCATTCTACCTCAGATAAAGAGTCGAAGTGGATCCGGTGTTGAACACCTGAATCCATCCCTCTTGTCTCATTTTCAGACTTGATGATGCTGTAAGAGCTTGGATGGGATGTTGGTACATGTGGACATTTAGCTGAACATCTGCCCTTGCTGCTGTCATTTCCTTCATCACCATCTGTTAGTCATTGGCTGGAAGTACCGACCAAGATATGCATCGATCTTGTTATAAACCCATAATGAACTAACGCCTCTCAAACCCACATCAGCCTTATTTAGTCATTTGCTCCACATAGTTCCAGAACTAATCCAGCCCTACATACCCCATGGTGGGAGTTTAGAACCACATAACAGGCTACACACAATTTAGGTCAGCAATATGATTATTTTTATATCTGAACTGAATGTGCCATGTTTCGAGGTCATTTTGAGGAATATAAACTGCTTTTTTTTTCCATGTTTGAAATGAGAAAGTCTTAGCGACGGCGTGTTAACAGTTTCCTGTGTTTGTGTTTCTGTTCAGGTCCGACTCTTCCAGCTGTCGCTCGGCATCGGAGGAACGCCGTCACAAAACACCGGCTCTGTGGTGCCTCTCGCTCGGCCTTGACGTCCAAATGTGGAGCGTCGTTCCAGTCGCCCTCTGTGAGTTATGACGACGGCTGCTTCATTAACTCAGGAAAGAGGCTCCTCCTCCGCTCAACACGGAGCAAATCACATGATGTAATGAGGAAGGGTCCTCAACGTCTGCTCTTCAGATCTGCCGGCAGGATATGAGTATTTTGAGCCCTGTAACGGACAACAAATCAAACCTTGTGGGAATTGTGGGAGGCCCAGAAGAATACAGAGTCATGCAGTCGGAGGAGCTGTTCAGCAGGAAGCTCAAAGCCCTGAACGGAGGTGTGGGACCACCCACCTCCAACATGCAGGGCAAATCTGACGGCAAAACCAATGGCACGCCGGCCATGCCCAAGATGGGCGTCAGGGCCAGGGTGACGGAGTGGCCGCCGAGGAAGGACGGCTGGGACGGCAGGCCTTCGCCAAACTACCAGAGCGTGATTCCAGTATTTCAGAACGGCCAACAGGACCATGCTGTGGAAATACTGGAGCAGGGGGAGGCGGTCTGTGTGGATGTGGACTACTCTGACAAATACACCCTGAGTGAACTCCTCTGCCACTCCCCACTCAAGGGGCTCCACCCAATTCGCCAACGCAGTAACAGTGATGTCACCATAAGTGACATCGACTCTGAGGACATAATGGACCAGAACGCCGTCAACCCAAACACAGGGGCATCGTTGCACCGGGAGTACGGCAGCACGTCCTCCATTGACCGCCAGGGTCTGAGCGGGGATGGGTTTTTTACAATGCTTCGAGGATACCGAGTTGATACCCTGGACCATCGTAGCATCCCGCCGCTAGGTTTCCCAGAGTTATTGCGCTGTGACGCTGCCTTGTCTCCTAGTTTGCAGACCGCTGCCCAAATTGCCAGGGGAGAGATAGTCCACATTCCAGGATACGACTACATAGACAACTCGCTGCTGTACAGTCGAGAACGGGAGAAGTCCTTCATGAGACGACTAAAATCAGAGTCATCTGAAACGTCTCTATTTAGGAAATTACGGACCATAAAGAGTGAGAGTGATGCGCTACGCCTTTCCATCGAAGACGACCGACGCCCACTCAGTTTTCAGAAATGCTTTGCTCACTACGATGTCCAGAGCGTCCTTTTCAACATCAGTGAGGCAGTGGCAAGCAGAGCTAACCTCAGCCAGAGGAAGAACATGACTACTGGGGCCTCAGCCGCCTCTGCCGGAGTAGGACCTGGTGCTGGACCTGGTACCGGTTCTTGTGGTGCTCCTGGACCTGCACCTGGAAGTGGGCTGGAAGGCGGAGCAGCAGGATGTAGCAGTGGAAACGCCCCCATGTTTGAGTCTCCTCTCGGCAGCCGGGAGGACCTGAACCCCAAGGAGAACTTGGATGTTGATGAGGGCGATGGGAAGAGCAACAGCTTGGTGCTGAGCTGTCCACACTTCAGAAACGAGATTGGTGGCGAAGGCGAGAGGAAAATTTCATTGTCCAGAGCGAACAGTGCCAACTACAGTGGCGTTTCAGAAAGCTGCTCCTTCGAGTCGTCTCTAAGTTCTCACTGCACCAACGCAGGAGTGTCGGTCCTTGAGGTTCCTCGGGAAAATCAGCCCATCCACAGGGAGAAGGTCAAACGCTACATCATCGAACACATTGACCTCGGAGCCTACTACTACCACAAGTACTTCTACGGGAAAGGTAAGCGATGCCAACAGGCAACGTGTCTTATTTCAGTTTTCAGAGATGGTGTCGGTGATATCAGCAGGATGCTGCTTAGGATTAGAAATGTTTCCAGGCCAAATCCTTTTCCTTGAATGGAGACAATGCTGGATGCTTTGTGAGGGCGAGTTCCCAAGAAGAGCTGCTCGTAGGGTCAGATATCTCGACGGCCCAGTTTATTTCTGTAGAACCAGATGAGTCGAGGCCTAAACAAAAGGCAAGTTGTGCTGAGTTCGAGGGTGTTGGTTTCACTTCCTCAGACAAGCAGCGGTCGCATCCCGGCCTGAACGCTGCTGAAGCTCTGACTCGTCATGTGAGAAGAGCGAGGTTAGCGGGAGGGTGTCCTGCAGCTGTTCAGGGTGGGGGCCGGGCGCCGGGGTGGGGGGGTTCAGGGTCAGCAGAACCAGGCCGAGGTCCAGGCGTTTCTCATTAAAACACCTACGGTGACCTCGACCATCACATGATCCACGTCTGGTTTTCCCACTGTCTGCTCTCAGCAGATTGAGTTACACAATCTCCCCCCCCCCAGATAACAGCTGCTTCACCTTTCACACTGAGAGATGCCTCGACCTCCATGAATCCTCCATTAAAACACGCCTCAGTGCGACTGTTTGGCCTCGGGTCCAGGTTTATGAGCTCAGTCTGAATCTGAATCAGTTCCAGAGTCTGAATCTGGGACCTCAAACACACCACCACTATCATCTGCAGTATCACAGTGAAACTCCTCCTGTTTACAGGGTTTATTGTGTTTCCATTCTCAGAGAAACATTTGAATGAATATTTCATCATCAGAGTGTTACCTCCAGAAAACCTCAGCAAAGATTTGAAACATAGACACAAAATTCTGAGCTGAACCCAGTGGTGACGTTACTTGAATAAATCTTCATTATAGATATAAAATATTAGAATGGTTCATGCTCTGGTTTCCTGGTCTGTGGATCCGACGTCTAACTGAACCCTTGGTGTCTTGTTGTGGTTCAGATGCT
>JAPTYQ010000008.1:2109832-2128800 GCA_029814465.1 Ostorhinchus cyanosoma
TTCTTCCGGATCACTCCCAAAAGTTTATCATTTCTTCCTTGTGCCATTTCCAACAAATCCTGAAAATTTCATCAAAATCCGCCCATAACTTTTTGAGTTATGTTGCACACAAACAGACAGACAAACAACTCCGGCAAAAACATCACCTCCTTGGCGGAGGTAACTATAGTCACTTGCCCAATAAAGGGTTAAACGAGACCGGAGAACTCAGGGTAGAAAATGCAGACCGCACCTAAACACACCGTGCCATTTCCACGGGGCTCACTGGTATAATAGCCTTCCATCACCGCGGGAACTGTGGTACAGAGCATGGCGCTGATGGAGGTAGTTACCATGGCAACCGTGTCAGAAGCTCACCGGTGGACGGATAACCTGTAAAGAGGAAACGAGACGGCGGCAGTTTTTTTTCCAGACACAGGCGACGTGTTTCTGTCCTCAAAAGCCCTTCAGCACGGACATACGGACGCCTTGACCCAGGGTTGACGCCACCACCACCACCACCACGCCACCGCCACCGCCACCCTCGGCAACAGGTGTCCAGAGCAACGGCACACTTTTCATCTGCTTTTCAGCCTTTTCCTCTGGGCTCTGAGGCATAAATGATTCATATCGGTGAAGAGGCCCCTCACTCTCACTGAGAAGGAAAAAAGCCACTCCTGATGTTTTATCTCCTCCAGTTCACATCACATCTGTCATCGGCAACATTTTAATACAGAGTGGAAACCTGATGCATGCGACAGCGCCAGAAATACACCTGAGTTAAAAAAAAAAAAAAAACTGAAAGAAATACCCCAGAGTGAATAAAACACACGGCAATTGACTTTATAGGTTTATTCTGTTCGAGTCTGGAACAGGAAGAAACATTCAGCATCAGTGGATAATGATCATAATATGGACAAAGAACGACCAGTTGAATGATGAATGTTTCACATCAGATGAAAACAGAACAAGGCTGGAATTCATAGAAAAAAATGAAACAAGTACATTGAAGACATGAGACATAAATGAAGCTAAGACCAACATGAGCGGTGCCAGACACAACAAACCCCGCCCCTCGCACATATTGTAGCTTATTTTGGCATCGGTCCAGCTGATGTCGTCATGTCTGTGTGTGTGAATGTCAGCATAGACATAGACAGCATAGACAAATTTCAGCCATTATAAGTAAATGGGTGGGGGGGTAAAAATTCTTTAAAAATTTCTACTTCAGACAGAGTCCCAAAATGTAATCACATCTATTCTGAGTCAATCTATAAACCCAATTTGGTATGAATTCAACCAATAGTTTTGCTGCTAAAGTGTTAAAAAAAAAGAAACAAACCGAACCAAAAGCGGGACCCCCTTGCCTCCCTTTCGGGTAAAAATTGAGATGAAACTGAAACAAATATTAGACAATATCAAGATGAATACAAGGGAAAAAACAAAACAAAAGATGAAACTGTGGGGAATATGAGACATAAATGAAATGAATATGAGACAAAGATTAAAATGAGACCAAATCCAGACAGAGATGAAACAAAAACTGGCAAAAAAGGAGAGAAAACGATCGAACTCCTCTGTGATTCATGGTTTAGTCAGATTCTTATTCAACAAAATGAGAACAATATAAAAAAGTGTTATTTGTGGTTTAATGTGGCCTTTATGATCAGAACGTTTCACAGACGTAGAGGTAGAACACTCAGATCTGAACCAAATAAAACACTAAAGGATTTTCAAATCAGTGATTGTTGACTGGTTTTATTCATTAATGTGCGATCGGTGCATGGATTCTAGATCTGCAGATGTGCATACACTCTGTTTTAACGGTTTGTCTTTTCATACCTGCCTCATCTGTCAGTTTTTCTTGTTTTTCTGGACATTTTCCTCCGTGTGCTTGTACTTTTAAATAAAGGCTGATGATGAACCAGACGAGGCTGTTACAGATGAATGCGACATGTCTTTATGCAGGTTTTTCTTCTAGTGA
Source organism: Ostorhinchus cyanosoma (assembly GCA_029814465.1). NCBI lineage: Eukaryota > Metazoa > Chordata > Actinopteri > Kurtiformes > Apogonidae > Ostorhinchus > Ostorhinchus cyanosoma. The sequence continues at coordinate 2,111,796 of JAPTYQ010000008.1, forward strand.
TTCAGTCTTGGGTTCTTGAGTAGCATCCATTATCTGGGTCAGATTAATGTCTCTGTTCAGTGAAGTAGATGTTCCCCTGGTTCTGTTTGATGTACAGAAAATTTAACCCATAAAGACCCGGAGCTCTTTTTTCTCTCTACTTAACCTTTATTTAGTGATTTATCACCATTTATTGTAACATTATCTATGGGGGCATTTGACAGTTGGCAGCAGCAAGTTACAAAAATAAAGGTCAGGAAAGACAGGCTGAAAATAAACTGTTTGAAACATGAAAAATATAGAGGAAAAAAAATCTGCTATTTATATAAATTTAGATTTCAATAATATATACATAAAATGTAGATGTGTTGCATCCTGATTTACTTTGGAAAGCTGCCTGTTTGCTTCCTGTTGGGACCCTGCTGGTCCACCTGTACCAGCTGGACAGCAGGGCCTTTATAAGCAGGCCCTTTGTTGTACTCACCCCCTCTGGCTCTGATCCGGCTCTGCAGACCATCAGCCTCAGAAGTACATTTGGGTGCTTGCATCAAGCCGACTTTAATTTTGGTTTGATTTAGTTTTCTATTATTTAAATAAACCTTAGTTTATCAGCTAAGTGTGGTCTTGTGTTTATTATGATGTTCGGTTCACAAGTAACTTAATAATGGGGGCTCGTCCGGGATCTGAACCCAGGACCTCTTGCAAAACCGCTATCTGTCAAGGAGTGCTACCATTTTCTGTCAATTCTTAATGTGGTTCAGATATTATGGTGTGGGGAGTAGAACTGGGTGTTGTGCATGTGCTGTTGCATTTTATTCAGTTGTCATCTCCATTTGCGTTGGGCAAATACTGAATTGCTGTGAGAAATCAGTTGCCAATACCCAGTATTGATTTAATTTTAGGAAATTATGTTGCTGGAAAAAAGTTTTTCTTTCTTCTGAAGTAGTTTACAATCCAACTACTGATGTGTGCGTTTCTTCACCAGTAGCATCAAACTCACCCTCATGTAGATGTTCATGTGATCATATCGATGTTCATTAAAGCTCAGATTAAAGTTGAGGGTTATGATATCAAAATGATGAAAAAGTGTCATTTTCAGTCCAATCTGTCTGTAACTGAACATAAACCCAGTGTGTCCAAACCACTGTCATTGATCCAACTCAATGGGTTTTACTGGTGAATCAATGTTGGAGGAGATGACGGTGTTTCCGCGGTAACTATGGAGCCTCTGAACGTCCAAATGAGTCAAATCTGATGACCATGAAAAGATGAAGAACTGTATTTTAGACCAATTATTGCCATGGATTGATAGGATTAGTGGATCAACAGGTATTAAACAGTTCCATCAGCAGATGGTTTGGGTCTTTAAGGGTTAATGTACAGAATGTGGTGGGCGTGGCGTTCTGGATTTAATGTACCTGTTTGCGTGGCATTGTGGGTGTGGTCTCTTAACCCAGTGTCCTGTGTTCTGGTTCCAGCTGAGCTTCCAGCATAAGGTGGGGGTGCTGTACTGTAAGGGGGGGCAGAGCACCGAGGAGGAGATGTACAACAATGAGAGCGCTGGCCCCGCCCTCGAAGAGTTCCTGGACCTGCTGGGTCAGAGGGTCCGACTGAAAGGCTTCACCAAGTACCGGGCTCAACTGGACAACAAAAGTAAGAACCCCAGCTGACCCCGGGTTGGATCTGACAGCCCGGTTTCATTGGATCTTACAGTTTCATCTTATTTTACATCCAGTTTCATCTTTTTGTTTTTGTTGCATATTTCATATTTTTGTTGTCGCGTCTTTTATATTATTTAATTTTGTTTGGTTGTTTTATGTTTTTTTTTTTCCATTGTGTTTTAATCTCATTTTCATTTTGTGTATTTTTTACATTTTTATTTCATTGTGTCTTACATTATCTTTTTGTTTTCTGTCTTATTTAATCTTTTTTGTTGCATATTTTACAGTGTTATTGTGTGTTTTATATAATTTTTGTTTCATTGTGTCTTCTACGTCCTGTTTCATCTTTCATGCCATCTTTGTTTTTTATTGCATGTTTTACAATATGATTGTTTCATTGTCTTGTATATTTGTCTTGTGTCTTTTACAAAATGTCCACGTTATTGTGTTATTTATTTACTTTGGTTTCATTGTGTCTTTTGTTGCGTTTTATTTCGTTGCTTTGGTTTTATTCTTTTCGTTCTTCGTTCCATCTCTTTATTTTGTTGCTCATCCTGTTCCTTCATCTGTGAATCCTTGAAACCATAAATAACCAATAATACTCAATAACTGTCACTCAGGCCTAACTTTAACCCCTGATGTGTGATTAATCCAGACGCCATCAACACATCTGAGCAGTGTTTTCCTGTGTGTCCTTTAATCCTCTGAGTGCATCCTCTGTGTTTCAAGCCTGTTTCATCTTCCATATCTGACATATTCCATCACATCAGAGCCTCAGCTCAAACAATGGCCGTTTGTGGAGTTTCTGATCCGTCTGTCCTGTTTTCAGCCGATTCCACGGGGACTCATTCCCTCTACACCACCTACAAGGACTATGAGCTGATGTTCCACGTGTCCACCATGCTGCCGTACACGCCCAACAACCGCCAGCAGGTCAGTCAACGCCATACGCCCAACGTCGGAATACTCGACCCCAAAGTGGAACTAAATCTACCCGTTTAGGTTCAGGGCGGTTCCGACAAACTCAGAAATCCAGATCAGTCCAAGCTGTTCACTGTCATGTGGTGGTTGTGCTTTGTTTTATGTCAAAAATCTGTTTTATTTTGTAGCAAATAATGTCTGAGATTGACCACTAATGGATATTTAAGGCAGGAAAAAGCCACTGAAGCTCAAATACATCAGTTAATAAAGCAAATGGTAGTGGACGGTATTATATATACAATCATGCTCATTATTGATTTTATTGATATAATGAAGGTTTTTTCTTTTTCTGGCTCAAATGGAAGATAAATGACAATAACACAAAATAATGTCAGTCATTAACATCGATATCAGCCCAGAATCAGTGCATCTGGAGCTGATGCCAGTCCCAAAACTTCCCAAAAACACATCACTGTCCACGTCTGAAAGGAACAAAGGATTCATTTAGTCAGAAACCAGATAAGTGATGGACTGAACATTTCATCAATCAGTGAATCATCAAACTAAATGTCCAAATCCAGCTTTATCTGCAGTGGTTTTAATCCATTCAGTGTTTTGTTTTTCTTTCAGTCGTGTATTTGCCTCCTATTACCCAAATAGCATTCAGAGTCTGTCACGACCAGCAGAATATTGACAACAAATGTGACATGAATAGATATAATTCTGATGAAGGAAACAGTGAGTGTTGCACATGTTTCTGTGGTAAATTCGATGTGCTGGATACTCAATAGTCAAGTAAATGCAGTTAAAATACTGAGAGCACTTTTAACTTTAGAGAATTAGAACAGAGAAGAAGACGTTCTTCATAGAAATAACACACCTCATTTGTGGATATACTGTCATGTTTTGTCCTGAGTTCATGTCAACAGAGGGATAGTTTTATCAGTTTTAGGGGTGAAATCTTCCTTCAAACACCAGCCCTGTCCTTACCGTGGAGATAACATTGTCATATTAATACATGTACATATTCAGAATGAGCTCCTGCCGTCCCCAGCGGCTCATTTCACCACAGTAATGACCAATCAGCCGAAAGCATGAGTGCATGAGCATCGCCATGGTAACGGGACTCGGACCAGACTCAATATTCGATGGGTTCTGTCTCTGCGTCTGTGTCTGTCTGCGCTAACAAGTGGAATTAAGTGGATGTAGCGGTGGACGGCGGCCGTTAAAGCCTCAGTTTGCCTTAGATTCAGCGTTTTAGGCTGCGGTCGTTGGGTCCACGACTCCTCTAATGAACCCTCTGGGTCCGATCCTGAAGCTCTAACGACACCGAGACCAACCTGAAGAGGCCGAACGCCACACAAATCCTCATCTCTGCATTGGAAACATCCGCCGTCCACCTCTTTTATTGCCTTCCTGTGGTGTGTGTCATAGATAGTATAATTTAATCCATGGTGGTAATCTTCCAGCAGCCACTCTCATCCTTTCATCCTTTCCAATTCCCCTCTGGACCTTCTAATCCAGCTCTTTTGGACTCATGGTGACCCTGCTTTATACCCAACACAGAAGCAGGTTAACAAGCCTGACAGTTGCTCAAAAACAGCAGGAAACCATTCAGGATGAGTAATAGCACTCACTTCTTTTTTATTGATCACTTGGACACTTCTTTCTGTATTTCTGGATATCATATCATTTATATCATATATTTATTCACATATCTATTAAAAGAACCAAGTATAAAGGCATTTTTTTTGCATTTACATTATGTGAAATGGGACACCTTGGGAAGCAGTGACACTTCAATGTCGCCTCAGCCATTGTTGACAAGTAAATCCGAAGAAGCAGGTCTCAAACTCAATAGTTTCAAACCTTTTCCAGGTCATGCGTGAAAAACAAGAATTCACCAGATGCACAGGACATACAGACAACAGAGATGCTGGTTCTCTCTCAATCTGCTACTTCAGCATCGTGCAATTTGAAAAAATAAGACATAAAGATAGAATAAGAATAAAAAATGACTATGAACGAAACTATACTAGAATATAAAGATATGAGTTCAACCCATTTACAGTAACGTTGATGAGGTGAATAATGGAATGAAATAGTAGGAGATGTGACAAATATCACAGATTATAAATCTACTCAGTCTTATGTGTGCAAAATTATAAATCACTTCATGTAATTCTTAAAAGAATCCCTAAGAACTGAAATATGAAATGATGAAGTGATCCTTTTTAATGGTGAAAACATGTACGTGGTATCTCTGGGTGAAATGAGAAATGATGGATGTTGACCTGTCATTTCTGTTTCACATCCTCTTTTCCTTTAACTCTGTTTCTTCTTCTTCTTCTTTCTTCCAGTTGTTGAGGAAAAGGCACATTGGTAACGACATCGTCACCATCGTATTCCAGGAGCCCGGGGCCCTTCCTTTTACTCCCAAAAACATCCGCTCCCATTTCCAACATGTGTTTGTCATCGTCAAAGTCCACAACCCGTGCACTGATAACGTCTGCTACAGGTAAACTCAACCAGAACATGACTCGCATATCAAAGCCAAACCAGAATCCACACTTTACAGAGAGGGTGTCGTTTGATGGGCTCTGCAGAAATGTCCTGATGCCAAACATCTCCACAGGAACTTTTAAGAACACTTAATATGAAAGAATAATAATAAGAGGCTGCTGAGAGCGTCAGAGAAATGAGCAGGAACACGCAGCGCTTTTGATCTGTTCGCTGATGATCCAGTTATTATCTTCACACACACCTTGAAATTATGACTTCCAACCCTCGTCTCGAGTGGGTTTGAAGTCAAGATGACTCTGGTTAATAACATAGCATTTGTTGAACAGACACAGATTAGCCCGAGCCGCTCTCGTCCATGTGAAATCATTTTATTTCATCCTTCATCCGTCGGCTGCTCATTTACATTCAGTTCAACACTAAACCTCGACAGATGGATTCTCCTTTATCAGCAGGTTATAAGACAATCATCAGTGTGTTAAAAATATCTCATACGACCAGAAGGAAATGCACTTATATATAAATACATGTCATAAAACACCTGGAGGAGTCGAGGAAGTAAAGTCATCAGATTAAAACGAGGTGTTAATTAACAAATGTCAGCTATAATAGACAAAATAAGATGAGCTACAACACATCTCCAAGTATTAAAATAAGAAGAAGTGTTAAAGAAATGGAAATTAAATATGGATTTCAGACACATACTGTACATCCAGAGAAGTAGGTCAATATCCGCAGAGAAATATACGGTACTGATGCAGGTAAATACACAGTTCTAACACCGGTTTTTCAGTTGATCCTGATGAAAAAGTCATCCATAAATTCATCAGATCTGACATAATCCAGTTGTTTTTCTTCAGTAAAATCACAGATACTGTGTTCAAAAATCTAAGATCTGATTCATCATTTTTTGCTGCTGTAAAAGTGACAAAGTACAGGCTGTAAAATCAGAAAAAGTGAAAAGCATTTTCTTAGTGCTATTATGCTTTTTTGTGTTGTTTGTTTTGTCATATTTCTGTCCACTGTCAATAATAATTAGTCAATAATGCCCCTCATGTGACTTAAAACTCAAGTATTAACTCTGTTTTTAGTTCAGATGTTTTTGTTGAAGTGCAGGTAAAGCACTGATACATTATTACGTCTAAACTCCTCTTTAAAGCAGATGTTTTTGTGTGTGTGAACTTGGCTAATGCTAATGTTAACTCCAGTCAATATATGTTTTCCAGCGTGGCCGTGTCCAGGTCTAAAGATGTGCCTCCCTTTGGTCCTCCCATTCCCAAGTCTGTCACCTTCCCCAAGTCGGCGGTTTTCAGGGACTTCCTGCTGGCGAAGGTCATCAACGGAGAAAACGCGGCGCACAAGTCAGAGAAGTTCCGCGCCATGGCGACCCGGACGCGGCAGGAATACCTGAAGGACTTGGCGGAGAACTTTGCGAGCACCGCTACTGTTGACTCTGCTGTGAAGTTTAGCTTCATCACCCTCGGAGCCAAGAAGAAGGAGAAGGTGAAACCCCGGAAGGACGCCCATCTGTTCAGCGTTGGCGCCATCACCTGGAGCGTCCGCGCACGAGACTTCGGACAGTCCGCCGACGTCGACTGTTTACTGGGAATTTCCAACGAGTTCATCGTCCTCATAGAGGAGGAGTCGAAGAACGTGGTGTTCAACTGCTCATGTCGGGACGTCATCGGCTGGACCTCAGGGATTATGAGCATTAAGATCTTTTACGAGCGAGGGGAGTGTATCATGCTTTCGGCCCACGACAACTGTGGAGAAGACATCAGGGAGATGGTCCAGAGGATGGAGGTAAGAGAAGACACACCTGAGCGTCCCAGGGTCTGATGGGTCACAGCCGAGTGGATGAGCTCATCACATCATTTTAACATTACAAGTCAAACCACACATGGACAGAAACATTAATGCTGCCTTCAGGTGCTGTCGGGAAGATGATCTTTTCTACTTGTGAGTTCAGAATTACCAGTGCGTTGTGTTCAAGTACTTTTGTTGTCATAGTGAAATGAAAAATGACTGGGCACACAGTTTATGGTGACCTGCTGCTTGGATAAAACAGTTTTGGATGTGTTCATTCATCTGATAGAGCTTTTTTTTGCACATTGTGTATATTTTAAATGTGCAAAATCATCAGCTAACTGCAGCAGAACAGTAATAAAAGCATCGTTTATCATTGGCCATGAATCCCTTGCTGCTCTCCACCATGTTGAAAAGGTCAAAGGTTACTTTCATCTCATGGATTAGAATTTTTTCTCAGGTCTCCAGTGGAAAATAGGATGTGAGGGGGCTGTCATGTGCCATTTTAGAGCTCATAACTACTATTTACCATAATTCCCATATCACTTGAAGGCAGCATAATGGTTCCAAACCAATCTGGGTCTGGATCAGCAGTCTGGTCTCGTTTTACTTGAACTTTACACCTGATTTACAAAGTTAATTTACACATTTCATTTCCTTCATTTAACAAAAGGTGATTAGCATTACTATACACAGTACTCTAGTACTATAGCACTCCGTATACTACGACCATACATGAACAAGTAGACAACAAAAATATAACATATAAAAAATCATCAACAAAACATGCAAAACACTGTTCCATGGTGGAGAAACACATCTCATAGAACTAGCAGAAGGTCCATGGGGACATTTATTGTGTTCTTAATCCTCTTCCAAATTATTTGTATTTTTTGGGTGATTTTTTTTTTGGAGCTTCTCCAGTTTTTATTGGTTGGTTGTTAACATTTTCTATCCACTTTAGTGTTAGTGTAACAGGATTAAACTCCCCGTTCTTGTTTGTGGGGTTTGTGTTTGCTCTGACACTGGTCACATCGTATGTGGTCCAGAGTCCGGACCGGTTATCTGCTTTTACACGTGTTTTAAAATGTCTGAATATTCCATATGTTCTTTACATGTGACCTGAAGTGTGACTGAGGGCTCAGCAGTTCAGAGGTCAGATGTAATCAGGATCTAGGTGGTTTGTAAATACAGATGATAATTCAGATGTGATTACGCTGTGTGAACGAAAACCAGCTCCAGATGTGGTTCAGGCAGATCATGGTCAAATCCATCACATCTACATGAATGTGGATCCAGATCCTGTTTTAAAACCAGATGTAAACTCTTATTTACTACAGAAGCCAGCGGAGATCAGTTCATTTCCCATGAGGCTCAGCGTGGCTCGTTCTGCTCTCTGTAAAACCATGATGATGGTGTTTAACTGATGGAGGGAAACGTCTGCAGTGTCACTTCAGGATATCTGTGGTGAATCTGCGGTAAAACTGTGGTAAAACTGCATTTCCCAGATATCCCTTGTTCCGTTGCAGCCTTCTTTCCCACCACAGAGCTGCTCATGTTCTGTTCGTCATTAGAACCACCACCTCCTTCAGCTCCATCCGCTCTTACAGTTTGTGTTGTTATTTCCTTCCTTGTTTTTTGTTGCTGTCGTTGCCTTTGAGCGGGTTTCCTGATTTCCTGTGGCCGTCAGGGCGCCAGTGCACCTGAACGTCGTGTCCACTGAGGATTACGGGTCTCCGGCTGATGGCTCTGAATCAGTCAGGCGCCCTCGATGACACATAACAGCATTTTCATCAAAAACACAAAGCTCTGTTTATTTAATGGAGCCACAGATTAGCGCTGATGAGATTGGCGGCCCATTGGTGAATCGGGGGGCGGAGCATTTGCAGGTGAGGGAGGAAACGGCTTAAAAACAGGACACCAACCCAGTTTTTTTTTTGGGGGGGGGGGTCTGATGGGACTAAGAATAGAGGACACTTGGCCTGTCGAGCCTCCGTCCTATCATTCCATTCTGTACTTTTAACCGTCTACGCTGCTGCATTATGGGTCAGAACAGCTTCATGTGGAGGAGAAACGGGGTTTGAACACGTCACTTGCTGCCAGTTTCCATCATTTGTTTATTAAACCTTTGTTTCCTTTAAATAACACTGAGTTGAACCCAGATCCAGGTTCTTCCTGTTCACATTCTCTCCACTTATCCGGGTTTTGGCAACGTCATCAACAGTCTCTATTAAAAAAAAACAAAAAAAATAAAATCTGGAGCCGAAACATCATGATTCAGCCAATAATGTGTAGTATGTAGGCATCAGTCCAGGTCCTTTATCAATGAGAACCTGAGATTTATTCATCAGGAAATAATTCACCTTTTAGAGTTTATACATAAAGAAGAGTCTCAAACCAGCTGCAATAAAACAGACCAAAATCAAGGAAAACCACAGAAGTCTAAATAAATAAAATAAGCCTGAAGATTCTGGTCCTCAGTCCAGTCCGGTCCAGTCTAGTCTGGTCCAGTCCAACGTGGTCCTCTGAGATGTTCTTCAGTATGAACTGGTCTGTGGTACCAGTCCAGTCTTTGGGTTCCAGTCCCAGTTGTGTCTTTGTGTTCTGGTCTGGTCCCGGTCCGTTTTTTTGGTTCTGGTCCCAGTCTAGTGTTTGCGTTCTGCTTCTAGTGTCAGACTGTTGCTCTGAGAGGCCGTGGTCTGGTGAACGTGACCCTGGGGCGGCTGCTGTTCAGGGTTAACAGGATTCCGTCACCCCTGGGTAACCTGGACTAATCCTAATGCTGATTATGGGTTTGTGGACGCAGTGGTTTTACTGCGGTCCTGGTTTTACGTGGTCCTGATCTGCCTCAGAAGCAGCTTGTATTTAACCTGTCGCTGATGGGCAAACATGGAGGTGTTTTCATCCTTTGTTGGTCTGAAGGTTCTGATGAAGTTAAAGAGTCTGAACTGGATTAAACAGAGAAAACCAAGATCCTTTAGAGTCTGGTTCAGATCAACACAGGATCCACTTCAGGACTCTGGTCTGGAGTGGACACTGGTCTCTGTGGATCTGGTCTCGTGTTCTGTTCATTCTCTGCTGATTGAAGGTTGTTCCATCCTCTGCGAAGACAGAGAAATGTGTTCATTTTCTTGAGGTGGAAGAACAGGATCTAAGTTGGTTCTGTTCAGGACGTTTCACTCCTGGGAGTCCTTGACTTTTCACTTGACCCCTATTCTGCTTTTTTCAGTCAGACCCAAATCTTTCTGTCTTGAGTTCACCTGTTCTCCGGTTTCCCGTCATTAAAAAAAAAAAAAACTTTATAAAGGGTTAATTCTCCCTGACCGCGGTGCTGATGTAGAACTGTTATTGGTCCCTTAGGTCTTCAATGGCCGATCACTGATTCTAATGTATGCTAATGCTAATGCTAATACTAGGTACTGTGTGTGTATATAAGGAGTAAAATGCAGAGTCTGAATTTCCTTAGGAGGATAAAAAAATGTAGTTAACCTTTAACCTTTTAATCACACCTACTTCAGACACCACATAAGAACAAACTTCTGCGATGGTGATGATGATGATGATGAGTGGAGAACAAACTGTGAGAATCCTGAACAGAGAACATGTGTCTGTTCTGTCGGACGATGGAGGACCCTTTAAGAACCTTAAACTGGGGTCTGTTTCTTCCAGATCACGACCAGAGGCTGCGAGACGTCAGAGATGACGCTGCGTCGTAACGGTCTGGGGCAGCTCGGTTTCCATGTCAACTTCGAGGGCATCGTGGCCGACGTTGAGCCGTTTGGCTTTGCCTGGAAGGCGGGGCTTAGACAGGGTAGCCGCCTGGTGGAGATCTGTAAGGTCGCCGTGGCAACGCTGACCCACGAACAGATGATCGACCTGCTGCGCACCTCCGTCACTGTCAAGGTGGTCATCATCCAACCGCACGAGGACGGGACACCGCGGAGGTCAGTAATGTACGCAACCGCAGTTCCGCAACTACACAATGCACAAGTAAACATCAACACAAACACATAACAACACACCTCCGTCACCGTCAAGGTGGTCATCATCCAACCGCACGAGGACGGGACGCTGCAGAGGTCAGCCATATACACTTAGACTGCAAGAAAACACATGTCTATGACTATATGAAACACACAACAGTACAAGACAAAATACAATGACTGCACAAGAGACACAACATTGACTACACTCATGCACACGCTGGGGTCACTGAGGTCAGTCACATGACCATTATTGCTTTTCTTTGGTCTTCAAGTTTTGTTTCTCAGTGATTTGTTGTTTTAGTTCAGGTTCTGATGATGGTGTTATTTTAATGGTGTTATTTTAGTGGTGTTGTTTATTGTTTTACTGTCGGATGTTCTACGTCTGGTTTGGTCGCTGTTTTTCCTCCAGTTTCCGTGGATTCGTCAGCGTTTCTGTCTAATGATGATGTGTGGTGGTGATTAATGACTCGTCTCTCGCCGCCGTCGTCTGACAGCTCACATTTGCAGATTGTTTTTTTTCTAACCTCCTCTTTTCTGCGATTAGGACACCAGCGTTTGTGTTTTGGGCTTCGAGACGCCATCGGTGAAATGACAGAGGCACGTTTCAAACGGCGCTTTGTGAAGACGAGTGATGAAAGCATCAAACATCTGCTGGTTTTGTCTCTGACTCTGACAGTGAATCTTCATCACTCCTTCACACTCAGAGCTTTGACATCTTTGTTTTGCTCGAGCTTCAGTTTTGACAGATTTGTGTCTCAGCAAACGTTGCTTTGACTCATTCACAGAAGAAATGAAATGAAAAGACAACATGCAGCACCAGCAGATTCACATGAGTCCACATAGACCCACCTGCTGAAGTTTCAGGTCATTAGAAAATGCCTTCAGAGGGCAGGGGGCGGAGTCAGTGTAATTCTGTTCACATTAATGATGTGAATGAAACTAACAGGATGGATGCCTTCGACCCGTATACGGCGTTAACAGATGCATGTGCTGTGGAAAACTGTCCTGCTTCTCTTTAACTACAGTGTTTCTCATGAGAACAGTCGCCTCCGCTGGCGGTCGTGTGAATTTTCTGTGGAGGCGTGGGCGGGACCAGAGGTGAGAGGTCAGGTGAGGAATCTGGAGGGCCCTCAGCTGCATTCGCCGCCGCTTCTTTGAGTTGTAAAGTGCTGCGGTCGACAATAAGCGCTCCAGTTCCTCCACTATTATCTCAAAGGAAAGGAATTCAGCGGGGGCCAAGAACCCCCGCTCTGTCACTCAGTTCGCCACGTAACACCCCCCCCACCCCCTCGTCTGACAACAATGGACAAGAGTCTCATGACCTCCAGACAATGTGGCCCCGCTCCACACCGCCGCGATGGCCAGGAGACTTCATCACGGTGGTTGTCGGGTGCAAAAGCGTCGACGCTCAGACTCTGTTCACCGGTCAGACCCAGCGGTGTGTTTAATATCAGCTGGACCTACTGGTGTATTTATTTACACTGGAAGCAGGATGTGGTTTTACCCCGAACACACAACCAGACGCTTGTCCATCATGGCTGTGCAGATCCTCAAAGCACTTCAATATGTTCCCTGACATCAAACCACTGAGAAGAAGACGAAACAGATTGGCAACGAAAGGAAAACACAGACAGGAGAGGAAGGAGACTACGCAGGTCCAGGAAACACACGGGTCTGGGTCTGGATCTGGATCTGAATCTGGATCTGGGTCTAATACATAGAAGAAAAACAACAAAAATCATCATCACATTGCGTTTCATGAATGATGTAGAAACAAAACTAAGAGAAACCAAAACTGGAGACTGATCTCAATAAATGGCCAGTTCGTATGGTATTTGGTGTGCGTTTGCGTTTGCGTCCTTTCGCGTGTTATTCAACGCCATTTAGTCACATGTCAATTTATGGCAAGATTTCTGGTTCTCATAACCCTAACCCTCAGTGGTATTTGACACAGTGTGAACATACACGCAGAACACTTATAATGCATACAGATAACATGCCAATTAAAAGTGGCGTGTGTATTTATGTGATTTCATGATATCACGTTGGAAACTGAATCTACAAATCAGACTCCAGGTGTTTCATCTCACCTTTAATCTAATTTTTGAATTTTTCTAAATATGAAATAAACGATCAAAGCAGTAACTCCTACAGTCAGACCAGACGTGTTTGTCTCGTTGTGTCCTCTGTGTTTTCGTCCCATTTTGGCTTCATTTTTGTGTCATTTTCATCTCATTTTTATTTTACATTTGCCTGGTTTTCCCCATTTTGTAATAATATAAGCAAATAAAACCTGAATCACAAAATCAGAGATGATAAATGTCACTTTTCATCTAATTTAATCTCATTTTTGTCTTATGTTCATGTCTGTTTCTATTTGTTTCCATCTCTTTTTTTCCTCTTTTACAAGTAAATTAGGGGAAAAAATTCAAGAAATCAGGCTTGTGGTGTTTTCTCTGTTTCTTCCTTTTGCCTTTTTTTTCTCTTTTATGGTAATTTAACCAAATAAGACCTGAATCACAGACCACAGATGAGTTTGTGTTCTGTTATGTTCATCATTTATAATAATAGTGGGAGCACTGTCAGCACCATTCTCCATATGAACCCATTTCACATGATGCCGTGCGTCGTGTCCCATTCGCCGCCGTTGGTTCTCTGCTGATAATGAGCATCCCCGGTGACGTCCAAAGCGCCGTTGGTGACCTTTCCCTGAAGGTGTCGTCAGACTTGTCACGGTGTATTTTCATCTGGACTCAAGTTAAGCCGGATTTCTCACGTCTAAAGCCGACGCCACGAAAGAGGAAGAGCTACAGCGGCATCGTAAACAGATCGCTTTAATCCTCCTCATCTACACAGGGACCCATGAAGGAATCTCTGAAAGGCTTTTGTGTCTTTGTGTGTCTTTTCTCTGTAAAGCACATTATTTAATGAAGCTGTGGACAATGAACCGGTGGAGGTCACGACCCCTGAGGACATGGGAATGGATTAACACGTCACTCAACCTTTGACCTGGTCTTTAGAGGCCAAGGGCTGAGGTCCACATGGAATTCAACAACCACCGATGCGCTGAATGTGTGGTTTAGAGACGACAATTCGACAAAACAACGAGATTATAATGCTTGAGGAGTCTGGTTTGAGCGACGGACGAAGGAAGCACATTTCACTCGTCTTAAATGGTTTCAGAAATAGTTCCAGTGTCCCTGTACGTCAGCGTCCTGTTCTATCTGAATCATTTCCCAGTTGAATGTGTGATGTTGTCAGGTTCTGTCTCGATGTTCTAGTTCCGTGGTCTGGGTGCAGATCAATCCCCAATAGAAGTGGGCGGTACTTTCACTGGAGGAGAACTCAACTAAGGCTACGTTCACACTGCAGGCAAATGTGGCTCAAAAATGTTGGGTTTTTTTGCCCATATGTGACCTGTATCCGATCTGTCAAACACAGTATGAACGGCACAAATCTGATTTTCTCAAATCTGACCCAGGCCCCTTTCATATGTGGCCCTAGATCTGATACATATCTGATATTTTGTAATATGACTTCAGTGTGAACGACCTTTTCGTCACATGCAACAAAAGTCAAAAAGCGGCGTCCCAGGAGCGTTACTTCCGTAAACACAGTGCGTGGTCACGTATTACATCAGGACGTCTTGAGTGCATACGGGTCACTTCAGGGTCGCATTCAGTTCATACTCAGAACTGATAGAATATCACATTTCATTTGTAATATGAATGAGCATACAAAAAACCCAGATTTCACCAAACAATGCGTGCATTAAGTCCTGCTGTCTGAACGTAGCCTAGTCTAGTCAAAGTCCATATATGACTTCTATCAGTGATCAGTAGGAACTATATTGATATCTGTAACCATTTACATATTATAAACCATCAACATATAGACCACTGGAAGCAACGGAACATTCATAACAGGGGTGTCAAACATAAGGCCCATGACATGGTCCAGAGCAAAAACTACACTGAAGACATCAACAGTTAAGGGTGTTCAGGAGCCACATACAACTCAATGTGATATCAAATCAAATAATAACAGAAAAATCTATAAATTTGACAGCTACAAATTTTGTTCTTGGTTTAATGTGAAAAGAGTAAAATGACATTATGAAAGTATTTGCTTTTACACTCGATCTTTTCACAATAAAATGTGAATAATCTGAACAAATATGACAAACCTGAAATTAAGAAACAAGTCCAATCTTAACAAAATAATGCCTGTTAATGAATGTTTTCTGCATTTGTAGATTGACTGTGATCTGTAAATTTTGTTAATGATAAGCTGAGACATAATTTTTGTACATGGTTGTTCAGGTTATTCATATATTTATGATGTAATTTATCGTTCGCACTAAGACAAAGAGAAAAAATTGAATTATCATTTATAGGTTATCATTCTACCTGTCCCATTGGGCTGAATGTGGTCCCTGACACTTCTGATTTGTCAAAAATCTAAAAAAAAAAAAAAAAAAAGGAAGATGTAGATAAAATATGAAATGAATCCGACCAGTAGTTTTGTCAGACAACGTGTTTGAAGGAATTGCAAATGCCACCGAACACAACGGTTAAAGAATAGATCAATAACAACAGAGCAGATGTGGTCAGAACATTCAACACCAGAATAAACCTGATGAAAATTTAAAATGAAACAACCCAAAATGCTGCTTTTTTTTTTTTATGAAAACATGAACAAACCAGTGAAACCCTGAGGATGAGAATTATCAGCATCACACAAATGAAAGTATTCGGTGATAAATGTCTGTGTTTGTGAATAAAACTAGGATCAAAAGTCAAATCCAACCTGACAGTTGTGGTGGTTTTGATAAATTTCCACTTGACGTGGTGTGTTGCCACGCTGTTCTCTGGGTTCAGTGTGTTCTACGTCTAATGATGTGTGTCAACCTGGCATCAGCACATACACGCACTTAATCAAGGTAATGAACGGGTCCACGGCGCTGTTGGAAGAACCCAGCCAACAGCAGCAGCAGCAGCCGGAGGATTTAACGCTCTGTTAGCATCGCTTTATGTGACACCAACACAGACCTGATGGACACACCGAGCACCGGAGTGTCCTTAAATCACCCATTCATCTGTCAACAGCCTTTTATTATCCTCGCTGTTATCAGTCACATCACATTCAACTCACACTTAAGCCAGACAACAGCAAAACTGAACACTGTTTAAATTTACTAAAAACAAATAATAGTCACAGAATATCACAGGAATAATATAGGTCGTCCTGTTATTGGACAAAAGAAATGTCATATAGGTGGAAAGACAGCGTCAGGATTCATTAGAAATACAAATACCACACTTATTGTCATTACACATACACAATGAAATTCTTGAAAAGAAAGAAAAAATATCACAACAGACTGTCAAACAGACACATAATAAAAAATACCTAAAATATCTAAGAAAATGCATAAAATATGTTAAAAATTCTTAAACTACAAACAAAACAATTGGACAGCCTACTAAATGTGTGTAATATGGATAAAAGCATATAAGAACATGCTGAACCTCAAAGCAGAAACTCTACAAACTCTTGTCAGTTTAAAATGTTTATGACTCAGTTTATATTTGATTTTTAATTATTTCTTTACTTTTTTCAATGAGATTTTCAACAAGATCATACAGTTGAATATAGAGCAAAACAAAAAAAGGTCAAAAATGCCAGTAAAGTGTTTAACTTCAGCCTTCATTGACAGTAAAACCCATTCCTGACTCTGTTTGTGTTTGATTCTTTTTCTTCACTTTCGTTGGATTCATTTATTTTGAAGCAAAGGAGCAAAAAACACAACAAAAATACTGTGAAACGATAACATCATATGAACCCATGTTCCTGTTTGCAGCAGATCTTCATTTCATCCTTTCAGTGTCTCAGTCCTCCCAGTTTTTCTCCAGATCTGCCCCCCCCCCCCCCCCCATATTTCAGTCCAGTGATGCATGCCACATACTGTACAGAACATACAGATGCTGAATAATTGATGTGAACAGGAAACGTGAAGCGTGTAGAGCAGCCGTGGACCGTCCATCACACAGGAGGGGGTGGGTGGGGTAGTTAGATTTGTGACATCCTCTGGGGGGGGGGGGCCGTAAACGTCCCATCACCCCCTAGCCG
>JAPTYQ010000008.1:2136106-2146976 GCA_029814465.1 Ostorhinchus cyanosoma
GGGGGCAGTAAACGTCCCATCAGCCCCTAGCCGGGTTTGATGAAAGGGTGTCTGTAATCAGCCGACCCATGCTGCTCAGACCTCACCACAGTCCACCATGTCCAGAGGTGGGGTCACCTCTGGGACCCCCCCCCTCCCCCCCGTCTGGATGCGAGTGCTGGTGCATGTGTCGACCTGTTCCAGATCCTGAACGTCTCCAAATGCCTCTAGCGTAGAATCCACCACAACCACCGTTTGAGTCCAAACACAGAGCTGCTGTTCAGGTTCAACCGTAACCAAACACCCACTCAGCCCAGAACATGTGACAGGTCAAAGGTCAACACACTTTAGTACCAGTCACTGCAGTGCACCCTGACTAGACAACACCACCTAGCATTAGCATTAGCACACTGGGAGCTTCATCTTCATCAGGACCTCAGTCAAGGACAATGGGGGGGGGGGGTTTGATTCCAAACTGCTCAAAATTAATACATAATAATAATCAATATATTGTCTATTAAATCCTCAATTATGGGATGACCGTTTTTCTTATTTTGTAGTTTTTATTGTTTGATTTATAGTTTTTATGGTTGACTTTGTTTGAGCAGTGGTTGTATTTAATGGAGTGAAACAGGTCAAAATGTCAGAAAAATGTTCCCATACGTCTGTCGATCGTTTATCCATTTCTTTACAGTTCAAAGGATGACGTTAGTCAGGGGTGGCCAACCCTAATCCTGCAGAGCCACTGTCCTGCATGTTTTAGATGTGTCCCTCTTCCAACGCACCTGATTCAAATGATAAGCCTGTCATCAAGCTCCGCAGAAGCCTGAGAACGACTGTCAGGTGTTCTGGAAGAGGGAAACATCTAAAACATGCAGGATAGTGGCTCTGGAGGACCAGGGTTGGACACCCCTGATGTTGGTTCTAAGTGAAGAAACCAGATGAAAAAGGGTTAAACAAATATAAAAGACAGAACCCAGGCTGGGACCAGAACAAGTACCAAACTCCAGTCCTGGTCTGGGTTCAGGTCCTCTTCCTGATCCTGGTCTAGGTCCCGGTCCTGACCCGTGTCCCTCCTGTCCTTCCAGAGGCTGTTCGGAGCTCTACCGTATCCCCATGGTGGAGTATAAGGTGGACAGCGAGGGGACGCCGTGCGAGTACAAGACGCCGTTCAGGAGGAACACCACGTGGCACCGGGTTCCCACGGCCGGCGCCCCGCCCCTGTCCCGGGGCTCGCCCACCCAGGGTCCGGACCGCCTCCAGTGTCAGCAGATCCTCCAGCAGCACCAGGCCAACATCCCCCGCAGTACCTCCTTCGACCGTAAACTGCCCGACGGCTCCAGGTCAGTACCCTGACTTTTAGTACCAGGAGTTTAGTTACCAGGTAAAAGAATTCCTGCTAATCTGGGTGGTTTGATAAATTCACCACTAGGGGTCACTGAATGTCACAAACGGAACCTTTCCTGCACATTTCTGTTCAGGTCTTCATATTGATCCACATATAAACATTGTGTGACGTCTCTCCGTTTTCTGTGGAGCCTACGTCTGCTTCAGTCTGTTTAGTTTTGTCGTCATCTCCACTTTAGTTTGTTGTGTTTCAATACAAAGGTTCCATTTTTTATGAAGCGAAATCCAAATGTTTCAGCTTCACCTTCAGGAAGAGTCGAACGAAGCAGGAAAATAAACTCAACTGAATTGATGTTTTTTTTGGCACAAAAACGTAGTGAATGAAACAGACCAGAGACTTTTTCCCAAAACCCATCAAACGGATCAAACCCATTTCCTGGGTTCTGACTCCTGGAGGATAATCCCCCTGATCCCCTTCCTCCTCTTCCTCTTCCTCCTAATCAGACTTGGTAGTGATGGCAGATCTCCTCTTCTGCTCCTCGCCGCCAAGACACGCCTCACCTCATCTCTGCCAATTAGAGCGGAGACAGAGAGCCCCGCCCAGGGTCCAGCGTGGGGGGCGGAGACACTGAGCCGCTCCACATCAGTCGATCAGGTCTTGCGTCAATGTTACGTTTCCTGTAAATTCAATGAAACGTAGCTGATATAAAACAAAGGACAGATCATGTTCCACTAAAC
Organism: Ostorhinchus cyanosoma; assembly: GCA_029814465.1. NCBI lineage: Eukaryota > Metazoa > Chordata > Actinopteri > Kurtiformes > Apogonidae > Ostorhinchus > Ostorhinchus cyanosoma. Next base: position 2,138,171 of record JAPTYQ010000008.1, read on the forward strand.
TGGACCAGATCCAGACAAATCCAATAGTTTCGATATAAATGTTTCACGTGTGTGGAACGTTTACAGGATCATGTGACGTCAGCAACGTATACTGAAGAAAACCAGACTCACACACGTCAAACACAGGAAACTACAGATGAGGGTTTGACGTTAACGCATCCTCGACTGAAGACGTAGAAGACATTTATTAAAGAAGATAATGTGGTTTTATTTCTATGAGCTTATGTATGGACTCTTACATCATAGAGAGTCTGATCTGTCACGTGTTCTTCTATATGAAACTGGACGCGTGTGTTAGAGTTGAACTAGTAGAACCATCATCTAACACTATATCAAATACGAACATGGCTGTTTTTCTGAAACTGGTCCTAAAAGCAGGACAGAGCGGCTAAAAATTCAAACCAGATGTAGACGAACGTTATGAAGCAAGTTTGGAAGCACTAGGATCGTCATAGTCTTTATTTATGGTCTATATAAGACCATGTACAGCCATGTTTTCAGATCTAATGCACTGACACCCAGGTAGCCTTTCATGTCCCAATTTGGGTCCTATTTTTGGACCCAGTATTTTATACTAAAAAAATAAATCATTAATTATGGGATGGCTCAGAGCAAGAGTATAATTTTTCTGCTTTTATCTGAAGTTACCATTAGGTACATCCTGGGGGGAAATATGTCTACATTTCTCTTTTATTATTGGGTCTAAAAAGCTGGAAAAGATACCAAAAAGAACCCAGTTTCATGAAAAGACCCACATATAATAGAAAACTAAATATAAACGTCCATTTTCATGTCTATCGAAACCACATCCGTATTACAATAGATGGTGTTGTGGGTCTGAGGTCCTGGTCCTGAAGTCCACACTCTGTCCTGGTCCAGGTTTGTGTGTTCTTCTGCCCGTTCAGTCTGACATCATGATGCTATGAAACTCAGTCCTGGTCTAAATACTCGACAGGCTTGTCAAACTCATGGTAGTTCAGGTTCCACATTCAGAACAATATGATCTGCATTGGATCAGAACCAGGAAAATACTGTCATAATAACCTAGAAATAATGGCAATGATAATGATGGCCTGGGTCGGATTTGAAGAAATCGTATTTGTGCTGTTCAAACTGTCTTTAACAGATCGGATACAGGTCACATATCGGCAAAAAATTGGATTTAGGCCACATTTTCCTGCAGTCTGAACGTAGCCTTTGTTTTCTCTCTTTTGTTTAAGACCTGTGACTGTCTGTACTGATCATCTTCATTGTCTTCGTCTGCTCCTCATCATCACATGTAAAATGGTAGAATAACAACTGGATGTGTTTTTGAAAACAGACCAATGAACAGAAGTGGATTCAAACAGTGAAACAAACAGAAGCGGCATCTTCCATTAAACTCAGACTGAAGTAACAGATGGTTTTCTGTCATTTATCCTGAATCACTGAGGCGTCGTCCACATCTGAGCCTGTGTTAAAGCACAGCTCAGGACTGAAAAGAGCCTGGACATATGAGCAGGACACGGCTCAAACACTGGGTCCAAGTCAGAAGAACAGGAGTCCACAGAACTAAAGCCGACGTCCAGGGACCAGGAGGTGCAGCTGGTTCACATTAAAGAGCTGAACCCGACAGGAAATGGACCCGTCCGGACCGGGCGGCACTGATGTGGACCACGAAGTCACTGACAGGTTCCCACGGAGGAAAACGAAACCCGAGGACAGACTACGACTCAGACTCATGTTAAAACCCTGTAGCAAATGGTCCAAAATGAGGGTCGGGGTCCAAATCAAGTCACAGCGCTGCTTTTACCAGGTCAAGAAAAATACATGATGAGGAGAGAGATGAGATAAGATATGGCTTTTTTAGTCCCACAAGGGGAAACTCCAGATGTTCAGATTCCACATTCTGCTCAATATGATCTCCAGTAAAATAAAAGTTTAATAACAAATATATGTTCTCTTTTAGCACAAAAAATTTAAATTACATGATGAAAACGTCTACATTTACAAACTGTCCTTCCATAAAAAATATGAATCACATGAACAACCTGAAATTTCTGAAGAAAAATAAGTGTAATTGTTCCAATATTCTGCCTCACTTTGTCATTTCCACATGTACATTATAACTTACAGATCACCTTACAGATCTACAAATAAACAAAATACTTAATAATAGACAGAATATTGGTACAATTATGTTGATTTATATTAAAACATTTCAGGTTATTCACATGTTTTGTGTAAGAATTTGTAAATGTAAAAATATTCATGTAATTTTACGTTTTTACACTAAAACAAGAGAAACATTGGTCTTTGTCATTATTTACAGGTTATTCTCTTATTATTTTACTGGTTCTGATCCACTTTAGATCATAGTGGTGTGAATGTGGAACCTGAACTAAAATAATCTTAACATCATTGATTATTATCTTCAGTATAATTTTAGCATTTTAATAAATTCATCCCTGGGCCGGTTCGGACCCTTTTTACGGCTGGTTTTGGCCCACAGACCATATGTTTGACACCCTGGAACTACATCCTCTATTTTTGAGGTTTGATCTGAAAACGTTGGAACGTGTTCTGAACAGGATCATCCTGTGGTTGTGTTAAAAACAGATGAAGTTGACATCATTACCGAGCACGGACACAACCTCAGCTTTATTTTATTATCATCACGTGGAGAAACCTTCATCTGGCACTGGACGAGGTCTGCATGTGTACCCGTCAGACCCGGTTCTGCCCAGTCACATCCAGACCACACCCAGGACAGAGCTGATTACTTTTCATCATCGTGACCCAGACGAAGCAAACGAGAACCTGCAGGAGTCCAGTCCAGATTCAGAACCGGGTTGAGGGGCGTGGGCCTGGGTCCTCCTGGTCCTGGATCCGTCCGGTCTTTGCGTGTTCATTAAACCCTGAGCATCTCCATCTCATCTGTTTTTCTGTCTGAGAACACGTCGTCTTTTTTCATTTACACGTTTTCCTCAGAGCTGATGAGCTGAGGCTGTTTTATTCCCTGGAGACAAAGACAAGGAAATGTCACGGCTGCATCTGTGAAGAAAAAAAAAACACAAAACACTGTTGAAATACACTGCATTTAAGTACCTCACCACTGGGGTATGTATTAAGAGTACTATCTGTCATTTGTGGTTTTCGTTTTGATGCATCTGAGCTGAATTATGGTTTATTTTTATTTTGCATCGTGTGTCTTCACATTAAGACAAAAACACGAGTGAATCCATGTGTGAATATTATCAGAAAACACAACAAAAATACAACAAAAATACAAGGGCACAGGAAAAAAATGACAATAACAATGAAATGAAATGAAAAGTATGAAATAAGATGGGAATAAAAGCGACATTAAGCAGACCTCCTGGTTTATGCTCTGTGTGTTTTCATTGGATCAATAATAACCGGTTGGTAATAGATCAGTGAACATCACACACTTTGACTGGTGGATGAGTCTGAACCACACCAGCCGACTCAGGTTTGAACCAGACCATAATAATAAAACCTCATTCAATGTCTGTGGATGTTGCTGACCGTCTGTTTCAGATTTAATACTTCATTACTTTCATCGTCTTCATCCTCCTGCCACTTATTTGTCTCTTGTCATAGATGTTCGGAGGCTGTGAAACCTACATTTTACTTCATCAGATAGGTTTGAATTCACTACAGGTTCATGTTCATGTCTGGATCATATGACCAGTAAAGTTTCATATCAGCCAATGTGTATAATGGTGGGGATGAATATGGGAACAGAAGTGGGTGTTTGCAGTTTTAACCCTTTAAGACCCAAACATCCACCTTTAACCTAAACCATCTACTGATGGAACTGTTTAATACCTGTTGATCCACTAATCCTATCAAGACATTTTAATAATTGGTGTAAAATACAGTTATTCATCTTTTCATGGTCATCAGATCTGACCTATTTGGACATTCAGAGGCTTCGTAGTTACCATGGAAACACAGTCATCTTCTACAACATTGATTCACCAGTAAAACACATGGTGTTGGATCAATGACAGTGGATAAAGACGAGCTTTAAGACATAAACATAGAACCCGATGAAGGCTGAAATTCATGAATCCAGAGATGAGACGAGTGTAGAACCTGTAAATGACACAGATGAACAGACTGACTGTTGTTCTGTCTCATGTTCTCTGTTGTTGGTTTTGTGTTTCTGCTGTAAAAGCCTGATCTGGTCCACATCTCTGACCTGATGCAGCAGCTGTTCGTCTGATCAGCTCAGGTTTAATCCTCTGTCGTCTTTGTCCTGTCTTCAGGATGATCCAGGACCTGGAAAACCCCCAGGTCACGTCCTGTAACAAAGGAGACCAGCACTATCGGAGCTCCCCCAGTAACCAGTCTTCGTCCAGTGACCCGGGTCCATGTGGCAGCAGCACCTGGTCCCAGCAGCCCGGATACGACGGGTATGACCCCCCAGGGACTTTGGCTACGTTCAGACAGCAGGTCTTAATGCACAATTCGGATTTTTTTGTGAAATCCAATTTTTTGTGTGCTCGTTCATATTCCACATTAAATGCAACTTCTATCAGTTTTGAACATGAACTAAATGCGACCCTGAAGTGACCCACATGAACAACAAAGGTCCTGATGTAATATGTGACCACGCAGACACGCACTGTGTTTATGGAAGGAACACTCCTGGCACGCACAAATGTGACGTTTGTCGCATTTCAATGACATTAAGGTTGGATAAATGTGACCTGGTCGTTCAGACTGAAGTCGCATTGCAAACTTATGAAAGTGGCCTGGGTCGGATTTGAAAAAATCAGATTTGTGCTGTTCAAAGTGTCTTTAACAGATTGGATACAGGTCACATATGGGCAAAAAAATTTGGGCCACATTTACCTGCAGGCTGAACGTAGCCTTTGACATAGTTTGATCTTAAACAATAAACTATTTTCACCTGTAAAACAGATATACATAGATGTACTGAAAGGATGGTGTGCCCTTCTGTGTCCAGATGTCCGTCTCCGATCCTCCATGAGCGTTCGGGGGACGTCCCGGTGGACGGAGACCTGCACCGGGACCGGGAGCCGACCCTGGAGAGGACCAGGTCTGCAGGTCAGTCCACCAGACCCTCATTACACTTGGACCTTTTGCAGGGTTAAAGAAGCTTCCATGTGTTTGTGTTCTGTGTCTGAGGGTCCACATCATTTACAACATCTGAACTTTGACATTCTGTTCCATTTTAACCTCAAACACCAGCACTAACTTAATGAGTACTATCATTTATCCTCTTGTTTTGATCATGTGACCGCATTCAGACTTTTTTAAGGTGGATCATTCTGTAATTCAGGAGGTCACAGGTAAACAGTTTTCACTGACTCCTTTTTTTTTTTTTTTTTATCTTTTTTTATTCTTCACTGACTCCTTTTTGTCCTCTAAACCACACTCCAGTACCTCTTTCCAAATCTTTAACAATTCTCTTATTTCTGGCTAAAAACTTGTATCCTGTTCCCGTGGTCTGCTCCCCAGGTCCCTACAGTACATATGTGGGTATCACAGATACCAGCTCTTATTCCTCTTGAGAAGCTGACTTATGATCTTAATCCCAAATCGGACCTATTTTGGAGGCTTTGGGAGCCACTGCACTCTTTCGCACAGACTCACTGACCCATCGACGTTGGGTCAGACAAGACGTTGGCTGATTGGCTTCTCATGTATTTCACATGTGCTACTCATTTATCTGCCTCTTGTCAAATTCTTGTGTAGTTTAGATATTTACATATTTATTATTTTCTTCCCCCTTTTATTTTTTTGTTATCAGTTTTTTATTGATTTATTTAACTTTCTCTTTTTTCACTCTTATCTAACTTTTTTTATTTATGGCAGTGCTCATTGTTAGTTTGGGGTGGAATTTTCTTTTTGTATGTTTTGTCATGTGTTGCTCTTTCTATTGTTCATGTTAATAAAATTTGAAAAACCAATAAAAAGATTATTAAAAAGAAAAAACAAACTCAGATCTCAGGCTGTTGTAGACATGATAAACAAAAGTTAAAAAAAATAAAATAAAAAAAGACTATAAACTTCCCATCTTAACTATTATTTACAAGGTTTATCAGTAAATTCATTCATTCAAAGCAAATATAAAAGTGGTTCTGACACTGACTTTGGAATAAAACAAAGCAAAAACAACTGAAAACATGGATCTGGTGGATGTGAAAAACCTGGAGATATCAGGAAATTATGTAACTTCAGCAAAAAATTTGTAAAAAAAAAACAAAAAAAAAAACATGGAGGAATTTTCAAGGATGCAAACTCCTTTATAAACTAAAATAAGTCATAGATTTTTCCACGTTCAGGTCCAAAAATCCACCATAAATCCATGTTTTGAGCTGTTTTCCTCCCAAAGCTGCAGCACTTGAACATCCTGTCCTTTTTCACATTTGATGTGTTAAAGTCTCTAAAGTTTATCTGAACGTTTGTCACATTTAGAGACATTTAGAAACAGATTCCATCACTGATTTGAGAAAATTTGGCTTTTTTTTTTTTTAATCTTGATAATTAACTAAAACACTCCTTTTTTTAGCATTTTTTATTTTGCTCTAATTCTTTTTAGTATTTGAGTGAATATAAAAATAACCAACAATTAGAGGCTGAAAAGTTCATTCATTTTATTACACAGTTATTAACTAAAGTCCACTCGTGTTCATGGGAATCACTTTATTAATCCGTGAATATGTTGGAGGCTGGGTTTGGATGTTAATGCTTCTTCTTCTATTTGTTCAGTTTTAATGTGTAATAAAATGTCGTCTGCTGTGTTTGTTCGTCCTCAGAGGCCAAATGGCACATCCCCTCCACTAAGATCCTGAACCCACTGAAGCAGAGGGATGGAGGGAAGGACTCGCCCAATAAACTGTCCAGGGTAAATGTCCACTCACCAGACTGATCTCATGAAATCACATTGTATGTTACGGCAGGTTTTATGGTATTTGGCGTGCTATACGTATGCATTTTCATCCTTTCACGCATTATTCAACGCCATTTGAGCACGTGTCGATGTGCACCAAGATCTCCAGTTTACATATTCATACCCATGAAACCTAAACCTAACCCTAAACGCTAATCATGTGGTATTTGACGAGGCGTGAACATACACGCAGAAACCTTATAATGCATACAGATACCACTGCCAATTAAAAGTAGCGTGTTATCTGTACGCAACTCATGATATCACGTTACACTCACACTCTAAAACACCTCCACATCCCAGCGTCTTCCTCCTCCTCCTCCTTATCATCATCATCCTCATCCCACCGGCTTCATCTCATCGTCCCACACGTTTCTAGGACACATTTTCCTAGAAGGTTGAATATATTAAGAGTCCTTTTTCTAAATTCCCGTCTGGTTGGTGTCTTTTTCTTGTCTGGTTGAGCAGGGTGTGTCCCCTGACGCACACGTCCACCTGCCTCATTCAGAAGGTTTTCATCCAGTGTCGCGTTAACCCAGGCCAGAGGGGGAAAATGTAAAGCACTGTCTGGGGCTCAGAGCGTGAATACGACCCATAATCCACAGGGCTCAGATTAACGTCTGCATTTAGATTCAGATGTCAGCCTCATTTTCACTTTGTTGCACCGGTGGTGGATTAAGGTTATTCCATCCTCCACAAGAACAGAGAAATGAGTTTTTCTCCAGGTGAAAACAACAACAACAGAGTTTATTTTGTCCATCACGTTTCATATGCCAGGAGAAACTCCAGTACAGAACCTCTTGCGAAGTCTTGGGCCCAATCCCAATTCCCCCCTTGGCCCTTGAACTTGGCACTACCCCTTGAAATAGAGTTGTAAGGGGTAGTGGTTGAAATATTCTCCTATGAAATCAGACAGCCCTTCCAGACCTGTTACGTCATCACCAGTCATTGATGCTGCTATAAACAGAAGCGACAACTTTGTTTGCGACAGAATTCTCCATGCCGTCAGCAGCTGTAACCGTCTCTGTTCCATGGGCTAAAGTCATCTTTTTGAGGCTATCAACCGCAAACCGCAGATCTGTAACACACTGAAACGGCATTAAACGGACAATCAAACGATTAAGTTGTTTATGAAGAAAATACACATTTGTGCAGTTCTTTCATCACACTGCTGCACTTTCTTGCTGTGTTTACCTCCATCTTGCCAATGATTCAAACAGAATTATGGGAGATTTCTCATACCCCTCTGTAGTGTGGTCCTGAAAAATCTCCTCCCCCTTAGCCCTTCCCCTCTGACTCGTCTGGAATCGGGACATCCCTACCCCTTCACGTGAATGCGAAAAATGGAGGGGGAGGGCTAAGGGGGAGGTGCCAAGGGGTGAATTGCGATTGGGTCTTGGAGTCTTTCTGTGTTGAGTTCCCATATTCTCTCCAGTTTCCCAACATTGTTAAAAACAGGTTCATGAAGGGTTAATTCTCCCTGACCACGACACTGGCCGACATCTGTTGTTTGTCCCTGAAGCCTTCAATGGTGGATCACTGATGCGAATGCTCATGCTTGGTAATGGGTGTGTGCATTATGGGTAAAATACAGAGACTGAAATACCCAACAGCAATGATAAAGCAAGTTAACCTTTAACCACACCCACTTCAAATTTCTGCCCAATCACACAATTGTTTTCAGACACCACATGAGAAAAAAGTCCTGTACTGATGATGATGATGGTGATGGTGATGTGTCAAAAACAGGCTGCAAGAAAAGAATGTCTTTTTTCTTTTCTCTGGGCTCTGAACAGAGAACATGTGTCTGTTCTATCAGAGGATGGAAGAACCTTAATGTGTCTGTTCTACCAGAGGATGGAAGAACCTTAATGTGTC
>JAPTYQ010000008.1:2150407-2163445 GCA_029814465.1 Ostorhinchus cyanosoma
CAGAGGATGGAAGAACCTTAATGTGTCTGTTCTATCAGAGGATGGAAGAACCTTAATGTGTCTGTTCTATCAGAGGATGGAAGAACCTTAATGTGTCGTCATTAGAGAAAATGTCAAGGATTTCAATAATTAACCCCAATATCACATGGTTTTGAATTATTTTACCAAATGTCTCTGCAAAGTTTGGAGAATCAGTCTGTTAATGTGTGGCTAATGTTGTGATGTTGTGCACATGGGTTTGACCTTCATTCATCCTGAAGGTCATGAGTGATGCATTTGAACCTTTTAATAATGAAACCCTGAAGGCTCTGAGGTCTGCTCCGTTTTCTCGTTGCTTCTTCCTCTTACTTGTCAGAACCCATGAACATGTGATGAACTGATGGTGTTTCTACATCTGATCTTTATGTACATGGTCTGATCTCATCCTCATGTCTCTGCCCCCCCCAGACCGATAAGAACTCCAGCCACTCCAGCAGTAACACCCTGTCCAGTAACGCCTCCAGCAACAGCGACGACAAACACTTCGGCTCCGGGGACCTGATGGACCCCGAGATGCTGGGCCTCACCTACATCAAGGGGGCGTCGACAGACAGTGGCATCGACACCAACCCCTGCGTGGCGCCAGGGGCCCGGGTGCTTCTGCAGGGCCGGGGGGCGGAGCAAGGCCACCCCTGGGCGTCAGAGGACGGGGCGTCAGAGGACGACCACGGGAAGATGTACCTGCCGCAGGGCTACGCCGCCGCCGTGATGTCAGGTCATGTGACAGAGGGAAGCATCGGAGACCTGAGCGAGATCTCCTCACATTCCAGGTAAGGTGGGCGGAGTCAACAGGTGTCTCTGAGGGTCACCTGATCTGTGGTTCAGGGTGTGGTTTAGAACAACGTTGCTTTAAGGATCATAAACCTGGTTTAGTTTGAGATCAGGTTTAGAAATCTTTAGAAAGCTTAGAAATCAAAAATATGGTGAAACACATAAAATTTTTATTCTGTACATTAATGAATAATCTGTATTTAATGTAATGACAAGAAAAACTCTCAGTAACAGTGGAAAGAAATAATGGAAATGGTGAATATTCAGGAACAGAACATGTGAAGGTGAAAGACGGGTGGACTGGATTCACGCCTGAAACCCACTCTGACGTCTGGATGTTGAACACAGTTTAAAGACAAATATTCAAAAGCCACCAGGGTCTGTTCTGGATTTGACCCTGATGCAATGGCACCGGGGTCACTGATGTCACTGCGGGGTCACTGTGATGTCACCGCAGGGTCACTGTGATGTCACCGCGGGGTCAACCTGATGTTCTTTCCTCCTCTTTTGGGGGGTTTGCGTGTGGAGTCATTGATTTTCCTGCTGATGAAGTTCTCACCCTTTCGCTGCTCGGAGCCAAATGGATGTGCTGTTCGTGGGCATGAACGCTGGTTACCACGCCAACATGTGAGAGGCAGGATTAGAGGAGCACTGCTGGCTGTAGGCTGACCTTTTCACCCCACCCACCCTCGGCGCTGACCTACTGCCTGACTCATCCAGCTGTGATGAAGCCGATGGTTGGGGCTGCTGTCAGAGCAGAACATCAGGGGGGGTTCATCACACCGCCATCCAAAACCCAGCTCCATGCGGGGTGGGGGGGTTGCTGGTGTCTGGGAAACTGCAGCTCTATTTGTGCCGTACAGGATTATGTTTCCACAGTCTGTTGAGATCACTGACCCGTTTGGACTCCGCCTCCGCTGTTGCCTCCAGGAGGATCCGGAGCGGCGCCATCACCTTGACCGCTCTCATCTTCGCCACCGTCTCCGTAACGGTCCGTGACACCCCATGTCCTCTGAACAAACAGGGAAGCAGCGGGACCACATTGAGCGGGTGTGGCCCAGATGGTCATGAATATGGAGGCGTTGGATGTGGATCCTCTGGCGAAGCCCACCCCCCCAGGTCTCCCACGGCGACGCCAACACGTTCTGTGTATCCTGAAAGTTTTCCAACATCGAAACCTGGCGCCGTCGTTGGACCAGTTGTTCCTCCATCCGTCCAAGACGTTAATGAAAAACCGTCCAAGTCATATTTACTGATGAAGTGAACGTGCAGTACTGGATCTTCAATAGTTAAATCTAATAAGAAAAAATGAAGAGACGTCATCATCGTCATCATCAACATCTTCATCTTCATCCTGCATTTACATGAAAACATCCTCGAAAATAAGCACAAACCATCAGACACTTGATCCTTATTATGTGAAGCCTCATAGATATGAATGAACCTGTAACAGGACACACGGGTGTCATGAACGCTGGTTTATTCGTCGGTCGGCTTCAGGCTTCGAGCCACAGGATGGAGCAGTCGTGTTCGTCCAAGTCAACAGTCCGATGATTATCTGTTGTGACGTAGAAGGACGAGGTTAAAAGGAGCGAACAGAGGTTGGTTTGACTCATCGTCACCGATGCTGGAGGATATGCAGCTTCATCATTTTCCCTCATCGTTCTGTTCCAGCCTCTTCATTGCTGTTCTTTTATTTCTGTTTATTATGATTTATGCTTTTGTTCATTGGTCAATCTTCCTCTTACAGCCCCGCCCATTGGATGGATTGGAAATTATAGTAGAATCTCAAGAAATACAGACAAAATACAACTGAAACAAAAGAAAAATCCAACTATCTACCAGAGAAGTGGGTGACCTTTGACCTTTATCACCCACTCGTTGATGTGGCCATTTTCAGCTGTAGTTTGTCTGTATTGACCCTCAAACCAACAGACTCATGGGTAATGTGGGCTGTAAAAGGACAGACATTCATTGTGTTTCTTTTCAGTTACGTTGTGTTTGTGTTTTTTTAACTGTCTGGTCAGTGGTTCCCATCATTCGGGCAGTCCTCTGGCTCGCGGCGCCAGGTACTGCATGTCCGCTGACTCCTCCAAGGTCTACACCATCCCCCAGACCAGCAGTTCAGGGCCGGGGCCAGGGGCGGGGCCTGGCTCTGAGCCCTGTGGACAGACGCGGCCGCCGCCCGCCTCTGTGAAGCCGACCAGTGACGACGACGCCCATAGCAACGAGGAACCTCCCAGCCTATCAGAGTGTGGGTGAGTGTGGACGAGACGCGAGGCTGCCGCCGTCACCGCCGGAAACGATGAAACACTAACAACACGCGGTAGTTTAGGGTCGTTTAGTTCAACGTGGCGTGTTTCAGAATGAACGGCTTCATCACAGACTGGACGACATCATCATCATCATGTAGATAATGTTCTTTAAACCATCTGTTCCATCAAACTGCAACAAAATAAGCAATTAAATACATGTTGGTATTAAACAAAATGTAAAATAAACAAATATTATACTATAGACTGTAGAATGTAAATTCAAATCATTCGCAAATTTCAAATTCTAGACCCAACAGTAATCTGTCATATTTGAGTTCAAATCCACTTTTCACTGTTGTCCCCAGGTGCACTCAGTCCTGTTACCCCCCCCCCCCCCTCACTTGTAGCGTACTGTCCTGTTACCACATTATTTCTCGAGTGAATGTCTTCATTTTATTTATTTATTTAAAAACTCAGTCCAATTACTCTTTATACAAGTAACAGGACCGACTTTTCCCGAGGAATAGAAGCGGGAGTGACTTCATGCATTTTTGGATGTTTTAAGGAAATATTATTTGGAGTCGTTTTGTTCATCTGATTTTTTTTCCAGTTGAAAGGGCTTATTTTAACTGTTTGATATCAGGTTTTTAATGTGAATATGTGGCAACAGGAAGTGATCCACCACTATCACCACTATCAGTCAGTTACTACTTTAATCAACTGTTTCTTCAGTGTTCTTCATGTCGGACACAGTGAAGGAAGGAACTAGTGTAGATACTTTCAAACCTGCTTTAAATGACTTATTATGGTAACAGGACTGACAACAATCCTAATAATCCTATTAAAGAACCATGAATAAATTATTATTTTTACAAGTTTAAAGTTAAATTCTATATAAAAAGCAATATAATGTGGTAAAAAGTGGAAATGAGGACGAAATTAAATTTGGTGCATTTTCTTCTTATTTAACAGGATGAAACTAATTGAAAGAACGTTTGACTAAGGTAGACGTCGAATATTCACAACCATTATCAAATGTTTGTAGATGACGAGAATAAACTGAAGGAAAATGTCGTCAAATTCCTAAACATTAAAGCCTTTAGTCTTTTATTTGACTGTGAAGAAAATAAACCTTAAAGACATAAAATCATATGTTGTTGTTGAACCTAGTGGTGGTTGTGGATCCATGACCGTGGTTCTGATCTAAAGTGACACCATGATGGTTTTGTGGTCCAGCTCTGTTTAGTTCTGGGTCTGTTCCTGGTTTTCCTGGACCGTGTGTTGGTCCGGTTCCAGACCCCCCCCACCCATCAGCTCACCCACTGAGCATAAAACTGTCCCTGATTGAAGCTGACAGCCACAGAGTCACTCATCTCAGTGCAGCCGTGGACGGAACACAGTGGGCACATGTCACTAGTGGTTATTGATCAGCGGCGTGAAGCAGCGTCCCCGCGGACCGACCGCCTCTGATTGGCTCAGATTCTACCAGATCAGCATCTCTGCGGTCAGACGTAGAATCACACCCGATAGAACGGAAACGCGGAGGACGAGAGGCCTTCAGGGACATCACGGACAAATGATCACTGGGTTAAAAAGACCAACAGGCAAATCCACGACACGTTCACTGACAGGGTTTGGGTGTCTGTCTGTGTGAGATTGTGTTTGTGTGTTCGTTTGCATGTCTGTTTGTATGTCTGCGTGTCTGTTTGTGTCTCTGTATGTTTGTGTCTGTGCATTTGTGTGTCAGTTTGCATGTCTGTTTGTATGTTTGTGTGTCTGTTTGTGTATTTGTGTGTCACTTTGCATTTCTGAGTGTCACTTTGTGTGTCTGTATGTTTGCATGTCTGTTTGTGTCTCTGTGTGTTTGCATTTGCGTTGTGTTTGCGTTGTGCGTCCGTGGTAGTCAGTCTGTGTGATCTTTCCCGGTACAGTCCCCATCTGTGTGTTTGTGTTGCGTTTGCGTTGTGCGTCTGTGGTAGTCGGCCTGGTACAGTCCGTGTCTGTGTGTGTAATTGAATTGAAACTGTGAATTGTCCACTTAAGGCCCGTGTGATGGATGGCGTGTGTTAACGTGGCCTTATTGAGACTCTCTATAATCCAGTTAGCGTCTGCTGTTTGTTTAGATTCTTCTTACATAACTGGGCCTCGTGATGAACGATCTCATATCACACGCTCATATTCTTCCAACATAATGAAGTTTCTCTTCCTGCTTCCGTAAAGTTTTCTCATTTTCACTAATGCTGTGTAACCATCACTCTAACCTCCGGCTTTTCTTCCTGCTCTTACTTCTACTTCTTCTCCTTCTCCTTCTTCTTCTTCCTGTTTTTTTTGGTCCTGGTCCAGAGGAGCTGAGAGTTTGTTATCCTTCCTTCTCAAAATGCTGTCAGAACGTTCAAGGTACAAGTCAGTCAACGTCAACCCTGTGGCCCTGATCTGACCCAGACCCCCCTCCCCTCACGCCCTCCCTACCTCTGTCCAAGACCACTACCCATAATCTTCTGTCAAGGCATGTCTGAGGCACTGCTCCTGCCATGAAGCATGCTGGGAAGGGAGAGGAACCAGCTGTGCATCGGTGGCTGTGACATTTCTCCAGCGTTTTCCACCAGGTCCGACGGCGACGTACTAACATCCTGTAACCCCGCCCCCCCACCAAACATGAACGCTTTTATACACGTAGGTTACATTAAGTAGACGACTTTGAACAGGTTAAAAAAATAAAACAACACAAAAATTGACGGGAAATTAGAGTGGCTTCTCAGGATGTGAATGTTCCAAAAAGAGAAAGAAAATATGAAGTGATAGAACAGAATAAATCAGATGAACATTTCGGTTTATTTACAGCTACACCATGGTTTTCAGGTTTCATACTGTATGTCCATTAAACTGCTCTATATTTACACTTTTCTCCCTTTAGTTTGACTCCTGTGAGTGCATACTTTAACCCATAAACACTGACACTGAGGCTAAATCTAAAAATATCCACAGAGAAGCTCATGGAAATAATGTCTGAATTTCATACTAATAAACAGATATAGTTTTCTTTTTATCTTTTAGATAAAACGACAGAGAAAAAGAGAAAAAGTCAAAATAGCAAGTAATAAAGACTTAAATACAAAGAACAAATAAGCCTCATAGGATTATTTACAACATAATAATGGAGAATGTAAAGGAAATATTTATATAATAACTGACCGGTGTTGCTCAAACAAACATGATGAGAATTAAATATCAGTTCTAGTTTGGAGACTTTAAACCCTGGAAAATAGTGTTTGTTGGTTATAAACATGAAAAACTGAACCTTCACTTCAAGATGTTTTTGCACATTTTATTTTCATCCTGGTTTTTATTTGACGTCTCAGGTAAAATAAGACTAAACTCGACCGTGTATTGGTGCCAGGACGCTGTCTGAATAGATCTGTGTGACAGTGTTTTTGTTGGTCCGTCCAGCCCTTTAACCACAGTAAACCCAGCGTTAACTCCTCCTCTGCTGTTTCAGAGTCAGGATGCATCTGGCGGGTTTCGCTGCCCTCCTCTATGTATTTAAGGATCTGTTGCCATGACGCCCATGGCTGAAAACAGGGCATCTCTGAGCGCAGCGTCTCTAGGTAACGGCTGCAGCCCAGCGCAGCCTTTGTCTCCTCCCGCTGCCGTTGACACCTGCCAACGCAGAGGAGTCACAGCCGCCGGTCGCCACGGCGCCGCCACCGTACGACCCTGAAAACACCATCACATGATCCCTGAAAATACCAGCCAGCACCACCTGAAATCAAACCTCCCTCTGTAGCCCCTCCCCCTCCAACCCTTCGCAGTCTGAAAACTCCTGACCCTCTGTCCCTGTTTTCTGCCTCATTGTGCTGACGGTGTCGTTTCTTTAACAACAGGAAAAACACAGGGTTCCCACCACCGCAGACAGGCAGGGAGGGACAATCTGCAGCATTATCTGGATTAAACCCACACTTTAAAACAAGAAGAAAATGAAAGGTGTAACAAGATATGATAAAATAAAAATGACCAAGACCATCTGACCTGAAGGTGCAACAAGAAGAACTGTTAATGATGTTTTTGTGAAGGTGGGCTGTAAATAGACATTAAATACATTATTGTGAGTAGAGGATTCACCTTTAACCTGAATTCTGTCTGTAATAAAAATCACAGAACAGGAAACCAAATCTGTTACATTTAGACCCCGCTGAGACCACCTGGCCATTATTGGACTAAAAACACTGGATCCAATCTGCAGAAATTAATTTATGGGCTTAATATTCAGCGTGAAAATCTAAATAATTGACAGTTGGAGGCTGAAAACGTTCCTGATGAGTTAAATACAGTATTTATCAGGTTATGATTGTGTCCTTTCTTTTGGTCCATTAAATCTCATTATGTCGTTGTGTGTAAAAAGCGTTGAAGTGTGGGAACCCTGGGTTAGATGAGGATACTTCCTGTCTGACTTGCCTGTGTCGCTCAGATGCACCTGAAGGCGTCGTGTGACGCTGGATGAAGCCCAGCTGTGGCTACTCACTCCTCAGTTACAGGATGAGATTTCCACACATTTCTGACTGCTGTGCTTTGCCCTGTGTTTGGTCTGCAGGCAGCTGTATGCGCAGGAGGCCTGCAGGCTTCAGGCTGCAGAACGAGAAGGGAAAACACTGCAGAGACTTTCAAAGGAGGAATACCTTAAAATGATGCTTCCTGATAGTCCTCCAGGAGAAGACCGGAACCGCAAGGTGAGATACCACTGACTCCCACGAATAAGCATGTGCAGCCTTTACTCCTTTACCTACTCCTGTTGTTTCTGGAATAATCTGCAGTGTGATATATTGGCTACAAGTAAATAAAATGACTAAAGGTTTATGATGGAAGGGGGACATTTATGAGAAGGTAGAACTGAACCTACAGAGGATGAGGATGATGAGGAAGGTGTTTTTTATTATCTTGGCATCATTGAGGATGAATTTAATTCCATGTTCCTATAGATTCTGTGGATGACAGGCTCAGGATGTGAAGCTCTGAGGCTTTTATCAAATGAAACTGTTGTGTAAATGTTAAATAAATCACAGTCACTTCATACGTCCTCCTGTTGATGCTCTGGAACAAAGACCTGATGAAGGTCTTGAAAGACTTTAGTGTCAGCAATCTGCTCCTGATGTGCTAATGCTAATGCTAGGTGCTGTGGGTAAAATATTATGGGTAAAATACAGAGACTGAATTTCTCTACAGGGATAATAAATCAAGTTAAAAACATTTAAACCTTCACTGAATCGTGAGAATCCAGAGGAATATGGGATTAAATTTCACATTAAAACAACATGCACCAACACCAGATAACTTTATCATTCAGGTCTTTTTTTCTAACATGACAGTTTCTTACTGTTACATGATGTGGAAGAAGAGATGTGAATTAAACAAGAAATATGAAACCATTCTACCATACTGTTTTCTTTAAACCAACCTGACAAAACACATGAAACACTTTGTGTTGGATGTAAATTGTATTAAATTTACAGGTGTTGCTGTAGCATGTCATGTAATGTTGCTAAAAACCACAACATTTACAGGTCGGTGAAAAGGCTAAATGTTGAACACTTGGTAAGGTTTAGTATGTTTTCCTTACAGGCTTAAATAGATGTGTGTTATGCCGTTATTTCAGTATTAATTTATCCTTTCCCTGTGTTTCATGTCCCACCATTAGACAGCAATGGTAGCTAGGAGCTGAATGCTAATGTTAGCTGGTGGCTAACTGCCTCAGATTAACTGCTACTTGTTTCTCAATTATATTTCCATTTCACTGTTAATTTTCACTTCACCAGTTCATCATTGAAGTTGTAAAATGACAACAACCCGTTGATTTCCTGTGTTAATATGACTTTGACACGACGTGATGCGTTTTTCATCTCTGAATACAGTCCAACTGAAGGATCCTGATCCGTTTGGTTTGTCTGAAGCTCATACGTGGAGTTAATGTGTAGTTTCATGTTGTTTCTGTTCTGATCTGCAGAAGGCGTCTCCGTTATCTAAAATGAAACTTATACGATGTTAAGGCGTGTTTTCACTGGTAAAAAACAGGACGGTGGTTGTTGAGTTCCATTAAACCCCACAGAGGAAGAACAGCTGTGGATTTGTTTTGTGAGACCGACAGCGAGGTCGGACTGTTGGAGAAAATAACACTGGAGTCCAAAGAACATCTGCGTCATCATTTCTGAAGTTCTACTCTCCTGTTCCTGAGTTTTGTAAAGTAAAACGGGGTCAACGGCATTCCCATAGGTCTCAGCTCTGTGGACTCGACTGGATGATGCTCTGTTTTCTGTGGAACTTGTACCTTATGAACACTTATAGACTCATACATTAATGATAATATTCCCAGTGATGCACCTGCTCTGCCGTCGGCCTGGGTTTCCTATTCTCCTCTTGTTTTATTATGTCCAGGATGGTTGTGGACGCTGACCTTCACAGCATCATAGAGCATAAGGGGGCGGGGCTACATACAAACGAAGATGATATATTTGACTGAAAAAGTCGCTTTTTGTCCAGTTTTTCTGTTTTGATAAAATAACCTTTGAATTTACTGAGTTTTAAAGAACACCTGCATGATCAGTAAATACATATAAGAACATGCATGATTTACATCAAAAAATACAAAATGCAGAGGATAATATTACAATAAATGGTGATAAATCACTTTGGAATAGTTAAATACAGACACAAACCACTGAAGCTAACTCTTCCTTCAGTCACGTCCTTGTTCATTTGTTCTTTATCTGTTTTACAAAAAGTAATTAGACACACTGTTGTTTAAGTGAATGAAATAACATAAGTCAAAGAGTGAATAATAACCTGAAGATGTTGAGTCAGAACCTCAATGAGTCCAGAACCAGATCAGCTGACCTCCAGTTCTTCAGTTCCAGTCGCCATCGACCGATGCTCAGCGTTCCTTTAATTTAATTTCCACGGCTCTGAGTTTGCTCAGTGGGGATGTCATGGATTAAAGGCAGGAAGTGGCGGGGAGTGCATCGATGTTTGATGTTCCCCGTCCTCCAGACTCTATTAATTGCATCTTCAGTTCCCTCCCTGTGCCTGTGCCCACCCCCACCCCCATCCCCCGTCCATTATCTACCAGGAAGGGGCCCTGGAGACACAAATGGGTTATTTTTGGATGCTGCTCATTCAACACAAATGCACTTCGTCCCTGGAGAACAGAGGCTCCTCGCCGGGGCCTGGACAGAGACCGCCACTCCCCGCCTCCCAACCTTGTCCGTCACATGACCACAATGCCCGGGCAGAAGCTCCTCCCCTCTCTACGTCACATGACCAACAGGCTCGATGAGGTTGTCTCATTGTATGATGGTGGACAAAAACTCATTTCAGGACAGTGGCTTTTATTTCCCACTGATGAAGAAAACCCTGAACGCTGCAGACGTTCACAACATCAAAGCCATCAAAGAACAGATTCTATTAAAGTCAAATTTACAGGATGATACTTGAACGTAAAGAACAGGACGAAGCAAGTAGACACGCCTACATGAACCCAGTGAACACAAACCATCATCACAGTCCAATTATCGAATGACGGACAGGAACACAGTCCATGTGTCTGCGGTTTAATGTTGAATCTGCTCAGTCATCAGTCAGAGTGTCGGCTCAAGGTCAACGCCACTTCGTCCATCTTTGTGCAGGTGCAGACGGCGTCTCAAAAACAGGACTATTGTGTATCTGACGTCAAGGGGAAGGCGTTTCAGGGGATCCTCCACTGCATTCCACTGGTGGAGTCTGGGAAAGAAGGATGACGCTGAAGAGGAGGCCGTTCACACCCACAGAGGGGTTTCAGAGACCAGGTCTAGACCGGCACCGAGGTCCAGATCAGAGCAGAGGTCCAGACTAGTGCCGAAGTCCAGAGCCAGATCCACAGGAATGACATTAAATCACATTTACATCTGTTTATGTCAGTAATTATCACAGTGAAGGACAAAGATGGAAGGAAGAAGAAAACACCGGGAAAAATGAAAAGAAAACCAAAATGAAAAAAAGAGATAAAATCACATCTATAGAGTCTGATTCTGTGCTAATTTTGTTAATTTTCTTTATTTTAGATAGAAAAAGTCTAAAACCACACATGCAGCAGGAAAAAAAAGACAAAAAGAGCTGAAAATTATGTAAAGGACAACAAAAGACAATAGAAAGCAAAAAAAGCTACAAATTTGTAACAAGACATGAATGCTTTGAGATTCACAAGCGAGAAACAAATGTAAGAACGTGTAACAGGACAAAAATGATATAAAAGAAAAGAATATGAAATTAACCATAAAGAGGAATGACAATCACATTTACATCCACTTGTGTCACTAATTATCACAGTGAAGAACAAAAGGAGGAAATGAAAACACAACTGGAAAAATGAGAAGAAAACAAAAAGAAAAACCTCACCTGTAGAGTCTGATTATTTTCTCTATTTTAGATGGAAAATGTTGAAAACAGCTTGAAAAGTGCCACAGTAAAAAAAGACAAAGGATAAAACCAGGAAGAAATCATGTAAAAGTTGCAACAAAATGTAAAGATAAGAGTCATAAGATGAAAAGTTTTTGATAAAACACAAATAAGATAAAAGTCAATAAGAGAGAAGTGTCAATGCGAGGAAAACGATGAAAAACAAAACAACTTGAAATATGCGAAAAATAAAATAACAAAATTTGATCTAAGACAAAACGAGACAAAGAGGAGTCAATCTTATGTCATTTTCATAATGTTAGAATGAATGAGTGTAATCTGAGTAATAACTGAATATAAAAACATGATAATTGTTGATTATCTGAGGTTTAAACTAATATTCTTTATGGTCTGAATCCAAGTTAAAACACAACATATATGAAAAAATATTTGATTCCTCTCCATTTGAAAGTTTGAAGTGAGAACATGAACAAACTCAACCATAAAGTGTTAAATCTAAAGTTCAGTGTTTTCTGTTTCCTCTGATGGAGCCGAGGCGTTCGGCTGTAAAGCGGTTTCACGGTTCATCTATAATCCGTCGATAACCCTCAGGTTTGATTAGTGCCTTCTTTTCTGGTTGATGTTGAGTCAGATTCTGTTCCGAGACTCGTTTGATGCAGATTTAATAAAAGCCTGTGAAAACACTGCACTGTGTTGGAGTCGTCTGCGTTGACGCGGAGCTTAAACCTGTTCTATTTCGGCTGTGAATGACAGAGCAGTAAATCCTGTTTCCAGTTGTTTTCATGACTTTAATCTGTCGAAGCTCAGACTCGTGTCGTGTCGTGTTTGTGCAGCTTTTCCTTCCTCAAAGTCTCTGCATTTGTTAAATGGTCGCCGTGGCGTTTGTGGGGGGGGTCGCTCTTTGAAATGGAGACGTCTGGGTGTCACCAGCCCACAGTCGGTTACAGCTGCCATTACCCATGAGCACCAGGGCCTGCGTGGCTGTGGCTGCTCTGATGTCGGCCCCTCAGTATTTCGGGTTGGGTCGGTCGCCGTGGTTTCATGTGTTTAAACAGCAGATCTGTGGTGAAACTTTAGCACCAGTGGAATCCTGGGTAATTGGGCTCAGCTCGGCGGGCTTCCCTTCAGGACGGAGCTGAACTCACGGCAGCGCCTATGGGGGGTGGGGATGGGGGGTGTTGCTGTACAAATATTCATGTACATCAGACAGATATATGTGCATATTAGTCTATATTTATACTAAAATATTTGTAAACTCTTGAATGAGTTCAGTCGTACATAAATGTGTATTGTGTGTATTTTGTCAGAATATGAATTATAAAGTTTTGACAAGAATTACAAACACGAAATGCAACTTTACCATTGTGCTTTCTCCATCCCAAATAAGAATTCAACGTGAGCATGAGCTCAGGTTCCTTCTCCGTGCTCAGAACTATGTACAAATCATTGGATTTGACCTGACTTCGTCGGCCATCTTGAACAGTGATCCTGCCCGATGTTGCTGCAGAAAGGGGACGTGAACTCACACTCAGTC
>JAPTYQ010000008.1:2181614-2192085 GCA_029814465.1 Ostorhinchus cyanosoma
TCCCCTCCCCCTCCACCCATCATCAGCAATAAAAGCTCCACTGGCGCCTCCATCGATCGGCTCCGAGGAAACGGACACAGGAAGGTCACAGCGGCGTTTCAGAGGGAAAACAGACGAATCACCTGAAATATGGACGAAGAATGAAACAAAGAAGTTTTTCTTTCACATAAACAAACACGAGGACGTCACTAGTTCACTACCAGGTCAAACTCACATGTCATTTATCTGCAGCACTAAACAAAGTCCATGAACAGTTTCCATGTTTGGTTATATTTTCAGTTTCCCTTTCAGTAAAAATCATATTTTTTCTTGCTGTAAATGTTTTTGGATGATTTTGGACCTTGTTTGAAATAGATTATTCCAATAAACTGTGATACCAGGACTATTCCAAAACCGGTCAGATTCACCTTTAATGGGGGGGGGGGGTCATCCTTCAGTCGACCTGTGGTAGATCGTCTGGTTCACGTCATGATTGAAGACAGAATGTGAATAATCCTGATACTGATGACGCCGCCGTCGTGTTGTGATCCGACCTGAACCGAAGCCGATCGAGTCTTTTTTATCTTCAGTGAAACCGTCGACAGAGATAATGAAGCCTCGTTGATGATCTCTAATAAAGCAGAAAACTGTGGATGGTGATTAGTGGTTTTAATTAGTGTGTTTAATATCAGGACTCTGTGTTCACCGGGAGCAATGAAGCAAACTGTGAATATGAGTATTTTCCTGAATAGTTCATTAACCGGTTCAATAAGTCCAGATTAACGTGGACGCCTTCGTCTGGCGGTGACAGCTCAGTTTATGATGGAGAAACACAGGCCGCTATTAAAAAAAAACAAAAAAAAAAAACAGAATCGAGGATCAGGTTCAGTTCCATTAAAAACCACGTGGTCACAGTTTAATGAACCTGATCAGGAGTCGACCTCGGATCATGTGAACAACGCGTTCCAGCGACAGGAAGGACAAAAAAAAGACTGAAAAACCTCCAACTGTCGACTTTAAGCCAAAAAAAAAAAAAAACACATGGAATTTTCTCTATATTTAACCTTTCTTGAATGATTTTTCAACATTTATTATAATATCATCTTCTGGATTTAGCATTTTATGTGACTATGATTTTAAATGTTCTGCCTTTAAATTTATAAAATCTTTTTCTGGCTCTGACTGTAAATAATAATTTTCTACCAAAACTAACTCCCTTCTGTCTTCACATTTCACTGAGAAAGAAAAATCTACTCTTAGACTTGAAGGAAATGTTGCTGTTTATACGTTAAATCCTCATGAACGGCTGTAAACATGTGTCCCAATACTTTTGTCCATAAAGCTTATCTGTTTAAATCCACGTCAGATTCAACAAATGAAGTCAAACTCTGACTCTGAAAACTCCGAGTCACTCCTGTTCTGTTCAGTTTCTAAAAACAGATTGACGGGGAGTGATTTTATCGTCGAACGGAGACAAAGTGTGAGCAGTGTGAACAGAGTGGGACGGTTCTGGTCACAGTTGGATTTGACAGTTTTCACTCATGTTCACACAAAGAATAAAAACTGGAGCTGAAACGACGTCTGAAACCAAAGCAACAGTTTCAGCAGCGACAGTTCATTTTTATATCAGACCGGAAAAGACTGATACAAATAAAAGCCAGATAAACGCTGAGTTCATGGTGACGGTCGGACTCCAGAAGATCGTCTTTAACTGAGCTGGGATTGTTTTTGGGCTTTTGTTGTTTCTGTTTCCTTCAACACGACGGAAAAGACGGAAGGTTTTTACATCTGAACGTTAATGAACTGAACTGACACCAACATAGAACCACAGAAAACAGACGTCTGTTCACAGTGTTCTCCAGTGTGTTCTCCAGTGTGTTCTCCAGAGTGTTCTCCAGAGTGTTCTCCAGAGTGTTCTCCAGAGTGTTCTTCAGTGTGTTCTCCAGTGTGTTCTCCAGTGCGTTCTCCAGAGTGTTCTTCAGTGTGTTCTTCAGTGTGTTCTCCAGAGTGTTCCTCAGTGTGTTCTTCAGTGTGTTCTCCAGAGTGTTCTTCAGAGTATTCTCCAGTGTGTTCTCCAGAGTGTTCCTCAGTGTGTTCTTCAGTTCTTCAGTCTCTACAAACCTGGATCATTCTGATGGAAAAACGTCCCTTTTTGTGCATTTTGACATTGAAATGAGGTTTTCCAGTCGACAGAAACTAAAACCATTTCACTCTTTGTTCTCAGATGTAAATCTTGATCTGGAAAAGCAGCGTTGACACTTTTCCATTTCTCCGTTTTAACCCTTCGATGCCTGAGTGTCTGGACCCTCCACTCTTACATAAACAGGTCAAATGCATTTTGAAAAGCAAAGTATATACAGTATATAATATATAGTATATAACTGCAGTAGAACAGTGAGTGAGTCCTTTGGTTTTACTGTTGAATGACTCAGAGGTTCAGATGTAATTCCACTGTAAATGAATGTGGTTTTTTTGACCCACCTTTGGAAGCTTGGGGTAGCAAAACCAAAACTACAATTACATCAAATCTATAAAAGGTAAATTAAAAATACAAATGGCATGATTTCAATATCATGTTTTTTTGTTGAATACCTGGAATATGAAATAATGATGTTTCAAGACACAGATATTATAATAAAACCACCTGATGGGGTCATTTGGACCCATTATCCATCTAAGGGTTAACCCTACTCACTCTACAAGTGAGAAGCACCTGGACGGGGGAGGGGTCGACTTAAAGTGCAACACAAACACAATGGAGGACATGGAGTCGCTCTCATAACTCTTCCAGTGACGTCAGTCCCTGGCCAATCAGAGGCCTCCAGCCTGATGATGTCACATGTTCAGCTGGACTCGGATCTCTTGGAACCCTGAACGAGTCGGTACTAAAAAAAGCCCCTGGTACCAGGTTCTACCAGCTGATGGAAAACCTTAAACAGAGGGTGAGGTGGAGTAGGTGGGCGGGGTTTCGAAACGGAACAGTTAAAGGTCAGTGGGTTCAGGTCAGACCTTCGACATGTTCAACAGGT
Organism: Ostorhinchus cyanosoma; assembly: GCA_029814465.1. Classification (NCBI taxonomy): domain Eukaryota; kingdom Metazoa; phylum Chordata; class Actinopteri; order Kurtiformes; family Apogonidae; genus Ostorhinchus; species Ostorhinchus cyanosoma. The sequence continues at coordinate 2,184,623 of JAPTYQ010000008.1, forward strand.
TCAGTTTATCCAAAAACACATTATCGATGCTTTAATGAATCCCAAACGGAACCAAAATGAATATACGTGAGTTTAAAGTCACCGACGTGCAGATTAGGATCAAACACTGCACCTCATTCCATTCATGTGTAAATAAACATGTTGACCTCTGACCCCGCCGTTATTTCACATCGACTGTTTTTCTAATCGATGACCTGAAGCGTAAACAGGCTGAATGTATTTCCACACCACGGCAGAGTGAGATCAACGACCTCGGACCACGTCTGTCCACCGTCTGAAAGGCAGCGTTTTACTCCTGTTTGTTTCCTGGTAACGCTGACCTCAGATCAGCTGATCCATCTGCGTTTACATATTCGGAGGACCGCCCCTGTTTTTTTGGTGCAGCTGTATTTGTGTTCCTTCAAAATAACATAAACCCATTTCATGGAGAATAAAATACTGATCAAACAGTGAATGTTCTGTTGTCAAAGATCTGAACATGGGGTGTTGGGACGGCGTTCCTCCTCAGGTTCTGATCGATGCGTCCGTTATTCTGAAACGCTGAAGGCTGTGGATTAAAACCTTCAGACATTGTTAAGTCGTGATCCGCCTCCTTCCTCCAACTCGTGGTTTGTATAATTGTGTCTTTTCTTGATACTTCCTCCTCGTTTCCATCTGCATGGGGTCGGGTTCAGCAGCTGGAGGGGTTCAAACCGCCACCACATCTGTGAGGATCAGGGTCAGGTTTCCATCACACCACCCACAATGCATTGCACCATTCTGCTAGTGCCGCCGAAGGCTGAAATGGAGCGAGACAAATGGGCGTTGGGCCAAAGTCCTGAACCGCCACATACCATTGATACAAACATTTCCTCATCAGTTCCTTTGTGTCGACGTCGTTCCAGGATGTGGGTCCTTAGGACGACGCTGTGGCTGGAAGCGAACGAAAGAAGAACCGCTGAGAACGAGTCCTGTCTGCGTCTGACATGATGACACTTCCTGTCGGGGTTTACGTATCGTCCTCAGAGTCGACTTTTGGTTCCACGAAGGTCGATACGAGGAGTCAGAGCAGAAGGAAACAGATTCACTGGTTCAAGTCGAACTTCACCGCGTTCTGAAGAGTCTCCAGAGACAGGAGTAGTTCAGGGACATCAGGACAGAATCTGAGACGTAAGAGCAGGGGTGTCAAACAGAGGGCCGTGGTCCAAAACGGGCCCCCAAAGGGTCCAGTCCAGCCCCTGGGATGAAAGTGAAAAATTACACTGAAGATATTAACAGTCAAGAGGGTTGAACTGGTTTGAGTTCAGGTTCCACATTCAGACCAATATGATCTAAAGTAGAATAATATCATAATAAACTATAAATAATGCCTCCAAATTTTGTTCTTGAAAAAAATATTACATTATGCCTTTAAATAATTACAACCCCAAATTTTCTCTTTATTTTAGTGTCAAAAAATAACATTACATTGTGAAAATATTGACATTAACAAACTATCCTTTAACAATAACATGTGAATAACCTGAACAAATATGAACAATTAAGCCTAATTTTAACAATATTCTGCCCGTTACTGTTTTGTTCCTTTGTCGAACCTGTATAAATGATAAGTTGAGGCTTAAAATTGCACTTATTTTTCCAAAGAAATTTCAGTTTTTTTCAGGTTATTCACATTTTTTGTTTGGATAGTTTGTAAATGTACATGTTTTCATAATTTAATGTCATTTCTTTGCACTAAAGAAACATTAGCAGTTTTCATTGCATTTTATAGGTGATTCTGTTATTACTTTACTGGTCTGATCCACTTTAGATCAAACTGGGCTGAACGTGGAACCTGGAGAACATGGAGTCTAAAATAATGGGAGTCAGTGGGTTTTTTTGGGCGAACATCTAGTGGCCGTTACTGGTATTACACTCATATTTTAATCTCCATTGGTCTAGTTTGGTTCCTCCTTTTGAAACATTAGTTCAGACCCAAAGTGACAAACGAACCGAACAAACTGAAATGGTGTTAAAAAAAGAACAACCTCGGCCATTTTCCAGTTCCTGTTACGCAGTGATGTCAAAGTCATTTTCTTGAACGTTCCACATTCAACTTAGTTTAATCTCAAAACTACTAAAATAATAAAATATGCTCCCATTTATCAAACTCTGAACTCTCAACATTTCTGATGAGACGTGATCCATTCTATGTCACACTTCTACATTTTAACTCACACACATACATTATTTAATACATAATGTACTAGAGAATGCAAATGTAGTTTAGAGTCACGCATGCATATTCTGTATAACCTCCTGTACATGTATTAGAGAATGGCTTCATGCGACCCATTAGAGTGGAGTGGAATGTGGAAGTGGAATGGATGGTTTGGCCTCATAGGACGATAACAATGAGTCCGTTTACATCCACACCAATACTCCCATTATGATCCGATTTCTGGAGTAATCTGATTATTCCAGTGATCGTGTAAACAGGATAATCTGATCGGTTTTATCCGATAACAGCAGCTATCAGATTATGAGAAACTGGATTAACACCTAGATTTCTCCCCAACACTCTGATGTCTTGACGCATGTATACAGGTTAATCTGATTTATTAATTTTTTTTTTTTTTTTACATCTATACTTACGTAAAAAAAAAAAATCAATGTAAACAGAAGATACGCAACAACAATATGAGCCTAAGGAAAAAGGTAAACAAGCAATGACATGAAATGAAGGATAGCAGCAGCATGTGACCTATTTTATAGTCTTATTAGCTCCTCCCACATTAGGACAGCTAAAGCGGACACTGTAGACGCTGCCATGGGCGACAAGACAAGACCAGTTATTTTGAAAATGGCAGGAAGTGTACGTCTTATGTCATAATGTATGAATTTACTCTGAAAGAAATCAAATAATGGACTGAACCATGTAAACCAGGGTTTTTCGATTGTCGCATTTCTGAAGTGCATGGAAATGCGTCGCATCTGACTACGGCAATTATCGGATTACTCCCAGTTATCGGATTTTTATGGTCATGTAAACGATGTCACTGACAATTTAAGTGCGGTGATGTAGCGTCATTAGATTCAGCAGCAGTGTTTCAAAATCAACATCACTTCACTACAGTAGTGACGAGTTCAGCCATTTTCAACAGCAAAGTGTGTTTTTTATAGTATACTGGATGATTTTGTGTCCAGTATTTATGTGTTTCATCAAAATGAAGTCATAGAATTCACCTTTTCAAGCTGGAAAACCTGTTTCAGCGTCTGTATCACTTTGACTTTAACATCTTTGGAAACGAGATGATGAACTGAACATTAAACTCAGAGTAAATGATCAATAATTGTGGGTCTGAACGTCAAACCAACCGTAAAACCCGTTTCCTCAGTCAGTCATATGAAGACTCATCCTGTTGGTGCAGATGAATCATCTATTTCCACCTCAAAGCTTATTCAACCTCTTCATGGAGAGTCTGACATGTTGATTTTGATGCAGCTGCTATTTTTTTTTACTTGTATTTTACACCAGTTTCTATATTTACTGTGAATATTCAGTTTACAAGAACATTCTCTCACCTCGGTTTATTCCAATGTGTCAGTAAATATTTTCTCTGAAAAGCGTTTGGCAGATCTTTTTTTTATTTCTAATGTTGGAAACAGATCTGAATGACTTGGATGTGTAGTTAATAAACCGGCCTATCTTCTAAAGTCTGTTGAATAATGTATAAAGTAGAGGCATAAATGTCAGCTGTTAAATTATGTATCTTCTATTACCGTCGATGAATCCGTTAAAACTCGGTCGTGTCTTGAGCAGCTGCAGTTTGAGGATCACTGTCTTCGAGGTCATGTAGTGAATATCCCACAATGCACCTCTGGCTCCAATTAGTTCTGTGGTTTTACCCAGAATAAATTGAGTTTGACTGAGGGAAATAGTTCAGCTTTAGCTTCAGCGCCAGCGTATCTATAGTGCATTTGTTTAACATGTTCAGTAAATGAATTTTGAAACGACAGAAGAAAAACAGCTTCTTCCAATTAGATCATCTGACGTCATCACCACATTTCAAAACTCTGCATTGGATTGTACCGTCAAACTGTCAATTTCATGTTCATTATCCTCCGACGTTTACTGGAACACTTGAACAGCAAGAATCCCCAAAAGAACTGACAGAACATTTTACAAAAAATTTTTATGAAATGTATCAATGGTTAATACAATATAAAAATGCAAAAAATATAATAACAAGGAAAAAAAAAAGATAAAATAATGATAAAAATATATTAGTGGAACAGTCGTTGATGTTGGATGAGATGGCACAAGGATCAGAGCTGTGATTTGGAATGAAGATTTTTCTGAGTTCAAATCTGTTAAAAATTTGATCCAGTTGTTGGAATCTGTGTCGGCTGTTAAACTGATGGATGTCCTTCATGTCAAAAGACAATAAATAAATAAATAACAGTGTCACATCATTATTTTTGATAATGTGATCAAGTTTTGATCCTTGAATAGAAAATAGCAGAGGCCCAAGAACCGAACCCTGTGGAACTCCAAGTACTATTATTTCAGAGTTTACTGATCAGAGCTGCACCAATCTACAACCAAAGCTGAAATCACCAGAATTACCTGTGTTTATTCATAAAAGTACTTCCATTTCTTTCTTTTTTTTTTATTTAATTTTGTTGTTTCCATAGATATTATCTAAAGTAAAATTTGATTATGCAAAGTTAACATGTATGAATTCAGTTTCATGATTAAAACCACTGCAGTTATTTTTGCTGCAGTGCTTGAGTCTGTTTCTTCGTACCGATTCATTGAACTTTTATCGATCTTGTTTTTCAGGTGGAAGTTGGATTTATTTAAAGCACTAATTGAAATGCAAACAAAATTAGTTGGATTGAAATGAACCTAGTGTTTTAATGATGGAACGTACTGTCACTGGTGTTTTTTTGTACTTTAGTGCTGGGGTTGATTGATCTGTGTGTTAATGGTTTTAGGCGTTCGTTCCAGGTTAACATTACTTGTCAGTGCTGCTGGTGTTATTTACTCGCTGTGACATTTCGACGTTTATATCCTCGACTTCATCAGGTGCATTTATTCAACCTGACTTTGGCAGTAGAATAATGAGTAAAACTGTAAATGTTACAGCATGTTTCAGTCCAGAAACACTCAAGTTATTTAATGAGCAGTTTCAAAAACAAATGAATGGCTGTTGTGCAGAAATAAAATCCTATAATATTACATATGACAGTGATGTTATTGTGTAAACACTGGACCAGGAAGCAGGTATTTATTTGAATGATGATGTTTGGTTTGTTTTGACATAATATTAAATTGTGTATCATCTCCTCCAGTGGTTCTGAACTGGTCTGGGTTCAGGACCCACTATCAGCCCAAACTGAAAACAGTTAAACTGATCGAATGTATTAAATAGAAAGATGGTTTGTTTTGAACCTGAGGTAAAGCTGAATATCACAGTATGAAAACACATAAGATACATTTAATGATAAACCAAACTGACCAGCAGGTGGCGACGATAAATATGGAAATATTCCCTTTAACACTAAATTAGGTCCATTTGAACAAAACTGAAGTGAATTCAGTTAAAAATGAAAAGTTCATTCAGTCACTTATTGAAAAATTAAATCCACTGAGGATTTAGTCCAATGGAGGTAAAACTAGATCTGATGGAGTCAGTGTCAGACCTGAGTTTAAACATATGAACTGAAACTTTTGGTTCTTCTTTTATTCTGTGAAATGTCTGTTGTTAATTATCATGACAGTGCATTATCGCCCTCTACTGTTGGGGAGTGTGAACGGACGGGGCTCAGCTCCATCAAAAATAAAACACACAATCAGTTTATTAACAGTATTTTTTGCCCAAAGGCCCACGACCCTCTGTAAACGGGTTCGAGACCTACTTTTGGATCCTAACCCATCAGCTGAGAATCACTGAACTAAATAATTCGCTGTAATGTTCGTTATTGTTGATAATGAAATATTTGAGCGTCTTGTTTCTTTTGTTTTTGTGATAGTACCTGGTGAATGAAATAAATATTACAATAAATGTTTCATGTATCGTTGGTTGTTGTCAACAGTGTTGTGTTATGATGAATTCCTGCAGCGAAAACTGATGAGAAACTGAAGTAAATGAATAAATAAACTAATGCAGTTAAATAAGAATCAATTATGACTCATTAAATATGGTCTTTTAGAGCAGATACTGTGGTCAAACAGGTGAATCTGTGGAGATGTGACGTCCAGGTGAAGGTCTTCATGTCGTCATTGTCTCTGTTCATAAAACCAGACCAAACCCAAAGGGCGGCGTCTCCTCACCATTTCTCGCCGTAGTATCTCGTTGTCTGTCAGACTCTTGGCGCTCGGTGAGTCAGAGAATTAACAGAGATGAATCCAGTCTTATAGTCTGGCTGTTGATGGAACAAACATCCTGCTCCTCCTACGCTTCACACCAAACACACAACATTCAGGATCTAATGATCCGCCATCTGGCGCGGCACAGACCTGGAGTCTGCCCTGACTGAGGGGGGGGGGGGGGGGGGGTATCCCATGAGGCCTCGCGGCACAGTATGAAGTCACAGCAGACTCAAAAGGCTGCAGTTGGACAACACAAGGACAAGGACTTACAGGTTTTATGGAGTTAGAGACGATATTTATCATGTTTTTACATCAAAGAATGAGTTAAAGTTGAAGAAACATGACGTAAGAAAAACACCTGATGATGTTTAATTTCAGCTCATATTCTGATGAAAACATGTGAATGATGGTTCTGTGGTTTTAACTTTCACTTTAGTCTGAATATTTCACTTATGTAGAGACAAAACATTCATTTCTTTTATTGAGAGAAAATATTCATCCAACATCCGAATAAACAGCAGGAAAAACACTTGAATCTGACAAAAACCAAATGAACAGACGTGTTTAATGCATCCTGATGACTGTGGTGGTGCTTTTATGGTCCAGTCCTATGAGGAGTTTGAATCCATCTGTTTGGTTTTTAGGTCCAATCCCTGGTGTCCAGTGAACATCTCACTTATGAGTCATCTCTATGTTAATACTTTTCCCATGTCGACTCCCTCCGTTCATCTGAATAAAGGGCAGCTAATGGCACAGCACTGCTGTAATAAAAGGCTGAAATGAATTTCTGTGCGAGTATAAAAGAGGAGTGATGAGGGATCACGATAGGAGCACTGAAGGTTTGAACACACAATACGTTTAATTCAGCAACAAAGGCAGCGCATTGTGTAGAGGAGATGTGAGCGATAGCACAAATGAAAAACGATTGAAAGGTGTGAATGGCATCTCATTAAAGGAGAGCCAGAGGACGGTCCAGGTCCAGAGGGTCCAGAGGGTCCAGAGGGGTTCAGAGGGGTTCAGGAGGTCCAGAGGGGTTCAGGAGGTCCAGAGGGGTTCAGGGGTCCAGAGGGGTTCAGAGGGGTTCAGGAGGTCCAGAGGGGTTCAGGAGGTCCAGAGGGGTTCAGGG
>JAPTYQ010000008.1:2192155-2202456 GCA_029814465.1 Ostorhinchus cyanosoma
GGGTTCAGGGGTCCAGAGGAGTCCAGGAGGTCCAGAGGGGTTCAGGGGGTCCAGAGGGGTTCAGGAGGTCCAGAGGGTCCTGGGATTCCAGTGGGTCAAGGAGGTCTGGAGGGTCCAGGCCTGTTGTGGTCAGACTCTGACTCTGGATCCATGTGAGGTAGATCTGTTAAAGCTCATGGAGGTTCTGGTCTCCTCTGGTCCACCTATGAGGACTCAGACCAGCTCTTCTTCCACCCAGGGGTTTTTTGTCACTTTCCAGGTTTGATGATGCTGGGTTTCCATGGTGACAGAGGCATGAACCGTGTGGATGCAGAGTGTAGAGGATGGATGAAATGACTTCACTATCCCTGTTGGAAGGTTTGGTCTCTGAGTTTATCTGTCCTTATACATACAAACGGTACCTAGCATTAGCATTAGCATTAACAGTAGCATCAGCACATTAGGAGCAGTGAGCTGTCACTGAAGGCGTTCACTTCTGTCGATGTTTCTTCATGTTGCTGATTATATTATTTATTTTTGCTCATTTGACAAATTATTTTGCCTAGTATTATTGCACTCTGCTGATGGTGTTAAGGTACTGTTTAAGTCTGTTTAGGTATTCAGGTATTCTGTGTGGACAACCCAACGTTGAGGCCACAGCGGTGCTGTTTATGGACAGTTTTTGTAGTTTTTCTGTACTCTTTTCAGATTGTTTCTGTGCTATTTTGGTATTGTTTCAGTACTGTTTTTGTATTGTTTCAGTGCTGTTTTTGTATTTTTTTTTTTTCATATTGTTTTTGTGCTGTTTCCATACTGTTTTTGTAGTTTTCTGTACTGTTTTCGTACTGTTTTGTTACTGTTTTCGTATTGTGCCCATGTTGTTTCCATACTCTTTTCTGGACTTCTCGGTCTGTCAAAGCGGTGGTGGTGGCGGCTCTAATGAACTGCTGCTCATTGTCTTTTGTTGCTGATTAAATGTGGTCATGGTTACATGAGTCGTCTTGACTTGGCCATCTTCGCCAGCTGCCTTTTGCCGACTTCCAGTCCGTCCACACAGACCTATTAGTGAATTCTTGTGCTGCTTAGCGTCACTTCTGAGCAGCGGGTGTAGACGTGATCGCTCATATTTGGGCATTTTTCCAAATACTCGAGTCAAATGTTACTGTGTGAGCCTCGGCAGGATAATCCTGATTTAATTTTGCTCGGCTGATTAACGTTGTATCTGCTATCTTTGCTGAGGTTTCTCATGGGGCTTTGTTACAGTGGAGGTTGGAGATTTATCCTGGTTTACAGTGTAACTGATCTGATTCTCAGTCCAAACCTCAGATCAGGGCAGATGGAGGAATCTGAGAGCAGCGTCGTTCTCACTGTGACGAGATAAAGAAGATTAAAGTTAAAAACTGAGGGTTTACAAGGCCACGGATCAGGGCAGGTACAGGAGGGGATTTGGACTAAATACACAGAAAAACAGATGAAAACCAGAGGAAAAACAAATGAAAACCTGAGGAAAATGGAAGGAAAAACAGAGAAAAACCAGTTGAAAAACAAATCAAAACCAAACAAAAAACAGATGAAAACCAGTGGAGAAAGAGATAAAAACCAGCAGAAAAAGTGATGAAAACCAGTAGAAAAACAGATTTAAACTAGCGGAAAAAAAGATGAAACTAGAGGAAAAAAAGAAGAAATCCAGAGGAAAAACAGATGAAAACCAGATAGAAACCAGGCAGAAACCAGATAAAAACCAGATGGAACCCAGATAAATAGTCTAATGCAGTCTGTTCTATCAGATAACAGCAGTAATCTGATTATAATAAATCAGATTAACACACCTGAATTTGTCCAAATCCTCCTGTCTTCATGTATGTATACCAGTGAATCTGATTCATTTAGTTCTGTTACATCTGAACATGAGGAAAACTATTTTAAACATACATGGAAGACGTTCGATTCTACTGTCGCTACATAAACTCTGAAATAAGTCCAATAATGGACGGAAACGACTGAACCAGGGTTTATGGATTATCATATTTTCTGAGGTGCATGTAAATGCTTCAGATCTGATTAATACAATTATATGATTAATAACAGTTATTGGGTTTTTATGGCTGTGTAAATGGATCCAGTGTTGTACTGCGTCAGGTTGGTCACACTGAGGAACTCTTCAACACAGTGTTTGCTCTTTTATTCTTTACGTTTGAGGACATAAACTGTCCTGCATGTGGGACTGTGGCAGCTTTAAGACAGAGCTGAGCAGGAAATCTGATTGACTAAACTCACCTGATCGTATCTGCTGCTTGTTGGACCGTAGGTGTGTAAACCTTAGTGTTTGCTGTGTTTTGCTTGGTTAGTCGTGGTGTGGTTGGAGGACACAAATGGCAGCGCAGGCCCACAGGTCTGATGCACTCACCTTTATGTCACATCTGATTAAGGTCAGGAAGGATCTGGTTTCAGTACAGCAGGTCAGTAACCATCAGCCAATGGACACGTCTGTGTGGAAAAGGTCTGAGGCACCGCTGAAGTCTGCGGTGGCGGTTTAAAGGTTATCTCCAGTGCTGACAGGTCAGAGGTCAGCGGACCGCGTCCTGACAGTCCTGCTGATGTTTTTATCTGATGTCCACTGCAGACCAGGTCCAAGGCCATCCTCCTCAAACCGCAGCTCGATGAACTGCTGCATTAACGCTGCTAACAGCCTTGTCACACTGGATTTATCAGGCTTTTCTCAGAAGCAGAATCAGACCCGCACACACCACAAATAGTGTGGATGTTATTTCTCCTGAAAACTATGACTAAAAAGCAGCTGATCTTCAGCTCTATATCAGCCAACAGGTCACTGCTTAATGAGTTTGGAGTTAATTTGTGTTTTGTTGTTACCATTATTCTAGGATTCCTACACAGGTTTCACATACCGAGTCCTGTTCATCCAGAACTAGACTGAATTCACCTCCGACATCTGTGTTTTCTGTGGATCCGCTGGTCAAATGGGCCGGTGCCTTCAGGGAACTGTTGAACCAGATATGTCACTGATCTTATCATCATCTTCTGAGAGTTAACTCTTCCTCCTGTATTTGCAGCAAAATACTTTTAAAACATTGATCTAAAACAAATTATTTACAGCCTTCCTCTAGGAAACGGGCAGCATAAATGCACAGTCCTGAAATTACACAGAAAAAACAAGCTCACATCCATTAAAACAGCGGCAACAGTCTAATATTTTAAAACTTCACACGTCGATATTTAATATGAGAAACTTTCAGTCTTTGTGTTGATGCTTTATTTGAGTCCTGATGCTAAATTCTGTTCAGCTCAAAATTGTTGGACACATCTTCATTTTTTCAGTCAGATAAAAATTGTAGATATTTTTTTATTCTAGTGAAATAACGTTGAAATGTTCATGATTTCAATTGACTGTTAAGTTTTCTGGATGTTAATTATACAAAAAAATGCTACAATAATAATAATAATAATAATAACAACAATAATAATCATCATCATCATAATAATCATAATCATCATCATTATTATTGTTATTATTATTGTAGATTTTGTTTCAATAATCCATTTGTACAAAGTATGCTATTTTTATAATATAGAATAATGCTGCATGAATACATTTTAGAAACTTACAGTATAAAACAATGAAAAACAAACTGCTATAAAATTAAAAGTCGTTGGGGAAACAAATTCCTACATTGATAACGCCAGTGAACGCATTACAACCGTTTTCACAGTTGAATTTTGAGTGAGGCGTTCATCAGTCAATCAGGTGTTGACATAAAGTGAAAGCCCGCCTTTTAGGGGTGGAGCTATTATGAGCTTGAACTTTAGCGGGATCTCACTGGAAGCTACGTAACAAGATGGCGGCCTCGTTTACCTAGATAACACGTGTAGTCGCGGATTGAATGGAGAAAAAAGGGACAGCTTCGGCGAAAACGAACTTTACCGATCGACCTGGACTTTTACCGCTGCCTCCAGAGGGTTCTCGCGGCCTCTGTGATCGGTGTGAGCGGCTAACAGTTAACAAACAGCGGGGCTAGGCTAACTAGTGGTGCCTGTTCACCTTTAACCCTAGTGACAGTGGATCTGGATCCGACATCAAACCTTCACCTCCTCCATCTCCATCAGGAGGACATCACAGAGCTCCATCAACACATAGAGCTCATTCATTTCCACGTGATGGTGAGTGACACTTTACTCTGTTTAAGGAGACCCAGGTTGTGTCTGTTTATGTCTGGTTGGTTGGTTTGATTGTTTTTGTGGTGCTGTTTATTCACTGAACTCTGAAGGTGAACAGATAAAACAGGGACTGGACCTGAGTTTAGTCTGGTTAGACTCAGTGATGCTGAAGTAGATCACACTGATGTGTCTGGACTGTCTGGTTGAAGGTCAGCTGATCTTGTTGGTGTTTTATGCAGTTGGGCCAGATAAGGCCAAAGTGAACATCAGTATCAAAAATTAAAGTGTCACCTATCATTTCTCATTGAAAATTAGCTTTTTAGCTTAAAAGCTCTATTTTATGGAACTGTTTATGACATTTCTGTATCACTTGTAGAAAAAAAGATATAATCAACATAAAATTAAACCTTAAAAGGACTAAAATATGTAAATGCACTATTAACTTTAGATTTTAATAGTTGTCTTTAACATTATTGTCATCTGTCATGATTCTTACATGAAGCCTGGACTTAACTGTTGGTTCATTTAGGTTTCACTCCATTTTAAGTCTTATTTATGTTGTTTACATCACTGTTTTACTATTTAGTAAAAGGTATTATTAAACTTGGTGGTTTCAACATACACTTCCCTCAGTTTGTAATGCATCACTTCTAGTTGCTGTGGATTTGTGTATCCTGAAAAAGGACCTTAAAAAAGACCCTTAAAATAGCATCTCACTCATAGTACAATGTGAATATAAACAGTATGGGTAGTGTCTAAACATTCAGTTTCTTTATAAAGTCGGTCAAATGAGTTGAGATCCTGTTAGATACTGGCGTTCAGACACCTGCAGATAGACCTCACAGCGCTTTCATCCTGTTGTGTCTTTAATCCCAGACCAACCGACTGACGGACGGGACACAGGATATGTGTGAAAAATGGCTGCACCTGTTTCAGTTCAGAACAAAGCCCATCTATCTGCCAGTTCTGACCCATATGTGCCGTTGTTTTATGAGTGATGCGTTTGTGTGTCCCTCAGCTGAATGAGAGCTTCCACTGAGCTGCTTTCAGTCTGACACAGAGGGATGAACAGAGTCGGAGCGGGTCGGCTGTAATCCGCCGGGTTCTGAGGTCCAGCCAAACAATTAACACCCACGACAAACATGTCACACAACGCACACGCTAAAGGTGAAATCAATCATGACACACTTGAAGGTTCTCAGGTGACGGTGTGAACTGTCTCTGCTCAAATGAAATCGAACAACCGCCTTCACACACTTTAGAAGGTAGAGCAAAAAACTCTGTCTCCATCGTCCATTTGCATAAACCCCCCCCCAAAAAACAGGCCTTTTCTGACAGATGTGATTTTATAAGACCTCTATTGAATTGGTCTGAGAGACGTACAGTTTTCATGACATCTATATAGAAATGATATGGACTTAAATATTGGGGCACATCATGCCTACAACTGTAAGATGTCCTGTTCATGGATCTGACATATAAACATCAATATTTCCTTAAGATGTAGATGTTTCTTCCTTAATGAGATGTGAAGAAAGTAGATGGTGAGTTGTGGTCGAAAACTATGATTTACAGTCAGAGCAGGAAAAATATTTTTCAATTTATAGGAAGATAATTTAAAATTAGAGTCATGGATAAAGGGGAAAAAAAAAAACCAAAATCAATGTTGATATAAATGTCCAAACCATCTCTGAGGCATTTTGGAAACAAAGATAACAATTTAAACCAAACTAACCAATGGAATGACTTTTATCTTGATACAAAACTGTGTTCTGACATTAGGCATTATTGTTTTGTATCCTAGACCCCTGTTAGAAAAGAAACACCTGAATCCAACGTGTCCACATACTTTTGTCCATGTAGTGGATCTGTGTTCAGGCTGTATTCAGATGTAGAGAAATGAGTCATTATTTGATTAATTACATCAGTTTTTTTCAGTGTTTGGTGAAAAAGTCAAATTGGATCATTGAAGACATAGTGGGATGTGAGTTGACTCACTTTAAAATGTCAAGTCAAACAAAATTAAAATGGCATAAAAGTACAAAAATATTGATAATTTCAGGTCGTCTGAAATATCTGTTTCAATCAAAAGAAAATATAAATGTCTCTGAGGATCAGTGGTATTTGCTTCTGTTTTCAATTTATGCATGAAAAACATTGTGTAAAATCTGAGGAAAAAACCTGAATATGACAAATAAAGTTTGTACTTAGATAAAATTGGAAAAGTGAATAATGTGAACGTGTGATGGAAATAGTTTAAGTGAATAAATGTGGAGACAAATGTTCACTAAATATGAATGGGTTCATAGTTTTGGTACAACTGTTTGATGTCACGATCTGAGGTGGAATTCATCATATGATCTTAATAATAGGGGGAATTTACAAAGAAATAAGTATAAAATCAAGCTGGCAAACCTGCATCCTCTGTTAACATTAATTTCTAAATATTCTGTATCAGTGCATTCACAGTATTTGACAAATACGTTACGTGAACCTACGTGTTTGTAGCATTGTGTCACTCATTTATTGAGTTTATTTTTGTCCATTTATATTCAATGAATATAAATGGACAAAAATAAACTCAATAGAGTTGAATTTCATACTTCAGCATCTTCCTGCTGTAAAATGTTCAGTTTTTGTGTCTTGAACCTGTAGTTTGTCTACTGTGTAATTTTTCTGTGTTTTACTGCAAGTCCATGACCTACTGGTTTGGTTTCTGACCTCTGACCTCTGACATGTAGGGATTTTAGAGTAAAAACAGTTTCCGTTGGTCAGAATAGGCCATGATGTCTGAAATGGCTCTAATGTGACTGAGGTTTTATATTTACATATTCTAAATATTGTGATAATATGGTTGAAAATAGTGGAAAAGTGTAGTTTTTATACAGATACAACAGGACGAACCAGTCTGGATGGAAGTGGACTGGATTTAATAAGGATAGAAAACGGATTCAGATCATGGATGGAGGCTCTACTGGAAAACATCCTGGTGGAATTCTAGTCCAGATCCACCAGACCTAGACCATATGAAGGGCTTGTGTTGACAGGAGTCTATTTGATGCTTTTTCTCCCCAAAAACAAATAACACAACCATCAGGTAGTGGCAATGAAACGTATGTTGTGGAAGTTTTTCCTGAAGGGACGAGGTTGACAGATCTCCGGGACAGTCTGAAGACCTGCCGTCCACCCACAGAGAGGACGGCTGCAATCAGACTGTCAGCCAGGAGACCAAGCCAATGCCACTCACACTTCTATTCACGCATGTAGGTTAGGGAAACATAAGCGATGGTGTCCCTCTGGGTTCTGGACTGGGAGCCATTCATGTCCATGTTGATGCTGAGTCCTGTCAGGAGGTGAATCCCCCATGGTACACATTTAGATGCCATTTCCCATCAACCTTTTATTTGCAACCAGAACTGATGTCACAGTGAACCCAAAGCCACGCCCCCCCCGCACACAAAACAGATGAAGGAGCTGCAGGTTGTGGACTCGCAGCATCAGGAACATTTAGAAAGGATCAGTTTTCAGATTCACATTAACGCTCAAACTAATCACTATTGATAATGCATATATGATAATGATCATATAATGGAATAAATAATGGTGGGTTATGTTTTCTGTTTTTCTAGTAAATAATGGTTCTTCTATTTATTACAGTAATAAACTATATTATCTTTCATTTACCAAGATTTGATGACAACAATTAGAATACATAAGAAAGTTAAACAAATATTTAATTCAATATTCAACTAATATTACAACTGCAATAAAATGCTTTTAGCCCTTAAATTTCAATGCATTTGGTGCAGAACGATTTTAGTGTCAAATTAAGGTAGTTAAATGATTACATACTCGAGAGTTGCAATCAGTGAAAATATAAACATTTTTCCACTAAAGTATATGATGTCACCAATGACCTTGATGAAATAAAGTAGTCATTGACTAGTTTAGCTGTTTACTATTTTTCAACCAGTGGTAGTTGACTCAGGGTGTCGGCAATGAAGAGGAGACCTGAACCTCGAAGCCCTGATGATCAGCACCCCCACCCCCAAACCCCTGTGGAGCCGGGGGGAGGGGGGGTTGGATACCCTGCACACCACGCACAATTACCCTTTAAGTCCTTCTCAATCACAATTAGCCCTGCTGTTCAACACACACACACACACACACACACACACACACACACACACACACACACACACACACACACACACACACGGCTGTGCAGTAATGTATGGACGGGTCATTGGCTGGTGTTGACGTGGTAACACCAGCCTTCATCCGTCTCCATCGGAAACGCCAGACTGTGATCAAAGTGTCTTTGAAGAGCAGGTTAATGTTGGAGAACGGCAGCGACTTCAAGCTTGTTTTAACCAAACATGACATCATATCAGTATAAGAAACCAACCTCAGATACTTGGATTCACCAGCGGCTGGAGGTGTCTGAGCCAGCAGACAGAACAAATATGTGTCTGCAGCTGAAAAACATCTGAAACCCATGAAGTCATGAGATGCTGTGAAGGTGTAGTCGTTAGGGCTGAGTGATTAATCGATTTTAAATTGAAATCGGATTTTGAAATTAGGAAGATTTTTAAAAAAAAGGGGAATCGTTAAATCAATTTAATCTCCCTCGTGGACTACTACTGTAGGCTCCTCCTTCTAACTCTGAGAGCAGTCTTTCATAGACGACCGTGCAATGACCATAGACCTTAAATCTGTGATGGTCCCGCAGTAGTGGTACCAGTATAAGCTGTGGTTTCACGCACTGATCCCCAGTTCAGATATAACTGCATGGCGGTCACTCATCTTACATTGTCTGACATGGATCTGTACCGTACCATCTTCTTCTGATCCGGGTCCAGGTCATGAGGGCAGCAGCCCCAGCAGAGGAGCCCAGACAGCCCTCTCCCCAGCCACATCCACCAGTTCTGGGGGAATCCTAACACATTCCCAGACCACAGATATAATCCCTCCAGTGAGTCCTGGGTCTGTCTCCTCCACACACGGAACCCCCAATTTAAATATAACCATATGGGGATTGATCACCTTATGTGATCCACACTTGTGTGACTGATGCTTGTCACTGACTAACATTGGTATCACATTGTTGTTTAGTTTTTTTGTTGTGTGTTTATTCCTTATTGTAAAGTGTCTTTGAGTACTTACAAAAAGGCTACGTAAAACCGATGTATTATTATTATTATTCTTGGAATTATTATTAATACTTCTGTTGACCCATCACGGAATTTTCAGAGATTCAGTGATACCATCACAGATGTGAGGTACGGAGCAGTGCTTACATTGCGGCCTGCTCACAAAAATGATGTGCTGACTTCTGTTGTGTTTTGTAGTTTAGCCCAAAAATCGAGATTTTAAGAGGACAAAAAAATCTGGATTTTATTTTGGGTCAAAATCGTGCAGCCCTGGTGGTCTTCATTGCCGTCTTACTTTGCCATTTCTTTAAACATTTCCGGTGAAACTGCAGGTTGCATTGATTTCTAATTTTATGTCATTTCCATGGGACAATGTCTGCAAAAGTTGTTCATAGTTTTGAGAAATTTTGATTCTTTTACTTTTTTTTTCACAAATTTTTCTTATGAATGTTTCTTTCCTTCTAATGGTTCATATTTAGATGTTTTATAACATGTAAATGGTTACAGATATCAATATAGTTCCCATTGTGCACTGATAGAAGTCATATATGGACTTTTATTTGGGTCTGTCACCTTTGACCTTCAGTGACCTTGAAGGGTCAAACTCTTATGTCTACATTTCTGCAGTCTTCTCTGAAACTATGGGTTGGATTAATTTCTACTTTTATATGTATCTTCTTTGGGACAATGTCTAGAAAGTTTGTTCAGTTTTGAGAAATTTAGATTTAAAAAATTTTAGACACATTTTTGAAATATTAAAAATTTTCCTTTCCTTCTAATGGTCCATATGTTGATGGTTTATAACATGTAAATGGTTCCAGATCTCAGTCTAGTTCCTGTTGATCACTGATAGAAGTCATATATGGACTTGGACTGAATGAGTTGAGTTCTCCTCCAGTGAAAGTCCCGCCCACTTCTTTTGGGAGATTGATCTGCATCCAGACCACAGGACTGGAACAAAGAGACAGAAACTGACAACCTCACACATTCAACTGG
>JAPTYQ010000008.1:2211007-2225907 GCA_029814465.1 Ostorhinchus cyanosoma
GATGGTTTATAACATGTAAATGGTTCCAGATCTCAGTCTAGTTCCTATTGATCACTGATAGAAGTCATATATGGACTTGGACTGAATGAGTTGAGTTCTCCTCCAGTGAAAGTCCCGCCCTCTTCTATTGGGAGATTGATCTGCATCCAGACCACAGGACTGGAACACAGAACAGAACCTGACAACCTCACACATTCAACTGGGATCGATTCACATAGAACAGGACGCTGACGTACAGGGACACTGGAACTGTTTATTATGTATGTAGTGCCAGTTTTACACCGGTGTACAGGAGAGGGGAGAGAAGATCAATAAACCATGTGGTTTAGTTGAAAACTGAGTAGATGGATGGCGTTCCAGTTGTAACAGTAGGTGTGTGTGTGTGTGTGTGTGTGTGTGTGTTTTTCCCCTGATGCCGACGGTGGTTTTTATGAGGTGGTGTTGTCAGTCCTTTATCTGTTCTGTCCATCCCATGGGACGATGAATAAAGAAACCTATTTATTTCAACATGACCCCATTCAGGAGACGGACACTGCTAAGGAAGAACTGAGACCAGAACCAGAACCGAAAGTTATTCACACACATAAACAGACCAGGGGGTTCCACAGTCTGAATATGTCCATGTGTACAAACTACTGAAGAGGTGCAAGTGTCTGTGGTAGTACTACTGAGTTAAAGTATTTCTGTGTTGGTGTACAGATTGAGTCCATAAATAACTGCTGGTGTTGCAGCTGGTGTCGGTCCAGTCCACTTCAGACTGGATGAACATGTTCTTCAGTCACTGGAGGGTTCGATGTTGCATCTTCAGCAGAAACATTCAGTTTAATGAAGCAGCGCTGATGTATCTGACAGAAGGAACACACTGAGCATCAACAGCAGATGGGTCTGAACATGGACCTGGACACGGGTCTGGATATGGATATGGACCTGGACCTGAACCTGAACCTGGACTTGGACCTGGACACAGGTCTGGACATGAGTCTGGACATGGACCTGGACATGTGTCTGGATATGGACCTGAACCTGGACCTGGACACGGACTTGGACCTGGACATGAGTCTGGACATGGACCTGGACATGTGTCTGGACACGGACTTGGACCTGGACACGGGTGTGGAGCTGTGTCTTGAACTGGACCTGGACAGACTGTCCACTGGATCGTACAGTCACAGTTCCTTTATTCAACTGGCAGAAAAATGACATAATCACCTTTTTTACGTTTTAGAAGTCAGGAAACCTCATAGGAAACCAGACTTGTACACCTTCTCTGGACGCTGTTTTCAGGTTTTGACCACTCCCCATGCAGAATCCTTTAGATGTGTCTTTACATTACTTTTCATCAACACCCACCATCTCTGACTGACTCCACCCCCGACTTTTCTGTCCACTGCTAGCGCAGTTTGTCACGTGGTTTCCAAATTTTGGTCCACTCGCAAAAAGTGCAGTGAGAATGCGATTTGACCCAAATGAAAAAAGGCTGCATTCGATCCGAACCAAATTAGCGAACCAAAGGACTATCCAGGGGTAAATACAGGCTTAATGTATCTGAAGTTATCTTATCGTGTTGTATTGTGTCGTATCATATCTTAAAGAATCTTTATTGTCTTGTAGCTCATTGAGTCTTGCCTTGTCGTATTGGTCCTGAGCTCCTGTTATGCGTTCCTGTCTGACTGTGAGGATTCTGTTGAGTTTGTCGGGTTTGGTGGACACATGTGGCCCCTCTGACCTGGTATTAACTGGTATTAACTGAGCCTCTTTAGTGTAATTGATTACTGTGTCGACCTCTGGGTGACTCCTCATTCCGTCTGTGTTGCACCATTAGCAGGTTTACATCAAACTGACCTGGCCTTGGTGTGTGTTTGATGCTCTGTTACTGGACACATGAACACACACCAAAATAGTACTGGACAAACATGCTATTTATAGCAGTTGAGCCCTGAGACACGCGGCGTTTGAATAAATGTGTCAGGAGCGTCTCGGTGGGTCCGCTTTAAGGGTCCGTTCCTTTTCAGAGCTGCAGCATTAACAGAACAAACGGATGATGAAGAGCAGCCCGAGGCCGTTAGTGCCATTTGGAATCTAAGTGGAAGCACAGAGAAGAAGAGGGCAGTGCACAGGGATGAGAGGGAGGCCAGGATGTGTGTCCGCAAACATGAGGATATGCAACCACAACACAACGGCGCTCTGTGGCGTTTGTCTCCCAGGCCTTTGCTGCTGTTATTAATCATACACCACAGTCCCAGCAGCCTCCGTCTGCGTGACACTCCTGAATTATCCAAATGAAATGGAAAAGTAAAGCTGTAAGCAGACTAGCATCCGCTTTAATCGAACATCCATACTCATCAGAGGACGGTGGATTACACATCACAGCACCGGGATGAGCTCAGCCGTTGAAGTCTCCGCTCGGTCCATTTCTTAACATTAAAACCGCGCCGTGTTTGGACGTTTACACCCAGTGACACGGAGGCGTGGTGTGTTTAGAGTCGATGACTGAAACGTCCCACCGCTTCGCCCTGAAGCTCAGACGCTTCACAAAACTCCATGTCCATGAGTTTAATGAGGCTGGAGCTGTGGACCCAGCCGGGACAGAGATGGGACCGCCAACGGTGCAGATACGACTGGGACATTCATCACATTAACACGATTTGACAAGGTTTTACTTCCTGAAAATGAAGAAAAACGAGTCAATCACAAAATCAACTTCATTCCTCTGGAACTCAAAATGCAACCGGTTTGGTTCTGATGTATTTATTCTGCAGCACTTTGACTAAAGATAATTTTGTTTTCTGTTCATTTGGATCACGGGTGTCAAAGATACGGCCCATGGGCCAAAACCGGTCACCAAAGTGTCCAATCCTGTCATGGCAGGAATTAGTAAAATGCATGAAGGATTCCACATTCAGACCAAAGAAAAAGGAATGAAATGACCTAAATGGAAAGGGATGAAAAAGACATAAAAAGATGAAACCAACAACAAACTACTTAAACATTGGCAAAATTATGTAAAAAAACAAATTATATAAACAGACAAAAACGACAAAGTGAAAATAACATCATAAAAACATGAAAACACCAAATCTTGTGTGTGTGTGTGTGTGTGTGTGTGTGTGTGTGTGTATTAATGGCTCTAGTTTAGAACATTTATAATAAACTGAGGTCATGTATATAATCGCTTTCACTGCTTTGGAAATTTTCATCAAACACCCAAAGAAAAGGTTCATGTGTAAAATACTAATATATTAAAATACTAATATATTAAAATACTAATATCTACAGGATTGAACGCTGCCTTGTCACGAAGGGCATTAATTCTGTCCAGGTTAAGACCAGTACATGTTTACTACCCGATCCCTAACGTGTATGATAAACCTCCATAATCTTCATTAACCCCAGGTTAACCCTGATCATATAAATCATAAATAATCAGGCTGTGTCCCATGTTTTAATCCACATGTGTTTATGGTATTTAGGCCTTTTGAACCATTGACCCGTCGTCTTATGGATCCTGTATTATTTACTAAATGTCCTGCAGATTTACATTTAAACAATGCATTCCTCTTCTAGTACATAGATTTTATCAAAGTGATCATAATATTAAGAATAGTTCCAGTGTCTCTGTACATCAGCATCCAGTTCTATGTGAATCGATCCCAGTTGAATGTGTGAGAGGACAGGACTTTCACTGAAGGAGAACTCCACTCATTCAGTTCAAGTCCATATAGGACTTCTATCAGTGATCAACAGGAACTAGACTGATATCTGGAACCATTTACATTTTATAAACCATCCACATATGGACCATTAGAAGGACAGGAACATTTTAATATTTCAAAAATGTGTACAAAAAGCCTGCAAAAATCCAAATTGCTCAAAACTGAACATATTTTTTAGACTGTCCCAAGGAAGATACATCTGCAATTAGAAATGAATCCAACCAATAGTTTAGGAGATTGTTGAAATCGAGATGGTGGTGACCTTGAGTTTGATCCTTCAAGGTCACTTAAGGTCAAAGGTCATGGACCCAAATGAAAGTCCATATATCACTTCTATCAATGCTCAATTATAACAACATTGATATCTCTAACCATTTACATGTTATAAACCATCAAAATATAGACCATTAAATGGAAAGGAATATTTTTTAATTATGCAAAAATTCGTCAAAAAGCTGAATTTCTCAAAACTGTGGATAGACATTGTCCCAAGGAAGATACATAAAACATTTAAAACGTATCTGACCAGTAGCTTTTTGAAATATTAAAATCGTGCCTTTACTCATCCAGGCCACACAGAGACAGAACCTGACGACCTCACACATTCAGCTGGGGATTGATTCACACAACAGGACACTGACGTACAGGACACTGGGACTATTTTTGGAAATATTCTGACTTGAAATATTACTTTTTGTTTTATTTGTTCCTGCTGTTGGTATGAAATGACATGAAGACAGTGATGTTGGCAGTAAAACTTCTGTACAGTTGGACGTGTTTCTCTGTACTTTAATTTCTAAGTGACTGAATTCATAATTTATCTTAAACAGTCACTGCAGAGGAAACAAACCGTGAACTGATCTGAGTTTGACCTCCTGTAAATACTTTCAATGCTGTGACAGACGTTACGTTTCGTCCTCGTGCGTCGACCTTGTTGAGTCCAGACCATTATGAATTAAAGAGGCTGCATTTCAAGGACAGACTCTGTAAACACACAGCCAGTCTGAAGTTTATGAATGTACGGGCGGCGGTGGCATCGGCGGTGGCGTCCTGTCCATGGCAGAGCCATGGGGTCACTTTGTTGTGTCTCCCTGGGGGGGTTTCCAAAAGCGGCCGGCCCCCCTGCCCCCCCTCAGCAGAGGAAGTGAACTTGAACAGCCCTTTGTGGAGACTCGGGGGAATCTGGATGAGGGCAAACCGGGGTCATGGATGCCATGGCAACGACTTCTGTCTGGACCACGGACATCGCATTATTTCACATTCCTGTGTCTCATTAGGTCCTCGGTGTCATCGGCAGGGATTTTGTTTGGAACGTTTAAAGCTACAGCAGCTGGAGTTGAACATGAATCATCCAAAACCTGAAGCCAGAATGTGGTGGACGGAGAAGCTGTCGCGGCATCTGTGACGAGTAGAGCAGTAGAGTCACATCTGACTGAACCTGATCAGTTATGGTTACTACAGCTGTCAATCACATCAACCCATACCTGGGATTGGATCAGGGTTTCAACTTTGTACAGTCTATAAACACAAGCAGATGTAGATTTAGAAGTCTCACTCATCTTAAATTATATTCATCTGAAAGGAGGTTATGGAATTTAAGCTCAGTGATGCCAAAACTATCAAACCCAGGAGTTTTATTATTTAGGTATTTCAGCTCTAGTGTAATTCCACTGACAGCCACTAGGTGCTGCTCCATAAAGCCCAGGCTCCCATGGACTTACACTGAATATCTCTATAAAAACACTGTCAGTTCCGTTTTTCCTGGAGTTCGTCTGGTCATTGGTTTTATTCAGACCCTCTAATACTAGGGTGTCAAACATGTGGCCTGTAGGCCTAAGCCGGCCACTAAAGGGTCCGGTCCCGCCCATGGAATGAATATGCAAAGTGCAAAAATTATTAGTTGTCATTATTTACAACTTATACTTATTCTGTTATTATTGTACTACTCCAGCCTGTTTGACGTCAAATTGGCCTGAATGTGAACTGAACTAATATGAGTTTGACGCCCCTGGTCTAAATGTTGGATCTGTAAATTATTGATCCATTCAGAATATTTTAGCTTGTATAGAAGCTTTGACGTCACCATGACAACACGACAGAACCCAAACTACTGCATTAAAAGGAAACTCAGGATCCACTTAATCACATTTCCTCTGTCCACTGATTATATACTCATCTGTAATAAAGCGGTTCATATGTGGTTCATTATTTCATCGGGCTGTGGTCGTGCGCTCGGCTCATTGTGGGTCTGTTGCTAGTTTTCATTGGTGCTCATGTTGGAAATCTGAGCGCAGCCTCCAGCGGTAATGAACTGCCATCCCCGCTGAACATCTTGTTCTCGGTGATAAGGGAAACCCTCGAAAAGAGCATGAGCGGTCGCCGTGGGAGATGAGGCGCCGCTTCCCTCCCTTTGTTTCCGTTGCCATGGCGCTGGCTCATGTATTCCCTCCATTCCTCTGTGGCATTTCACAGTCCGGATGGCGTTACTATGACTGCTCAGCATGTTCCTGTGCAATCTGCAGGACAGCAGAGTGGCCCATCTGCAGGACTGGGCTGGGGGGGGGGACCATCACCCAACAAACTGCATGGCAGGTGAGGCAGCCAGGTGAAAAATAACCTGCCACTCACACTCCCACAGACCAGGAATCCCCATTAATGACAAGAATCTGTTCAAATATGTATGATCCTCAGAGCCCCCAGGTACTAATACCCCACTACTGTAATATTAGTATAGGTACCTGCACATCAATACACATACATCTGAACCTTAAACACAAATATCCAGAACTGACGGTTACCTTCATCTATTTCTATATAGATGATTCCTCCTGTTTGAGACAATGGAAAATAAAGAATTATAAAAATTAAATTAATTAAAAAAATATCAGAAGTCTGAGCGTTCTGTAGTGGGCTGGTGTGTGTTCAGTCAGTTTATAGTCAGTTTATAGTCATTCTCAAGTACTTTACACTACTTGAAGCAGACAAACAAATGCAAAAGATAAAATGAGACAAAACAGACAACAGACATCAAAAATGTGTCGTCTTGTAATGAGTCTGAAACAAGGAGAAATAATGACAGCTGAAAATATCAACCAGTAACAGTAAATAAAGATGTCAAGGTGTCACATACTTATTGGTTGTTATGTTAAAGTTTTTTTCATAAACATGTATGTTTTAATTTGTTCATTCAAGGATAAATTGATAAAAGACTTCAAAACAGTTCAATTAATCTGTTTTTATTCATTTGTAATGAAAAATAACCAAAATAATCAGAAAATAGCATCTCTTCAGCCAAATGGTCCTTCTAAATATCATTTATATTATAATATGAATATAATTTGTACTTTTACTGTGGTAAAGCATCAGTGCTTCTAGCGTATGTTCTTCTGTATTTGACCTATACGCCATATTACATGGACTCCTTTGCTGATGTACTTTTGCTCTTATTTCATCACCAGCCCTTTCACATGTTGAAGCAGCAGACGCTCATTGTGTTCCAACAATAACACAGTGATTACTGATACTAGTCGTATAATCGAACACGGCTCCATTTGGTTCCACTGTTTTGCCTCTAAATTCATGAATAAATGTATTAAATATGGAAATGGGGGCAGCTGAGCTACACCTGTAATGGAACACTTGATTAGAAAATGGTTTGTTCCTGTTGCCATCGTCCTCATCCTGTTAAAAATAGCGGCGTTGTCATCTCCTTCCATCCATCAGCGCCACGGTCGACCGCTCCGCTACAAGCAATTACCGTCCAATTGGGCTTAATGACGCTGAGAGGGAGGCGGAGCTGCCGCCGCCTCGAGCACGAAGTCTATTTATAGACCCTTTGAAAAGACACCTGCCGCTCTCATCCACACAGTGCCCGCCCCATAGATGCCGCCTGATTGGCTCAGGTGTCAGCCACATCATGACCTACTTCAGCATCTGACCAGAAGGGGGCGGGGCTTTGGGCATGGTTTGGATTTGCAGTGTCATTCTCCAGGAAGCTGGTTCTTTGCATGTTCAGTGGGTTTTACCAGTACAGTAGAACCTTGCAGTATGAGTAATTTACACGTATTTTTGTCTTGAAATACAAGTTCACAGTATGAGTGAGCTTCATACTAGCCGCCGGTAATCAGCACTGGACACATGTTTCAAAATCAGAGATTTTCTGATTTTGTTTAAAAAAAAATCAACCAGGTAAGTTAAGTTCAGGTCGTGCAGTTGCTTTAATGACGATGGTCTGGCACATTTTCAGCGCATTTTTGGAACACCTTTTAAGGTAAATAATAAAACCAGTGTGTTTCTTTTTCCTTCACTTTTATTATGTTTTTATCATTTTCTTTCTAACTGCACTTTTTATCTCACCGGCTACTCGGCCATGAACTATTATGACGGTGCTGTGTATGACATTGTCTTTGTTGGCAGTTTCTTCAACATCTTCTTCGACGAAACTACCAGTTGGATTCATTAAAATTTTATGTCTCTTTTTTGGGACAATGTCTAATAAGTTTGTTCACAGTTTTGAGAAATGTTTATTTCTGAATTAGATGAATTTTTAAATATAAATGTTCCTTTCCTTCTAATGGTCCATATGTTGATTGTTTATAACATGTAAATGGTTACAGATATCAATATAGTTCCTATTGAGCACTGATGGCAGTCATATATAGACTTTGATTTGTGTCCATGACCTTTGACTTTTAGTGGCTGTGAATGGTCAAACTCAACGTCACCAGTTTCTACATTTCAACAGTCTTCGTAAAAACTAATAGTCGGATTAATTTCACATTTTATATCTATCTTCTTTGAGACAATCTCTAGAAAGTCGGTTCGCTGTTTTTCAGAAATTTTGATTTTTTTTTTATTTTAGACACATTTTTTGAATATTAAAAATGTGCTTTTCCTTCTAATGGTCCATGTTTGGATGTTTGTTTTTTTTAACATGTGAAAGGCTACAGATACCCATATAGTACACATTGATCACTGATAGAAGTCATATATGGACTTGGATTGAATGAGTTGAGTTCTCCTCCAGTGAAAGTCCCGCCCACTTCTATTATTTGATTGCTGTGCATCCAGACCACAGGACTGGAACATAGAACAGAACCTGACAACCTCACACATTCAACTGGGATTGAGTCACATACAACAGGAAGCTGACCTACAGGGACAATGGAAGTACTTTTCTCTTTTTACAAAAGGCTTTTTAGGTGCTGGAATTAATTATTTTTCAATTTAAATAAGTAAAATTCATTTGTAAAATAAGTACATCACAAAACGAACTGGGAAGGAATTTAACTGGTACTACGAGGTTCTACATGGACCGTAGGCGGGTGATTACTGTCTGATATAAAGACCCCCCCCGTTGGACCGATCCAGGCCCAGCCCATCAGGTACAAAGCGGCTGTAAAACCCTTTGTCATGACCTGGTTCATTATCAGAGCCACTTACATACACAAGCACCACACACATTTATCCAATCTGCAGTCATTCTTCATTCCCTTCAGCTAATTCTCTTCTCCTGCGTCTCAGTGTGCCATCCATCTTTGTCCGTCACATCTCGCCATAGCACGGTGTCACATGACGCCTTCAACACCAGCATCTTCGCACTGATTGATATCTCCATTGGCTCCCAGTCAGCAATAATTGAAATGAATGACAGCACATGCCCGGTGTCTCTGAGGCGCTCCATGCTACATTAGCTGCTACCTGGGCAGGTTTTGGACTCCGCTTCCTCAGCAAGGACACATTGTGAGGTTATGGAGCTCCGTCGTGACCCCGATCAGCAACTAGAGTCTTAATGACGATGGTGAATGTACAACATGGTCTTAGAGTCTGTACACTAGCAATATATATTCAATATCAGAACAATCTGGACCAAGGCAAAGTTTATTTGTATAGCACAATTCATACGCAGAGCAATTCACAGTGCTTTACAAAAATGGAAAAGAGACAGGTTAAAAACATTCAACTAGTTAAAACATAATCAATAAAACATAAATATCAATCAATTAAGATAAAGTAAATGAGAAGAGTATAGATAGAATACCACAAAGCAATGCTCTCTGTAAAATACTGTAAACACTGATAAGTCAAGCAAATGAGAGGCTGTTGAGGAAAGTTTAGACAGAACTGTCATAGGACGCCAGGACTCTGTTTCAGTGAAAATACTGTTAATCTTGACTCTGACCTTCTTTCACCAGATCCACATTGAATGATATTGAATCACATTGAATGATAATGACCACACCGGACCTCAATGAAACCACGTTAAACCATACTGAATGTTATTGTCCACATTGAACCACACTGCACCTCGTTGAACCACATTGAACATCTGTGGATCTTTGTGGTCGTTGATGCGTCAGTCTCATCTGGTCATGAGCCAGTTTTCAGTCCAGACCAGAGGCCGTGGAACATCTGGATCCACTGGAGGTCGGGATAAACACATCTGTTGTGCATGTCGCTCATAACACATCACTTACAAACCTTTGACCTCTGTTTGCTGGTCTTCAACACATTTATTAAGACATCAGGTAGATTATTCATGTTAGAGAGGTTTTTTTTTTTTATTTCTTAGATTTTTTTGGATTCCATCATTTTTCACTTTCTGTTTTTGCTTGTGGAAAACGAAGCATAAGTGTGGGGTTTTGGGGAAAGAAAATGAGACATTTCTCAATAAAGAAAACATCTAATTTAACATCAGTTCACCATACCATACTCTAGTGTCAAGAAAAGTTTGGAAAATGTCCACAAAGTTTAAAACAGGGTTCCCATGGGGTCTTAAAAGTCTTGAATTTACAAATCTGCATTTATTACCTTATAAAAGTCTTTAAAAGGTATTATATTTGATTTGCTAGGTTTTAAGTTATGTTGTCATAAACTTGTTCACTGTATTGTGTTAAAATGTGTCTGTTAAATGTCCAAGCTGCAAAGAAAGTAATGTTAGTCAACTCAGTTCCACTCGTTCGAAGCTGAAAATTTATACTGAAATTAAGAAATAATTATCACTAACTTTTCAGCCCCTGTGCAGCTGTTCGTCACACACGTATCAGCCGAGAAAGCTGACTTTGGGAACTTTAAGGGACAGCTCACAAGCGAAAAGTCTAAATATTAGACTTAGAATATTTGCAAATGTAATGATGCCTGGTTGGAGAAACGTTCATTCTGGACCTCTTTCACACGAGTTTTCTTAAATTCTAGGAGTCATGATTTTTTTGTCTGTACTTACATTACATTTTAGTTGTAGGAACCCTGTTAAAAACAACCTTTGTAAAGTTTTTTTAGTGGTGACCAAAGGGATCCATTAGATCTGGGAAAGGTCATAAAATGAAGTCCATATAGAATAGAATAGACTGGAATAGACTTAATTGTCTTTACACAGTCAAGTCAAAGTAAATTAGGAAGATGATTGGTTTTACATAAATTTTTCTTCGGGTTCATGGCTTTGGGAATCCAGTCCTTTAATGTTAACGTAAAATGAAACAGTTACTCGATGTTGCTCCTAAAAGCTCCACGTTTGGTTTGTTTGGATTCTTTAATTCTCTATATTTCATACCTATAACTTCCCACCTGTGAACTCGTACTAGATCCATGTACTCCTAGTTCCGCACTCTGATGTCACACAGCCTGTGAAACAACAATGGCGTCCCCCATGGATGCAGTATTTATGCAAATTGTTTGTTAAACAAGGTATTGCTCTAACGTTATTTATCCACAAATGTTCTGCATAATCAGCAGCTGTACTATCGTGAGCTACTTTTCAGTCCTTTGAGTGCAATAATAAATTAATACAAAATACATGTCTGAATATACAAATAACGTAACATAAAAGGTATAACAGCATTACTTGCCTTTTGCACTGTTTTTCCTCCTCTGTTTCCCTCAAATAAGCAAACTCCTCTGGGATAGAACTGATTGTAAATGAGCATAAGTCCCGTACGGTCTGCCATGCTGGTTTGTTTACATCTATCTGCCACCTCAGGCAGTTTGGCGTGACTTGCTTGGATCACTACAAAGTGGTGAGTTGTGGTTTGAACTTGTGACTTACAGGCTCAAAAACCTGCCTGGAACGCAGCATTATTATAAGAAAAACAAAATGGGGGGGTTGGAATGTGTCATGATGGGGTTCTTCTCCTCTGTTGTTCAAGTGGTCAGTCATAAGCTCTAAGTCCAGGTCATAAGATCGAATTCCTCTGATTTCCAGACCTGATTGAGTTTTAGTGAATGTGTGTAAAAACAGGCTGATTAATGTCTGTACTGTTACTGTTACTGTTACTACGAATCTCACAAATCCTCCAAAGGCCAATGTGTCAACAGGCTGCCGTGTTTTAAATATCACTAATCAGCCCATCGGGTGGAAACCGGCACAACGGCCTGTAATTAGGCTCCGTATCATTTCCCTTCATACTCAGAGCGGCAGCATATGGCCTGGACCGTCCACTGCACTGGGAGTCACTGGAATATAAGCTAAAATTAGCTTCCTCCTCCTTCATTAAAACACAACAGGTTGCAGACTGAAGATTTTCCAATATGCTGGGAGGACTGTTGGTTATTTTCACACCTCCAGTTGAGTCTAATTAAACGCTGCCTTTCACCCACTCACTGAGTCTAGACCCACTGGCAGACGTCCACTCTGATCCACTCATTGTATTTTTATTACTATTATCATCAGCCCAACATGTTCTTCAAAGTCTGCTCACATTTACAAGAGTGACATGAGACACGGTGGCATTTTGGAACATGGCAGCGGCTGAGGAAGGACGGCATCTCTATCTGATTGGTCATAAAGACGCTGCATGGAGGGAATAGGAAGTAAAGTGAGTGTTTACAAATGTCAAGCTGGTCCTGACACACTTGTAAAAGATAACATTACAGAGCTGGAAGAACAGCCGACTCCTACGATTGGAAGATAATGGAAGGTGACTTTTACAAATGTGAAGAGGTGGCCTTTTCACAAACCATTTCATCAAGTGTGAACAGGCCTGATTGCAGAGGCCGCAAGTGCACGGCTTGTGCACGGCTGTGAGACGTCCACAGGCCAAAGGGCGGTTGGACATCAATCCACATGGATATTATCACCAAACTCTGACAAAATATAGCCTTCAGTGTGGGTTTATGATGGATTAAAAACAGGCAGACAATTTTAGTATGATGTACCGACTGTTCCAACTGGAGGTTATTTAACCCTCTGGCATCAGAGGTCCTTTTGAACACGTGAAGTGCAAAAACTGCAGAGTGGAATGTGAAGATGTCTGTTTTTAACTTTTTTTTTGTATTTCAACTTGAGTCCTGAACAACATACCAATTACTCAATAACTGTCATATCTTTTAACCCTTTAAATGCAAACAAACTATATTTTTTG
The DNA here is from genome assembly GCA_029814465.1 of Ostorhinchus cyanosoma. NCBI lineage: Eukaryota > Metazoa > Chordata > Actinopteri > Kurtiformes > Apogonidae > Ostorhinchus > Ostorhinchus cyanosoma. The sequence goes on from JAPTYQ010000008.1 coordinate 2,224,077, forward strand.
ATGCAAAAAACCTAAAAAAAAAAAAAAAAAATTCCCAATTTTTTTTTTTCAATATTCTACATAAAAATTTTATTTGGTTTTTTTTTCATCTTGGCATATGTCAGTGATTAACAACAACATTGGTTGAGGGTGTTATATAAATTCCACTGGTATTTTCAGTTGAATAACCTCTCAGCTGGAATGTCTTTTTATGCACATGAAATTTGACGCCATGGCAACGTGGCCCTGTAGTTTATCTGTTGCTAGGTAACCCACTTCAATGATGATTTTATGATTCTGAGCAAAGCAATGTGACTGGTTATTTGGAGGCTATTGTATTCCAAAATTATTGATATCTCCCAAAATATTGGTCCTATCAACTTGCTTCCATACTCAAAATAGTGTGGAATACATAGAATAAAAACAGTTTATTTGACAGTGTTGCCAAAAGGAGCTCTCAGCGTCCCAGTGGTATCATCAGGTCTGTATGTGATGATGAAACATCAGCGACGAGTATGTGGGTCGAACATGTCGTATGTTCTGTCCTTTCACTGTGAATCACTGCTGTTTGGAACATTTCCACAAATAGTCTTAAAGATCTTCATCCCTCCTCATCATCCACCTGTTCTGCGTTTCAGACTCTGAGAATAATGACGGCTAATGCGGTGGAGGACGCCACCGCTGGACGGAGCAACTAAACCACCACTGAACTGCACGATGGACAGAGAACGCAGTTTCGACCTAAAGGTAAAAGTCAAGTTTATTTATTAACCCATCTAAAATGACACAAGCTGCTCAAAGATATAAATAAAGCACAATATGATTAAACAGTTCAAAAAACTAATGAAAACTGATACAAAGCAATACAATAAATAGGATAAACACATTTAAAACACAACCAGTAGATAATATAAGTTGCATGTGTTTGAAAAGCCAGTTCAAATAAGTGTGTATTTAAAAGGTTGATTCAACGATTATTTAGTGTCAGTTCACTCGATGGACAGAGAAGTTTGATACGGTTTCTCTTACCTTGTTAAAGCCATGTATTGTAAAAAAAAAAAAAAAAAAAATGCCATGTAAAAAAAAAAAAAAAAAAAAAAATAAAGAGGACAGGAGAAAAATAAACAATAAGTGGTATAAAGAATAAATTATAATAGAATATAAAGTGTACGTGCCGATGTATTCACATTAGTGTTGACTGAACGTCCTTTTTGAATCTGTTTTTCTTTTCTTTCTAAGTTTTTGTTTGCTGTTTTTGGTTTTAAATGTGAAATAAAAAAATTAACGAATGAAAGTGTAAACGTGTACGAGGTAAGGGAATCATCTCCATGTTCTCAATGAGGCATTCACTGACTTAATATTAAAGGCAGAATATGAAGTCACATGATCATAATCTCCATCTCTTCCATTTAATCTGCTGCTCACTCGACCGCCTTTCTCTCTCTCTCTCTCTCTCTCTCTCTTTGTCTGTCATTGGTGGAGCAGAGAGGAGGCGGAGTCTGTTTACTGACAGCAGTGGTTCATGTGACCTCCTGTGCCTTTAAACGCTGTCGACAGGTGATGGAAACAGGTGTTAATAGGAGGTGGGATTGACGTGAATGCTTGGTACGGAACCAAAGGCCAGAGTTGTTGCTATGGAAACGATGGCCCGGTCTCAGGTGTGATGTCGGGTTTTCAGACCGTGTCTGAATCTGAGTCTGAGGTGGATTTGAATGAAATACTGGTGTTAAGGTGTCAGGACTGGTTCCAGTTCAGGTCTGATGTTGAGGATCAGGACCAGAGGGTTTATCCTGGAAGTAGTAGCATGCCGAGCTAATGTTCCATATTTCATGGATCTACCCCCCCCGCAAAC
>JAPTYQ010000008.1:2226115-2239469 GCA_029814465.1 Ostorhinchus cyanosoma
CCCCACCCCAGTGTGGTCCCTGTCTGCTCTTGAGACTAAGTGGGACGGATGGCAGCGCTGGCTGATATTTCAGCTGCTCAGTGACAGCCGTGTCCCCTGGGGGGTGGGGGCAAGGTGAACCGGGCCTGGACTGTTTGGATGACACCCCCCCAACCCCCTCTCCCCGTCCGGATGTCAAAGTTGTAATCGATGTCTGTGGCTAAAAAAGAACATCCCATTCCTCAGCAACACCCAGACAAATGAATAAACTCCTAAACCAAACCAACCAGAACCAACCTAAAACCAGAACCAACCTAAAACCAGAACCAACCTAAACCCAAAAACCCAGAATCAACCTAAACCCAAAAACTCAAATCCAACATGAACCCAGAACCAACCTAAACCCCTAAACTCAGAACCAATGCAATTCTGAGTTAAACCCTGTTGGATCTGGGTTGGTGGATCTGTTGTTGCTGTAGATAATTTGTGGGAGGTTCTTAACGCTCAGTAACTCCTCCCCTTAATCTCATGTCTCAGATATTTAGAGCCGTCTCTCAGTACATGTTCTTGTCTGTTCTTCTGTTCTCATCAAACGTCATCAGTACTGTTCCATTTGAAAGTTCGCTTAAGCCAAGAACACCTAGAATACGCAGATGTTGTCACTGTCTGCTAGCTTAAACCAAGGATGCACTGGTTGGAGACTCGTATAGACTTGGCTGCACTTCGTGTTACTCTCAAATGCTACGGCGGCTTCTGCAAAAACTTAATTCAGAAGTGTTTTTTGACGACATGACCATAATGAGATGATGTGATATAATGTTAGAACAAGAGGCAGAATAGAGAGAAATACATCTTTATTATCATGATTTAGGATTCAACGAAATGTATTACAGTTTAGAAAAATATATAAAATGTATAAATGACATGTCAACACTAGTACAAATGTATTGAAATCAAATTGAGTGACATTGTGGTGATTTGAGGGAAATATATTATGGAGCTGATGACAAATACTGCAGAGACGGGGTTAAAGTTCACCAGTACCAGCTGCTCAATTACACATAGACTGGAGTTAACAGCAAGTCCGATATCTGGGACCGTCCTGACCAAGACCAGACTCTGTGTTCATGAAATCGACAAACAGCCTTTGTCCTAAATTCCTCTGAACCGTTTTAGATCAGAGTCCAACTAGGATTAAATAAACTCAACGTTTGTTTACATTTTTACTGTGGTGTTTTCAGGTGAAATGTCCAGTTTTTGAGTGTGTTTACGCTGAAGTGTCTGGAGTTTAGACAGAATGAGGTCATGAGCTCTTGAAAATACACATTTAGAACCAACACGCGCTGACGTTAAACACATCTAACAGACGTTCATGACCTGGAGATTCACCACAATGAAGGAATGACTGAAGTGAATATATGAACACGCAGGGTTCACTAATGTAGTAAAGAAACCAAACAGATACAGTTCAGTTCAACTTTAATCTGTGAACAAATACTGACTTTCATGGCGATATGGTCGATCTGATGGTTTTCCATTAAACCTGTTTAACTGTAAACTCAGTTTGTATGAACGGTTGAAGTTAAAGACCCAAAAAAAATTAAAAAAAGTTAAAGACCCAGGACCAGATCCACCAGAGACCAGATTAACTCCAAACCTGTTGTTTGTTAAATGAAAATCATATGAACCTGGTAGGTTTTTCTTGTTTTGTCTTGAAATGAGTCCTGATTGGCTGCTTTTATCTGCACACAAACCCATTAGTTTTACTGTCGTCACGTCGATAATTAAACACGTTTCAGTATCTTTTAATGGAAACGTGTCTGTGTTTTTCCTCCAGGCTCTGAATCCACACAATAATTATTCCAGTTAGATTAAATATGGGAAGGACTCAGATCCTGCAGAACCAGGATGAATCAGGGCCTTTGGTGGTCTTCACGAACACGGCTTCCTCCAGACCATGGTGAATCCTGGTCCAGGGTTTCTCTGTTTGGTGGTCTTCATGAACCCACTTTCTTCCAGACCATGGTGAATCCTGGTCCAGGGTTTCTCTATTAGATGGTTTTCATGGTCCCAGTTTCCTCCAGACCATGGTGGGTCCAGGTCCAGGGTTTCTCTATTAGATGGTTTTCATGGTCCCAGTTTCCTCCAGACCATGGTGGGTCCAGGTCCAGGGTTTCTCTGTTTGGTGGTCTTCGTGGACCTGATTTGTCTCTTGGTTAGGGTTTTTCTATTGGTCTGTAACATATTAAGGTAGAGGTCTGCATTGGCTGAGGGGGAGGGGTGGAAGTGGGCGGAGCTGAAAGTAGCAGAGTGCAGTGGGTGAGAGAGAGTTGGAAGAGTTTTATGACTATCAGTGTTTTATCGAGGTTATAGTGGTGAATTCTTGTAAATAATTGTGATAGTTCTGTTTTGGAGTGTTCTACTAGTGTGTGTTGAGATGTTTTTGTTGAGTTTAGCTCTTTTTTTTCACCCTTTTTCCACTGTTTTTATGTGTATTTTGTGGTTTGTATAGTTCATGGATAGTTGTATTTGATCTCTAAATATTCTATAAATGTCTGTATATTTGTGTGTATATATATATATATATATATATATATATATATATGTAAATCTATATGCAGATCGATTCAGGGCTCTCACACAGGATCAAAATGACACAAAAGAACCAAAATTAAGAACATGGACACACAATGATCTAGACCAACTACAATGAATGAACACATGGAAAATAGATGAAGTTTATTTCTATAATCTCATTAAGTGACATTATGAACATTTACAGTTTTTCATAATAAATATGCTCTAAAAAAAAGGTATAATGATAATATATAATAATAATTAATGGTCCATTCGTCCGGTTAAAAAAGGTTCAAAAGAATTGGAAAACATTTTCTGAACCTTTTATTACAAAAACAACACAATCTAATCCAGTTCTAATGGTTGAGATAAACTCTGACATACGGAGTTTAAACTGTAAACTGACAATAAGCTCTGAATTTATGCTTTATTTGTCATTTTCTCCACAAATTGTAATTTAATTCTGTAGAAAATCCCAGTTTAATCCTTACAGATCAAAGTAACATGTTAAATAAATGTCAAATATCAGGTTATAGAGTCTAGGTGACGGGGTTTATTTAGTTTTCACTTAAATTAAACCAAATGGGGTTTTTTTCCTTCTTTTTTATTCTGACGTTGATTAGACATTTTATTTATTTTCACGATAATAGTCTTAGACTCTTCATCCATAAATGACTCATGTTCATGTTTTATGTTTTGGTTTGTTTACTTTTCATCACGTCTTTCAGGGTTTTTTATCGTATTGTGTGTGACATGACTTCCTCTCCCTTTTGCAGTGTATTTTATTTAATTTTAATTTTACTGTATTTATTCTAGTTCTTGTGTTACTTGTCTCCTGGGTTTTTAAACAGTTCTCATAAGGTTTTTTATCAGATTTTATGTACCTTTAATATATATAACATGTATATGTATAGTTTTTTTTGTTGTTTTCCTACATTTTATGGCGGTCTTGTGTCCTTGTTTTATCTGATTCTTGGAGCGAGTGCACAAAAGTTCCTGTGTGTTATGCACAAATGGCAAAATAAACTTCCTGATCTTTTGCGAATATTTTAAAACCACAAACTGCAGATGGAGAGATTTGATATAAACATTTTTATTGTGATTAAAAACAACAGACGGCAGTGAAAATGTCCCGCTTTATTTAACGTCCGTAAACATCTCATCGTGTTTCTTCTGTGGTCATTTGGGGGCGGAGCTTCAGTGTTGGTTTCGCCGTTTTATGCTGAAACATGAATACGCTTTTTCATCCTGACACAAACCCTGAGGTGTCAGATGTGTTTGGACCCCCCCACCCCACCCACTATAACAAAACAAGGCAGAACCAGGGGAATGAGCTGCAATTAATACGACACCGGACGGAGAAATGAAGCTGCATCGTACATGAAAACACTGAACAAGCCGAAGGAAACGTTTGGAAATGACGAAACGAACAAAACAAAGCATCAAATATTAAAACAAACAGCAGTTGGAGCAAATACATCGATCAGTTTAACATTTCCTTCATGCAGACAAAAATAAGATCATCCTACTTTAACTCAGAGGATGAATTTAAGGCAGAAAAGACATAAAACAAACAAAACAACACAACGGTGCATTAGGGTTCATTTATATGACGGTGTATTAGAGCCACAGAAGAAAATAAAAACACTTGTCACTACGAGAATAAAGTCGTAAAATATCAAGATGAAAACCTGTAATTTTATGAGAAGAAAGTCGAATACAAAAAGAGTCATATTTTCACGAGAATAAAGTCGTAATATTTTGAAATTAAGTCATAATATGAGAATAAAGTTGTGGTTTAAGAAAAAAAAACCTCTTAATTTAACGAAAATAATGTTGTTCTTCTATGAGATTAAAGTAATATTTTGAAAATAAATTTGTAATAGTGCAATAAACTCATCATTGATAAATTATAAGTTTTAAGCCCTGTTGATGACAGTTTCCAGTTACAGCGAATGCAAGAAGCAAAGCAGCAACTTTCACCTCTGTTGGACCGGACGACTAACGCTAATGTGTTGATGGTGGGCGGGGCTAATAGGCTCGGTATTTGGCCGTATGTAAATCCCAAATGAAAGTAGAACCTCACAAAATGTTCCAAGTTCTCTATTATTATTACTTTATTCTACACTTTTTTGTATTTGACTTCATTCTCATAACATTACGGGTTTTATCTCAATATTTTTACGACTTTCTTCTCGTAGTGACAAGTTTTTATTTTCTTATGTGTCCCTTATACGCCGTCGTACATTTACGACAGAAGAATCTCCATTTTGCTCATGAAAGAAAAACTACAGAAAATAAAGTGGTTAAATTCACAATATTAAATTTTCTCTCTTTCTGATACAAAACTCAAAATGTTCAAGATTAAAGCTGCAAAAAGAAATGGAACAAAGCAGTAAATTTAGCAGAAAAATATTAGATATTACAGTCTGAAATTAGCAGGAAAAAACTGAACTTTTACAAGATATTGGAATGTTTTTTTTTTTCACGTGAATTTGCATCTTCAGTTGCATATTTCCCACTAATTCATGACTTAATATTTGCTCATGTATTAGTGAGCAAATATTCATTTGAAAATAAGTTAATTTTTACAGCTTTAATCTCAAACTTTCAGTCTTTTCTCAAACATCTTCGTATCATCTGTCCCTGATTCGCCGTCGTAAATTATTGCATTTTTCACACAGTTAAAATTCAAGTTCACTCATGTTTTGGAGCACCACAAAGGAGTTATTTCATCTACAAAATCACACTTCAGCCATACAAAACATACAAAAGTCGACCTAAGAAATGAGCTTTTTATACTTCATTATGTGCGAGTTTCCCCAGTAAACGATTGGTCCAACGCTTCAAACCCATTAATACTGAAATCAATAGTTTATCAATAAATGCAGCTTTACAAACAAACGAATGTGATATTATGTAGAATCTGTTCAGTGTGAGTTTCTCAGATTCTGTTCAATATTAACGCTACATTTTTCATATGTTCTTCATTTATATGTCATTTGTTTTTGTGATAATTATATTTTTTGTTGATTTAAATACAGATTCTCTCTTTATTCGTCTGTAAATCAAACATTCCATGCGTCTTTTGCCAGATTTCTAAATACAGTAAAACGTTTGTCACAGTTATGACAAATGTCGAGTAGCTTTATCACAGTGGAGCCAGAAATATTTCTAAAGCTGTAAATCAGTGAAAATGATAATTACTCCATAATAAAGAACATGTGACAAATGTTTGCAACAAAATCACATCAAGTCTTATGTAAAAAAAAAAAAAAAGAAAAGAAAAAACTTCGGTTTGTGTCTGAGCTGTTCTGTCATCACTTCATTTATCTGGAAAACGTCCACTAACGTGTCTTTTACTGAACATTGTAGCCAAACCTTTCATAATTCCACAAAGATGACCTTCAAGGTGTAATGTTGGGATCAGACTAATTCCTGCAGTCATCACCATCTTAAGTGTCTCCCTTTAACAGACGACTGTATCTGACATTGGCCTGTTGATAATATTCACGGTTTTTCAACATGATTCAGTTTTTAAATGGATGCTGGTGATATTAGATCAGAGTCCCTTATATTTACTGTTCCATCACCGTGTCTGGAGGAAAATCATCACCAGGCCGATATAAAAACAACAGGAGCAACTGATTAATCACATGATGAATGACAAAACACAAACACTTGCAGTTGCCACTCACCACCAGTAGATGAATAAGAAATGAAACAGAAATGCACTTTAAAGACATGTTAACACTGACCACCATCTGGATCAAACTAAAGAAGAGTTGGATGTGACTAAAATCTGAAATAATCCTTTGGACCAAATGTGTAAAAGTATCACTGGTTGAAAAAAGAAGAAACCCAAACTGAGGATTGAAGAGCTACACGCTGATGGTGATGAAGGCGATGAATTAGTCTGATCCAACATCATCTTTCAGATTCAAACTGGTCTCAAAGATCTGTGGCGGATCTACAAAAGAATGAAGGAACTGAACATCCTGACACTGGATGACGGAAAGAAAAACCAGCAGAGGAAATGTTTGTGGATCAGACTAATTCCTGCAGTCATCATCATCTACATGGGTTTCCCTTTTAATAGACAGTATCTGATTGATAAATCACAGGTGATAATATCTTGGTAGATATTGGTCTGAGAGGAACCGATCTAGGGATAATCTAACCTTCAAGGTATAATGTTGGGATCAGACTAAGTCCTGCAGTCGTCATCGTCTACACGTCCGATGTCAGCTTCTGTTTGTAGTTCATTTGCTTTTTGCATTTGGCCCGTGGGCCAAAACGGGGCCACCAAAGGGTCCAATCCGGCTCATGTGATCTAAAGTGGATCAGACCAGTAAAATAGTAATATAATCTCCAATAAATAATGACAAATACAAATGTTTGTTTTAGTGTGAAAAAGTACAATTACATCCAAATGTTTACATGTCTATACTATCCTTTCACAAATAAATATGAATAACTTGAAATGTCTTAACATAAATCAGTGTTATATTCTGTCTGTTATTAAATGTTGTGTGTATGTGTGTAGATCCACTGGGATCTGTACGTTATAATGAACATGTGGAAATGATAAACTGAGGCAGTTTGTTGTTAAAATTGCACTTATTTTTCTTGAGAAATTTCAGGTTGTTCATGTTTTTCATATTTTTTAAAGGATAGTTTGTAGATGTGAACATGTTCATGATGTAATTTGACTGTTTTCACTGTTCTTGTACTTTCGATCATATTGGTCTGCATGTGGAACCTGATCTGGACGGAGTGTTTTGAGTCTTTACAGTAAAAATCCTTAAAACCTGCTCATATGTCCCAGCTGTCACTGAAGTACTGGTCCTCGTCTTCCTCTTCCTCTTCCTCCTCGACGCCGTTGGTCATGAGGTCATCTTCTTGCAGCTTTTCTTCATCCTCTTCATCCTCCTCTTCCTCTCGGAGCTGTTCCATCATGGTTTGCAGAGTGGCTTTGACTTCCTGAACCTCCTTTTCGAGTGACTGTGCAGCAGGAGTCAAGGAAATAAACACAACCATGAGGTTTAACTGTAATCGGACGGCGGCCGTGACCTGATGGAGCCATAACTCTCACACCCAATTTAACCCCTCCCATTTTCTATTCATGAGCTCGTCTCATCTGCCGAGGGGGGGAAGGGGCCGGGCAAACAGACCGCCCCCTAAATTATTCATAAGCGATCAATAAACGGAGCTGAGTCGGAGGAGATTGTTTAACCTTCGCTGAAACTCCAATTAATGGTGCAAGTGTCCAGTTTAAGCGGCGAATCAAAGGGACGGCGGCGGCGATGATGGCGGTGGTGGCAGATGGGGCCTGATGGGTCGGTTTACTGAGTGAACAGACACAGATTGTCCTCATTCATAATTAAGCAGCTGTTAAAGAGCTGCTCATGGAAACGGAAAACGGTCAGAAACAGGAAGAAGTTTGGAATTTCCATTAAAAACCCTGAATGGAACAAAGATATGGGACATCAACCACCTGAAGACAAACATCCCTGATGAGGATATGATGCAGACAATATGGAAACAAATCTAGCGCTAATGGTCGCATGTAGAGGTGGATTAAATGAGGGACAAATACGTCAATATTTACTTCACATTTTGTAATAATTTCCACAGAGACTTTACGGACACCCTGTATTTGTTCATATTTTCAGTTAAAACTCAAAAAAACAAAAAAAAACAACCGCTATTTGGTTCTTTTACCTCATTTACATCATGTATTCGGACATTGAACCAACATTTTTATCACTAATAGTGTTCTGTGATCCAATTTAATAAACAAAACAAGCATTAAATCCGAGGTTACGGCTCAGCTTTTGTGTCTTTTGCGTCATTTTCCATCTCATTTGCTTCTTTTGTGGATAATTTAATTAGACTCATTAAATCACAGAGTCAGGATCTACAGGTGTTTTTGCTCTGGTTGGTCTCTTCATCATTTTCCACTTGTTGCATTTTTAAGACCTGACATCTCTACAGTATCGTAGTATTGTTCCCTCCAGCAAGGACGGCAGAGGGTATGTTTTCATCAGGATCTGTTTGTTTGTTAGCAATATAACTCAAAAAGTTATGGATGGATTTTGATGACATTTTCAGGAAATGTAGATACTGGTACAAGGAAAAAAATGATTACATGGGGGGGGGGGGGTGCTGATCTACCTTGGTGGAAGTCTGCACAGTTTTATGGTTTTCTAGTTTTATTTATTTTGATTTTACTGTGACTCGTCCAAATTAAAACATCTCTTCAGCCCGTTTTGAGGAAGGCAGGTTTAGATTGATTCCTTCATGATAAAGCGTGTTGTTCATTTAATTGCTCACCGTCTTTAAATAAAACGCTGGTTTCTCAGAGACTGTTCAGTTCACTCAGGGTTTTCTACCGTCCACCTCTTTGTGCTGAGAGCAGGAAATCAATTAAGAGCCTCGAAATGGAAGGTTTGATCTTCCAGTCGCCATGGCAACAGCATCCACATCCTAAGTTTACACACAAACCATCCCAGAGTCCCATATCCGCAGCGTCGTTAAATGTCCACGACTTCAAAAAGCCGAGATGAATGACACGTAAGGACAGGACGACGGAGAGAAACGGGCGGTGATGGCGGCGTCCGTCTGTGACCGCCACGGCACATCGATATCACGCTGACACGTGGAAAAGCCCGGACTGACCCCTGACAACAGGGGTCTGTCATCAGATGTGAAAACAGACTGAAGGAAACCTGCAGACGTTAAAGCCTGGTTTGGATGGCGCCGCGATGCGTTCACAGCCCGAGATGGATCCATTCCAGAATTATAGAGAAAAAACATCCGGATTAATTACAGCGACTGAACCCGTCACATCCACAGACGTTAAAACTCCCACATGGAAGAGATTTAATGAGGGTTCATGACACTGGCTTCAGTGGCTTACATGTAATTCCACTGATGGCCACTAGGGGCTCAATGAAGTCCTGGATCCTAAAGACTAACATTAAACTTCTCTAAAAAGTCAACAGTGTTTGTCCAGGGCTCATTCTGGACCCTTTAATATGTGATCTGGAAATTATTGATCCTTTAATCATATTCTAGATCAGCTTGAGTCTTTGAACTTTGATTGACAGGTGTGACTGACAGCTGCACTGTAGTTGTGGTTAATATATGACACGGAAATCATATTAAACTTTGACTATATTGCTCAGTGTTTGATTAATTTTAATATTCTACTGAATTTGAAGGCTAGCATTTAGCATTAGCTCAACCATACCTCCTCCTGCTCCTACAGCTCTGCCCTTTTTGTCCAAATATGGTCACTTCTGGCTCAAAAAAGGCAAGATGGCGGTGACTACTTACTTCATGATGGCTGATAAACTGACTTGTGTACAGTCTATAGTTCAAACACAAGTAATATACATGGGGTGGTAGAGACACGAGGCCTTTTTATGGACACTTAAAGTTTTCTACTCATTACATTTTCTGTTCTTTTTAATATAATAATGCTTACGTTGCAACGGGAAACCTTTCCCCTCCTTTCTTGCATTTTCCTCCATTTTTCCTTTATTTTTTCCTGTTTTCTTCTGTAGTTCTGTATTTTCAGTTGTTTGTGTATACATAGATTAAGGAAACATGTCTGACATTTTGATTAAAGAATGACTAAATGACTAAACTGAGACTAAATTATTCACCTGGAAGTGTTTTTCTCATCAAAAAATGTTTGCTTGTTGTAATAAATTAACTGTTTTATCTTTAGATCATAGATCCTGTGGTCAGAAAACTATTGATTAAAATTGTCCATAACATAATAATTAATTTTTCGATCATATCTTCCAGCTCAAACTTCCACATTTCACTTCATCTAAGTTGATTAAAAGCAATATTCATTTCCAACAATATACTTTCCCGTCTGAATATCAAATACTTGTTGATGTTTCTTATATTAAATACTGGTTAATTTAGATCAGTTTGACTGGTTAAATCCATAAATCACCATCTGGACCAAACATTAGCCTCTAAACTGTACAAATAGTGATTTATCTCTGTGCGAAGGCCTTAAATCTGCAGCTGCATGAAGCTCTTCATCATTTTGGATGGACGAAGTCTGTCCCACCCTGAGTTGAATGAATCTGTGTGTCACTGGTCATTTTCCTGATTCTGGAGTTGAAATATGGCCTCGTCTATCCGTCTTAATAAGTCTCGGAGTCCAGGGGAAAGTGGAGCGGGGAAAACACACTAATCTATTTCCAATCAGCGTTCTAATTAGTGCGGAAAATGATGTATTGTGACCTGTAATCAGCTCCAGCGGTTTCATTGGAGTCATTATCGTAGATATTGTAATTTCCTTGGAGCTGGATTCCAGTGGAAGTGGAGGAGGGCAGATACGGACAGGCGGCGAGTCGTCACGCCGCCATCGTTCTATCTGCTTTAATCTGAGGCCAGTGACGGGTTGACTTTGACTTGGACTGCCTCATCCCGCCTGTCAGGACCGGTCCTCTGATCCCGGTTTATCTCCACTTTCTCCATAATGTTAGATAAGAGTGGCTGGGTTTCCACGGTGACAGGTGGACCCGCCCCCTTCAGCCTGAAACCACTGCAGATTTGTACTTTGCATGAGTTGCAATGTCACGAGGAAATTAAGCAGCAACGATACTGACACGGCGCGGAGAGGAAATCGAATGTTCCCATTTGGGGTAAAGGATATGGGCCAGGGTCTGGTCCCGGTTCTGCATCGCCGTCTGTAACTCATCCTCCAAGGTCATGAGGCGGTCGCTGATCAGCTCGCACTGCTCCGTCAGGTCGGTGGCGGTGGCATCAGCGTCGCTGCAGACGTCCTGCAACAACACAGAAAAACGAGGAAACGGTGATGAAGACCTGAACTGAGACAAGACCCAGACTCTACAGCAGGGGCGTCAAAGTCATGCTAGTTCAGGCTCCAGGAGGGTCATGACGAAAAGGGGCATTTGTTCCAAAAAGGTTGAGAGATGGTAAAGGTATTAGCAACTCGGCAGGTGAACTTGTTTGTGGATGTTGTCATGGTGTCATTGGACGGTGGGATGTTGCTGTGGTGTGGTTGGATGTTGCCATGGTATCACTGGATGTTGTTGTTGTATTGTTGGAAGCTGTCGGATGGTGCCATGGTGTCGTTGTATATTGTTGTTGCATGTTGCCGTGGTGTTATTGGATGTTGCCGCGGTGTTATTGGATGTTGCTGTGGTGTTGTTGGATGTTGCCGTGGTATTGTTAAATGTTGTTGGATGTCGTCGAATGTTGCCGTTATGTTGTTGAGCTCCTTCTTTGTGTCCTGTGTTCATATTGACTTTACTCAGACTGACTGGAGGCTGTGAAGCGTTGAATCAATCATCTCCTCAAACACGGCGCTCTTATCCGCTCAAGACGTCTGCAAACAAACAGCGCCACAGGTCCCCCCCACCCCCCCACCGCCTTGTATCGATGGCGACGCCACAGGCCCCCCCAACTGCCTCATATCGACGATGACGCCACGTGACCCGGGACAAAGCGGTGCTGTAATTGTCTGTTTGTTCTGTCACCCGGTGTGTTCTTTGACGCTTATTTCCTGTGGCTCTGATTCTTGGTTAATTTGCTGGTTGCATCGTGGTGGTGGCGGCGGCGGTGGCCGGGGGCTGGTCTTTGTATGTGCTGGTGTACGGTTACATCATCTACAAGCCGAGCTATTCACAGACACAGACCGGAGACTTGACTTCTGGGTGATTGTTCTGACACCTCGGAGCTGCAGGGAGTTGGTATTTTCTACCTGCAGCTCCAAGTCAGATTAGTGTGTGCGTGTGTGTTATGTGTGTGTGTGTGTGTGTGTGTGTGTGTGTGTGTGTGTGTGCCCTCTGGTGTGTGTTTGTGTTCTCTGTGCTTGATAAATGTGGTGAAACTAGGACACTGTGTCTGCTGAGGGGCCTGTTCTAATTATGGACGGCTGCTCGGTGGAAGCTCTGCTGCTGCCACCCAACGCCATGACATCTGCACCGGACGCAAAGGCCGGTACCACGACGACCCGGGTCCACACTGGACCCAAGAACACCAGGTACCATGATAATCCGGTTCCACACCGAACCCCAGAACACCCGGTACCACAACGACCCGGGTGGACTATCTCAAGGGACTTGCTGGTTAAATAAAGGGTAGATAATTCTATATTACATATATATATATATATATATCTTGTATTCCTTATCTTATATTACATGTATGCATCCTATATTACCTAGTATATATATCCTATATTCCCTTGTGTATATATATCCTTGTATGTTCTATATATTTTATCTGTATAGATTTTATATGTATGTATGTATATATATATATATATATATATATAGGTATTTTTTTCTATAATTTTCAGTCTAATTTTGTGACAGTGATGACAGATGTATTTAATTTTTTATCTACGTGTTGTCATCTGTTAAACGGTAAAATATCTGCGTCTTCTCAGGCGAAAAATAAAATCAGTATTTGTGAAGATGAATGTGCTTTCGTTTCCGTTCATCGAGTGCCGGGTCTTTATCGACGTAAAACCAGGACCAGATAAAACCACACAGACAAGAATGTAAAACAGGAGGAGGTCTGAGTCAGCGAATCAGATCCACCAGGATAAACCATGGCTTTATTTAAACCAGTGACCCACGGTTATTGATCAGTCTGATCGATCAGTCCTATTGATCAGAGTCTAGGAGGGTAAACGGTTCAGGTTTAAGTAAAGGTCGAACCATTGACTCAACTGAGGCGACGACACAAACAGTGGAATTAGGCCAAAACGGACCAGAACCAAGACCAGGTTTAATAC
>JAPTYQ010000008.1:2288936-2305196 GCA_029814465.1 Ostorhinchus cyanosoma
CGGGTCCTCCTTAGACCAGATCCTCCTCCAGACCGGGTCCTCCTTAGACCAGATCCTCCTCCAGACCGGGTCCTCCTGAATCCGTTATATTTTCAAAACCAGTTGCTGTTTTTCTTCCATGAATCTGAAAAAGTCAAACACAGGAAGAGTTTGATCTGAAACAAAAACATTTCAACATGTGTGATTTAAAACCTCAGTGAAACTAAAAAGAACAAACATCTGTGAGAAGGAAGAGAGACCGGACGGATTCATCAAAAATAAAGCGTAAAATGAATAAAAACTGTATAAAATAATCAGTAACATCAACTACACTGAATAAGATAAGTGAAATTTAAAAAAAAAAAAAAAAACGGAACAAAGTAATATGTAAAATGAAAAAATATATGCTAAATGAATAAAATCAACAAACACTAGAAAGAATTTTTAATCTGACAAAATAAACAAAAATGAGAAAATTACTTTAGATAATGTGTTAACATGAAGAAAATGTATACAATAATCAGTGACATTAATTAAAATGGATCAGGAGTAAAAAAAAAATAATAATAATATGGAAAATGAACAAAAACTGAAAATAAAATGAACAAAAATGAGAACATTAATTAGAAATGTGTTCTGCAGTTTGACCTTTAACCTTTGTCTGGAGAAGAAAAACTTAAACTAGTAGAAGATCTGAATGTGAGGAACAGAAAAAAAAATCAGTGCAAACCAGGCAATGAAAACAGACACAACATTAACACAGAGATAATGATAATAATGCTACTAACACAACCTACTACCGACACTAATACGAACCATCATGTGTTTTATCTCCCACTGAATTTAATTGATTCACTTCATCTTAAAGGATAAACAACAGAAAATATTAGAAAATGATGAAACAAACAGAAATGAACAGTTATTCCATTTAATCTTCTTTCTGATCAACAAGAAATGCCACATGAATCTGAACCTGAAAAGACAAAATATCATGTTTTTGATCAAAGGATCATATTCAGATCATCAATAAATGAGCAATAAATCATTTGTAGCATCTCTGCAACAAAATGAACAAAAATAATCCACTAAATGAAGGGAAACGAGCAAAGCAACCAAAACAACGAAGAAAAAAATCTATAAGATTAAAGGTAATAAAGTTAAAAACTGAACAAAATCAAGAAACATGTTCAAAATAATAAGAAAAAATGAACAAAGATGTTAAAACAATCAATACAATTCACAAAAAGAAAAACTAAAATAATCAATGAATGGAACAAAAAACATCCAAATAAAGGGAATCCAGAGCTGTTTGGTCGAGGATATGAAACTTTTATTTTTTATAAATTATTCAGTTTATCAGTGTTTGGTCTGTGAAGCACAAATACTTCATATTACACGGAAGAACTGCCTTAAAAGTACAACCCTCTGCTCTGGGTTTGGTTCTGAGGCCTCACGGTTCTTCTTCTGTCTCTGAATTTCTGTTAGATTCTTCTTCTGTGGTTAAAATAGGAGGTTGATTGACAGGTGATGTTCCAGTTTTCACCACCAGGGGTCAGTATCTGCTCACATCAGACTGTTCATTGGTTCATTTATTGATTTAATCAGGTTTAGCTCTGTTTTGTTTTGTTTTATTGATTATCCATCCGATAAAGGATGCTCAGAGACATTATATTCACATTTAACAAAAAAAGTAAAACTAACACAGTTGAATTAAATGAATAATAAGTTAATAAAATAAACTGAATGTAGTTTTCAGAAAAAAAAATATACCCTTAAATCAGGTTTTGATAAAATTTTAACAAGTTTCAATGGACAAAATCAGAGTATAAACAGTAACATATTAGAACTAAAACCGAAAGAAAACTGATGTATTTAATTTTAAAGTCAATAGTTTGGTTAAATTCGGTTAATTTTTTACATGTTTTCACTGAACAATGTCCAACTGATGTGATTCAATGACAATATTTTAAATGATTAAATAAACTCATTGTAAATAATCACATTAAATTCTACTTGGATCCAGTGAAATTATAAGTCAAACTGAGGATGAATTTATTCCTATAATGTTAATCATCACTTATAAAAAATTATTTGATACTTTGCCGAGTTCAGGATTAAAAACTGGGTCAGAACCAGAACCAGATGTTCATGTAGTTCTCAGACTCAACACCAGGTGTCGCACTTCCACCATAAACGGAAAATATACACCAGATTAAACTTGAACATTAGGATCAAATGCAGGTTTAATCAGGTTCATGATTGATGTATTTAGTTTTTAAGTAAAACTGATGTTTAATGATCAGAAAACTTGGATTAATAAGTGATTGTTTGTGATAAAGAATTGATTTGCTTAAATATGAAGTAAAACCCAGGTTTTGTGTTTACAATTTCATGCAGAGATGTTGAACTGGTGGTCCGTGGCCCTAATGAGGCTGGTCAGTGGGGCTGTTGTTTGGTGGCGGGGGGCTGTTGCAGCCAATGGTCTCACCTTAGATTATCAAATCGATAGAGGACGGAGGAAAAAACACACGTCGGCAGCACAAGGAATCATGGGAGATTTGGCACAGAACCTTTATTCAAAAAAACAACTGGAGTCAATACATCAAAATCAGAGAAAACACACGGCGCTGTTGAAAACATTGACAGAACAAATGGAACAAATGTAAACGAACATGGACCGCCATCTGGACAAACAGAACCAGGACCAGGGCCATAACAGGACCGGGATCAGAACCAGAACAGGACCAGGATCAGAACCAGAACCAGCTCAATGAAGGGGAAAAAACCAAGAGACAAAACTCAACGTCAACGTTTAAGGAGAAACAAAGTGAATATTCACTGATGAAAGTCACAGATGAAACGGATCCTGGTTTTATGGTTTTGTTCAAGTTTTATAACATCAGAGGAAATAAATTTTAGATTTGATCCGATTCATAAGAAGAAGAAAAACTGATGTTCTCTGATTAACAAGTAAATTATTGAAACATTTACAAGAAAAAAAATCGTTTTTCTGACAGTAACGTCATCATTTGTGGAGAGAAAACGTGAATAATCTGAGATTAAAGTCACACATTCAAAGATCAAACCTGCTTCTAAACTCAAACTGCAGTTTTTTTTAAGAATAATTCTTTTTTAACAGTAAATTTCAGACTTAATGAGACTAAGCTCAGCTCAGTTTTGAGTTTTTTCTTGTAACATTAAGGACCTAATGACCTCAGTAAATGTATCTTCCAGTAGAATTATCACTTTAATCTCAGATATTTTGAGCTGCTTCGCTGAAATATTTCACCAAAAAACTCAGATTAACGTCATAATTTACAGAAAAAACATGAATATTCTATAAGATTCACATCACAAACAGAACCATGTCACTGAGTTTGTGTCCCAGAGGTTTTCAGACTGATCTCAGGTCAGTCTCTGTGATTTTTGCTGCTGATTCTTATAAATGTCCGTCTTTAACCTCAGACAATATTCACGTATGTTCTAAACTCAGAGATGATACTCTGGATGTTCTACCCCATTTCTTTTTCTCTTCAGTGGTCCTGATTGGCTGTCATCCGTCCCAGAGCTCCGCCCACAGAGAACCGGTTCCAGTATCAGTACAGAGGGTGTAACCCGGGGTGATCCTGGAGTGGGCGGGACCTACACCACTCCCTCGTCGGGGTCGATGAGCGTCGTCCGACTGGAGAAGACGTCGGCCAACATGTGTTTGGGGATCTCGGAGCCGCGGACGCGCAGGGTGTAGCAGGCGTCCTCCACTTTGCCCAGACTCTGACGGAGCGTGTGCAGCTTCTTGGAGACCTCGTACGGACCCGTGTTGCCGATGTAGGAGAACCCATCGTGGATCTGCCGCAGGAACTGGCTGAGGCGGAACGGCGTGTCGATGTCACCGTTGCCCACGCTGCTGATGCACATCCTCATCAGCTCCCCGGTGAGGTCGGCCACGCCCAGCAGGTAGTCTGAGGGCGTCACCTGGAAGGTCAGCACTTGGGTGCTGGGGGGCGGGGCTTCACACAAATCCTGGACCAGAGGTAAACCACCAGAGGACACACTGCATGAGTCAAACCGGCCCACCTGCCTGGACCAGGTCTACTATTAATGTGTTTCTACCTGCGTCTGGAAACCGTCCAATCACAAAACCAAACAAAAAGTGTACGAAACGACACAGATATATACACTAAAATACATAGAGAATACACTAAAATATGCTACAATACAATAAAATGCATAAAAAATGCCTTTAAATACACTAAAATATCCTAAAATACACAAAAAATTTACTAAAATGAGCCAAAATACAAAAACAGTGGTAAAATAAATAAAACATACACCAAAAAAAATGCTAAAATATATTAAAAAAAACCAGTATTTGACTGGTCTGGCTCAGTATGTGGCCCCTGAACTAAGGCTGGTTGTCCAGGTCTGGTCTAAGGCTGCGGTTCTGCAGAAAACGCTGGCGTTCTGCAGACGTACCTTGTGGTCGAGCGTCTCCGTCCTCATGAAGACCAGTCGGGCGTTGATCTCCTCCAGGCTGATGAGGCTGTGATGGCGGATGTAATGTTGGAAGGACACGGCCTCCACGTACTCCTGGATCCCTGAACCACAAAGCAAAAATAAAAAACACAACAAATGAGGAGTCAGAGACGGTCCGAGCCGCAGCCGAGGACTCATGGTTATTAGTGGAAGAACCTGGATTAGACCAAAGGAGTCAGAACCAGAACCCCAAACCTGGACTCAACTGGACAGGGCTGTCAGACTCATGTTAGTTCAGGTTCCACATTCAGCCCAATATGATCTAAAGTGGATCAGAACCAGTCAAATATATAATATATATAAATATATCACAGAATAAATAACATTACATTATGAAAATGTTCACATGTACAAAGTAAACTTTACTATATTTAAATCGATTAATCGTGCAGACGATACACTTTAGGTGATTACAAGGACCTCCGATACCAGAGGGTTAATAAAGCCTGTTTCATATCATCACCTGCTCAAAATAACTGCCCAAGTCATTTTTTTTCAGATTTTTCAGGAAACACAAAAAACTTCATCCGAAATCAAGCATTTGATGATTTCGGCAAAAAAGTCATTTTTGTCAATGAAGTCGATGATATGAACCTTCACACAATCACAGAGGTCAGCGTCATATTTTCACGTCCGGAGCTCGTTTAATCTTTAATGAATTAGTTCAAACAGGATTTCATCAACTTTTACTCAGCATCAAACTTTAGTTCAGATTATTTCAGTTTCTGGGTGAATCTTCCAGAATTAATGCAAACACTATCAACAATAAAACACCGGAAAAGTATTAAAGAGAACGGAATGACTGAGTTTATTACACATTGCCTCAGTGCGTCTGATTAAAATCTAATCTCATCAAAAAGCACCAGATTTTTAGGTTAAAATCAGACAAAAATAAAACTAATAATCATTTTCCTTTACAGATTGAATCGGGTTAAATTAAATCATCCATTAAACGAGTCCTGATGATAAACTGATGTTTAAACTGATGATAATTATCAGTGAAGTCGTGGTTCTTGAGTCCAGATCTTCATTTTAATCTGACTTTGCATGTTTTTAAGGTGTTTTTCTTCATTTATTGTCTAAAACACTCGTTATATCTGCTCAGTGGCAGATGAAGGCGATGCGTGGAATAAGGCGTGCTTCCTGTGGTGTCTTCTGATTGGCCGATGAGCCTCATTTGTTCTCTGCTCCTGTGTAAACAATGAGCCAATAATGGCAGGACGGAAGGACTCTGGTGAGTTTACTTTAGGAGGCGTTCAAAGGCAGCGTCTCCTCCGTGAACGTCGACCAGGAGGTGGGAGGACGGCGTCCACCTGCGTCTGAGGGTCCGCGCCGTTGGATGAGGACGGCAATGAGACGGCGGCGACACGTGGACGAGGACGGTTCAGACCAGGACGTCACAGGGTTTGGATCCGAAGACCATGACTATGAATGACGCTGAAAAGTCCAACGCAACTCGAACACAACAGTGATTTCACTTCCATTTGAATCCGTTTGGTTCATTTATGTACATTTCATCAATTAAGTTCATTTACATTCATTTGTTGTTTGTTTTTGTGGATTTTTTTTCCCCCTTAATTTTGTTGATTTTCATTCATTTGTTGCTTCTTTAACTTTACATTGAAGCCTGAACAATATTTGTGCCAAATTCAGTTCAATACTTTCTAACATTTAAATAGTATAGTTTTCATCACAGATTTTATTATGTTCATTATTTACTTATGAACATTTATAGATTTTTATACAGACCATTTTTTCTGTTTACAAGTGTTTTATGTGTATGTTTTTACTGAGACCAAAGCATCATCATTTCATTTTGCAGTGAATCTATGATGTAATGTTTCAATGACAAAGAATCTGAATATTCACAGTTTTAAAGGATAGTTTGTAGATGTAAACATTTTCATAAAGTAACTTGATTTTTTTCACTCTAAAACAGAAAAGATTGCAGTTGACATCATTTATAGGTTATGATGTTATTATTTTCCTGGTCTGACAAGTTTTAGACCATATTGGGTTGAATGTTGAACCTGAACTAAATGAGTTTAAAACAGTCTGACTTTGATCCCAGATGTTTGTTCAAATATGTCCAACTCCAGTCAAATCCTATTTATCACTAATCCATTAGTCTTTCCGTGCTTACGAACCTGAATCACTTCCCTCACAATGAACAACTTCGTAGCTGACTCCATCATAAACACAGTCCATTTGTTTACGTAACAAACCCAAACGTCACTCGGGCCTTTTTGGAAATTTTGTCGTGAAGTGCATTGTGGAAATGGCAGCCAAGCGAAAGTGGTTTCTCACATATTTGGGGAGAAAATGATCCAGATGGCTCCAATAAGAACTCCTCCAGTCCACCAGGGCTGCAGACTCCTGGTCTAGTCGGTGGATGGAGGTAAAGGCCACCTTTGGGTTGAACTTCACCAAGAGACAAACAGCTGCTGCCTGGAACTCACATTCCCACAATGCACTTTGCAACAAAATTTCTGAAAAGGCCTGAGTGACGTTTGGTTTGTTCTGAAAACAAGCCGACTTCAGGAGCGACTAATGGATTAGTGATAATCAGGATCTGACTGGAGCTGGACACATTTGAACAAACATCTGGGATCAAAGTCAGACGCTGCTTAAAAGGGTCCCAACGTCACAAAAACACCAGACGGAGCCGGTACAGAACTGGAGACTTCAGGTCCAGCCGACGGCCTCAGAGCTCAGACCTAAATCTAATAAAGCTGATAAAAATGAAGGGTCTAATTGGTGGGAACTGCCAGTGGTCACGTCGGAGGATGCAGCGGTGATTTCAGAGTGACCGCAATCTAAAAACGACTTCCCCGGCCACCAGATAACAGCGCCGCCTCGGTCCGCTAATGTTTCCCTCCGAGTCCGCAGACATTTGGACTATGTTAACGACGACTGATACCGATGCTGGAGGGAAACGCCGTTATCAGAGGGCGTGTCTATCGGATCCAGGCTCGTATCGATGTCACGCTCTCACACAATCAGTCACCTCGCAATTACAGATAAGACGAGCAGAACGAAAAGGACAAACAGCTCCGGCTGTTTGGAAAAACACACGCAGAGCTTTATTTACCTCTGAGACAAAGTCCAACGGCTCAGACGCATAGTTCCTGTTTATACAAAACACAGCAGAACTCAACTGATCACACTGAACATTAGACCATCAGAAAAAAAACAATAGCAGTTTAAATAGAGGGTCTGGACGGGGTATAAGTTCAGTTTTCGTTGTTTTAGGAATACTACGACTTTTTATTTATTTTACAGAAATCACAATATTGTCTATAATAATAATAATCACTGCAGCGTGGTTTAGTTTTATTCTTCTAGTTTTACTCATTGAAATAAGACAGTTTAACATATATTTCTATGCTGTATCTAATTGTCAGGGTTTTTTTTGTCAACTTTTTATGTATAAACACCAAAAAAAAAAACCCAGAAACACAATAAGAGATATTTACAATACTAATAATAAAAGCAGGAGACTATAGGGCAGTATTACACTGAGCAGATAGAGATAATATGGGGGGAAAAAAATCTCAGCATTTTCTTATGTTTTTAGACTTATTCAAATTTGTTTGAGCTGAAAATAGAAAATGATCAGTAATATGTGTATTTTAAACAGAAATTGCAATATTGTCTGTAATAATAATCTCAGCGTGTTGTAGTTTCAGTCATTTATTGATGAAAATGAACAGTTGTCCCTTTGTCACTGAATAAAACATCATCTTATATGAAAATGAAAGAACCACATTAGGTGTCTCGACCTTCATTAAACTCTGTCCAGCAGGTGAAGGTCAACTCACCTGGAGTGAACGCTCTGTGAAACTGGTAGATGTCTTCTCCTCTCAGCTCCTCAGCGATGAGACCGATCTTCTGCCTGACTCCATCCAACTTCACGTCTGCTTCGTTCAGGATGTCTTCGGCATCGGGGACACTGACAACAGGTAAATAAAACCCACAGTAAAACAGATGAAGGACGCTCCGTCTGTAGCATTCACAAAAAACATAATACACAACACACAGAATGAGAGAATCACATAAAAAAATACAAGTATTTAAACATTTAATAAGAAGGAAAAACAAAAATGACCAAAAAGACCCAACAGGACATAAACTATTCCATAAAATGCTCCTTACCTGGTTACTCTGTGTAGAAGAAAAATGGTCCTTTTGCTTTCGATGGTGACATCTCGACTGATCTTCACCAGACGCTCATATTTGTCGTGTTTGGTGTCGAGTTCCTGCTGGAAAACTGGAAAAAAAAAAAGTTAAAGAAGCTGAAAAGTGTTTCCTGGCTTCCGTTCCCTCTGCTGAGGATGCAGTTACCTCTAAAGGCAGCGATGACAGGTGAAGTCTGGCTCCCATCATGGTCCTGAACGGTGTCAGGGTTCCTCCGAGAACATCCGTCACCTGACGGAGGGTGAGACAGTGGAGTTAGAAATCACAACCTCTACATCTGCAGTCACAGGGAAAACAAACTGACATATTTATGATCATATTTAACTTCAAATATATGAAGTTGTTAAAATGATTTCAGCGATATGTGAATAAAAATCTATTCCTGATCCACCTTTAAGCAATGCTCAGTTGTCGTTGTGAATTGTCTTCCAGTTGATTCTAATGTTGAACACGCAATTATCAATATCAAGGGTGTCCAATCCTGGTCTTCGAGGGCCGGTACCCTGCATGTTTCAGATGTCTTCCAACACACCTGATGGTCCTTATCAGGCTTCTGCAGAGCTTGATGATAGGCTTATCGTGTGAATCAGGTGTGTTGGAAGAGGGACACATCTAAAACATGCAGGATACTGGCCCTCAAGGACCAGGACTGGACACCCCTGATCAATATAATAATCACTCATCATAACGAGCCTAAAACCACTCATAAATAAAATGTCTTTTACATAGTTTTCCTCTTTCATATTGCACTAATTTCTTCAATTTTATTGTGATGCTATGAAAATCAGTGTAAAGCATTTCATCAAAACACATATAAATGGACATAAGCTATAAATGAACATCATTCCAACACTTTAGATATATTTTCAAAATGATAGTCATCTTATTTTCATTTTGTTATATCGTTTATAAGTGACTGGTTTCTCCTTCAGGAGCCTTGAAAACTGACATTTATTGAGGTAATTATCTATATATGACCATTTTTATCGTGACACTTTTAATCATTGGCTCTCTTTAAAATGTGAATCAGAGAAACATGTTGACCAATAAATATTGAACCCTTTCATTTGGGGCTAAAAAGTTTTCTCAGGTCGTCATGTCGCATTACATCTTATTATTCTTCATTTACCTTGGTATGTTTTGACAGTGAACTATGGGAATAATAATGCGAAGCTTTCATGCATCATTTTTAGACCAAACATCGTAAGAAAATGAGAGTGCAGGTTAAAAAGAAGCCTGATCATGAATACATCTACCCGTTCGTTGAAGTGTAAACCATGCTGTGTTAATTAAAGTGGGTTAATGACATGCTAACATCTCAACAGACAACACTGAAGACTTAAACACTGAACCTACCGTCTCGTCTATTCATGACTGTTGTCTGAGATGTCTTTAACCACCGTGAACTGTTTTAGACCTGGTTACGAGCAGCTCTTTGGTCTGTTAGTCAGTGTTGACATGAGCTCCGATGCTAACCGGCTGGCTAACCTCTGCAGACCGGTTAGCTTAGCTTAATAGCTGTAGCTCGTCTGACCGTAAGAGTAACGCGTCTGACTCACAATAAACGACTAAGTTAACTGTAAATATTCAACAAGGTGAGAACAGTTGTATTTTAATGTCATGCATTAACGCAGGCTAACGCGCAGCGTTTACTGCGCTGTTTACAGTCGTAGAAGGATGTTAGCAACATCTGAAGTTAATACCCCGCTCCTGCGCTACACAACACGGCGCGACGGGTCCGCCATTTTGGTTTGGAGACGGTTGTCAAAAAGCGCCGCAGATTCGACTTTATTTCTAATCTCTCTGTTTGGACTCTTAATGACTGTAAATTAATCTTTAATGGTAAGAACAGAAAGGTGGTTGTCTGCTCTGTGGTTAAACCATTGTGGATAGGCAGAGTTACATTTCTACCATGTTGGACTGAAAACTGGTGTCGAAAAAGCTCCGGAGGCTCGACTCTTTACTTTTACACTCTTTTAGAAAATAAAAGTGCATCATGGGACATGTAGTAAAAACAAAAAAAGACGAAAGATTCGGATTTCTTTGACGAAATTTTTACTTTATACTGTTGGAAAGCACGCTAAAGTCATTTTACAGCTATTCATTGCATGTATATGTATCATTTGAAACGTAAGACACATATTGTGATTTAATTTTGTAACATTGTGATCATTTTCAATTTGAATCCATATAATTTTATGTCAGTAATTAACATAATTTTAATTATTAGGCTTTTTTAAAAAAAACTTATATTGGCAAATAAAATAACTTTTTTTAAAAAAAAAAGTTTAGTTATTTTGAAGTATTCAATCAGAAACTACAGATGTGTTCTCATCTTATGTTTTATACCTCATACAACAGTTACATTTTTGTCTGTTTTTACAGCTTTTAAGTTGTTATTGACTTGTTTTGTGTTTTCAGTTGTTTTTGTCTTTTTTCATTTATATCATTTAATCTCATTTTCCACATCTATTGATCAGCCTTTAAACTTCACCTCTTGACCTTTTATTATAATTACCAATGTCTCCTGATACTTCCACCTCTGTTTTTTTTTTTTTTTTTTAAACATGACTATTAATGTATAAATAGGGTCATATTTCTCCTTCAACCTTTAATGCAGACTCTAAGAAGAGTTTGTCTTTTTGAATATAACAAATCTAATTGGCTTTTCTTGATATCTGACTGCAGATCAGTGCTGAGGCCGATCCATGTGCAGAGCCAGGCCGGAGCAGACGCCTTCTCAGTTGGTCTGGTATCATTTGTTACTATTAAAGTTTGTTTCATGCGTGGTTTCTTGATCAGATTACGTCTTCTTTCAGTAACCCCTCCTCCAGGGACTCCTGCAGAGTGTGTACGTGCCATATGACTGGTGCCAACTTCAGCGTTGCCTCCACACAGCAACGGCTGTCACTCAAACCTGGCCATTGCACCGACAGAACCTGCAGGAGGAACTCAGAGGACCATGTTAATGTAAGGTTTATGTTCTATAACATACACTGAACATGTTGTCCAGGTCACAGATGAGCTCAGCCCCTCTGGTCTTCAGCCATGTGTGGAATAAAGCTCCTTTAAACCAACTGATCAGTCCCCAGTATCAGCAGGAAATGTTAATGTAAGATACTCTTTTGTTGTGTGAGAGGAATTCCACATATGCAGCAGGAATGAGGGCAAAACACACACATGGTGCCTTCAGGTGCTCACTCAAAGCTCTGGAAAAAAGTTTCTCCAGAGTTGTTCTGAGACATATCCTATAAAACAAACCCTGACATTTTCTAATATTGTTTTACCTTAACAGTTGTAAAGAGCGTCAGTGCAGAAAATAATCACATCAGACTCAGAGACTTAATGTTTTAACTGTGTTTGTAATGTGGCTTATGTTTTTAATTTACCACTGTGACAGTATTTTGTATCTTGTACAATCAATCACAATTATTTTTTTTGCACCTTGATACTCTTACACTTTGCACAGAGCTCTCGCTTCATTTTATTTACCTATTTATTTTTCCTTGCTTAGTGTTCAGTTTATTTCCTTTATTGTGTTTTAGTTCAGTTTATATAGTTTTTACTGTACAGTTTATTTCCTTTATTTCATTTTAGTTTAGCTTAACCTTTTACATTAGCGATGTGAAGGGAACTCGGAAAGTAAGAACTTCATCGCTCAGTACTGCTGTATATATGACGATAAACTTCTTGAATCTTGAATACGAATCGACCACAGACACAGACTCATCCTCCATGTTTCCTTCATAAAACGTTAATCAGTGTCTTTTACTTCTTTAGTTTGGTTTCAGTTTGTTATTTTATTCTTGACAATAAACCACAGTTTAACCAGATACAGAGGTAATATATAAACATTTTTGTTTTTATTATTAGTAGTAGTAGCATTACTTCATTATAATTATCATTAGTAGTTCTGCTGTTATTAAACTGTATATACTGTGTACTGTGTACTCTATTTACTGTGCATATTATACTATAACATAATTACTTTTTTCTTATTATTACTACTCTATTACTTATTTCCACTAGTCCTTTGTAATGTGCAACTGCCTGTTTTTACCAATTAGTTCATGTTATTCCTATTGTCTTGTAATATTTCTTATATATGTAGATTCAGTGTTTGTGCTCCTACTGGAACTGTACCTTCCTGAGGGTTCTTCCCAAGGGATCAGTAAAGTTCTACTGAATCAAATCGAATCTAAAACACACTAAGAAACATTTACTCATGTGTTGTTATCATGTGATTGTGGTTAAACATTCTGTGATCCAGGAGTTTATTCATCAGTCCGAAGATCTGTTTGATTCAAGTGTGAAATCCACTGGTGATTCGTTTATTTCTAAAGGTGCATTTGTTATCTCGTCTCCACCTTCTGTCTTTACAGCTGTTGTGGATTCCATAGATTTACTCATGACCTTCAACCAAAACCCAATCAATCCCAGAGTCTCTAAAAACACCTTTTACTTATGTTTATGACTGTGTTTGACTTTTCCTTTGCCATATGTTCTTCAGTTAAATCATTCCACTCTGAGGTCGGTCTCTGTTTGTCCAGGTTTCTCAACTGGTGGTCATGACCCAAAAGTGGGTCGCAGATGTGTTCTTTTAGTTTGTTCTTTAAAAGCTATTTTACTGGTTTTCATGGCTTTAAATACTATTGATGTCAGACTTTGATTTTAACTGTTTCTGTAGTAAAAAAAAAAAATTATCGTAAAACAAACAGGTTGAGAAAATGATTGCCTGCTTTTGTGAACCTTGTAAATAATTTGTTGTTTGGTTGATGTGTGTTTATTTCTGCTGGCTGTTGATCAAAATGCCCCCAGAGATAATGAACATACTATGAACTTCATCTGAGCAGGAAAAAGGTGAATGAAATATGGAAACTCTGACTTTAAAAAGAACAGTGTCAGAGGCAAAATATCACAACAATAAAAAAAAATCTTATGTACGATGATGAACTGTTTTGCCACAGGAACCATCCCGATAAAAGTCTGACATAAATAGTAGTTGAAGCTATACAAGGCAATAAAATAGTTTTAAATACATACAACACTTTGAACATGTCTATGACCTACTTCTGAGTCATGACCCAGCTGTTGATAAACCTGGTTTATGTTTCATCCACATGAAACTTAAACCCCTGTTTGTACCTGTGTATTTATGCTGTTGTCCATAAAGTTGGGTTGATATAGTTTTACCTCTCCCATGAAATTCATTCATTTATTTATTTAGAGAGAATGAGTAAAATATTTTACAACACAAATGACCTGCATACCGCTGTATCTGATAATGCAAATACATTCAACAGAATACATGCAAGTTCAATATTCCAAATTCATTCATTTGAACTCAAAAAGGATTGGGAAGAAGAAACCTTTTTAATTTCACCCCCATGAAATGATTATGACAGTGTGAGTTTTTCTAGATAGTCTAGTGGAGTAACAGACTCTGACTGTAATAATTTCATCGATTCAAAGGTGATTCAATGGGAATAAAAAGAGTAATGTGTCTGAAAAAGAATTCATTCCAATTCATGTCCAAACAGACTCCAGTGATTGTTGTATATGATCTCTGACATTTTATCCACCTTATATATACACATACTCTTTTTCATATATATTATACTGTTTATCATATATGATACTGTTTTTCTCTGACAATTTTGCACATTGACATCTAACTCCTGCTAATTGCCATTTACCTCTGACAGTTTGCACAATCACCCAGATGTTGCACCTTTATGTAAATATATATTTTATCTTAGTAATAGTTGTTTATATTTTGTATGCTCTTTTACTCTTGCGTGCCATTTTTAAAAATGCCTTTTTTGGTTGTAATTTCCTCGTTAAATTATTGTTTTAAATTGTTATACTTATCTTAAATCCTTGTAGCAGTCAGTGTGGACGGTAGAGAAAGGTTGTCATAGTTCAGGGAAACCTGTTTCTACTGTTCACAGGACAATAAAGACTCTGAATATTAAATGTCCAAGGACTCCTGAAGGCACCACGGCGAGGGAGGGGCGTGGTGTCTACGTCACGTCGGGGCGGGCGCCGGAACGCAGACGGTAGCGCGCACCGCCAGCGGCGCCATGCTCCACGGTCGGACCCTCAGCTAGCGGACAACATGTCTCCCGGAGCCCTGCACCCAGCCCGCCGAGCCCGGCCCGGGAGCCGCGCCGGAGCCGTCTTCCACTGACCCAAGATGTGAAGACGGAGCGGGAGCGGAGGAATGGCCGGCTTTTGACTCGCACTCTTCCGTTTCGCTCGGTGTAGCGTGGCGCAGACCGAGGATCGTGTCTGAAGTTGTCGGTGACCGGACGGAGCAGCGGAATTAAAGGCGCACTGCGGCCGACGACGCCGCCAACATGGAGAAGCCGCCGCCGCAGAGCGACCTGGAGCGGGACCGGCAGTACTGTGAACTTTGTGGGAAAATGGAGAACCTCCTGAAGTGCGGGAGGTGCCGGAGCTCCTTCTACTGCAGTAAGGAGCACCAGAAGCAACACTGGAAGAAACACAAGCTGATCTGTAAGGAGGCGGAGCGGCCGCCGGCCAAGCCGAGCACCGAGCCGCCGCCGCCGCCGCCTCCTCCTCCTCCGCCTCCTCCGCCGCCGCCGCCGGCCAGCAACGACGAGGCACCGGCCGACAAGAGCCGGAGCTCCGAGCCCGGGGACACCTCCGGCACGGAGGCGCCCGGGACCGGGGACGGACCGGGTCTGGGGCCGGCGGAGGACCGGTCCAACCCCGGGACGCCCAACGGACAGTCCAGCTCGTCCCCGCAGAAGCTGGCGATGGAGTACATCGTCCCGTGTATGGACAAACACGGCATCTGCGTGGTGGACAACTTCCTGGGGGCGGACGTGGGACTGGGCATCCTGGACAACGTCAAGGCCCTGCACAAAACCGGCAAGTTCACGGACGGACAGCTGGTGAGTCAGAAGAGCGACTCCACCAAAGACATCCGAGGGGACAAGATCACCTGGATCGAAGGCCGAGAGTCCGGATGCGACAAGATCCGCTTCCTCATGAGCCGCATGGACGATCTGATCCGGCACTGCAACGGCAAACTGGGCAACTACACCATCAACGGGCGGACCAAGGTGCACACCACACAACAGACACACAACAGTACAGGAGACACACAACAGTATACGAGACACACAACAGTACACAACACAAGACACACAACAGTACACAAGGCAAGACACACAACAGTACACAAGACAAGACACACAACAGTACACAAGGCACACAACTGTATACGAGACACACAACAGTACACAACACAAGACACACAACAGTACAGAAGACAAGACACACAACAGTACACAACAGAAGACACACAACTGTACACAAGACACACTACAGTATATGAGACACACAACAGTACACAACACAAGACACACAACAGTACAGAAGACAAGACACACAACAGTACACAACAGAAGACACACAACTGTACACAAGACACACTACAGTATATGAGACACACAACAGTACACAACACAAGACACACAACAGTACAGAAGACAAGACACACAACAGTACACAACAGAAGAC
>JAPTYQ010000008.1:2332231-2343416 GCA_029814465.1 Ostorhinchus cyanosoma
AGACCTACTGGGAGCAATTTAGGGTTCAGTGTCTTGCCCAAGGACACTTCGACATGTAGACAATCAGAGCCAGGATTTGAACCGCCAACCCTTCAATCATTGGACGTCCTGCTCTACCAACTGAGCCACAGCCGCCCAATATCAACCTTTTCTCATAGATTTACCACTTTATTGTCTTTTTTGTAACTTTAGTGACTGTAATCTAAATTATTCCATTAAAACATGCCATTTTGAATGTAGAACTCACACGAAGGGCAAGATATGAGATCAAAGGGAGTTTGAACTCTGACCACCAGACTTTTATCTGTATGTTTTTACTAAATACAGATGAAACCACATGTAGATCTACATCCTTCATGTTCAGTCAGTTTCACTTCTTCCCTCCACTTCAATAATGTTAATTTTCTCCTATTTACCAAGTTCCAAAGCTTAGAACTGAAGAATCACGAGGACTAAATGAACCAATGACGCTTCAAAGGTAAAAACCTCTAGATCCACTACATTTACTTCAATAGTATGTGAATAAAATACAACCTGAACTACATCAGGTTAAATTTGGCTGAAACAGTGTTTTCCATTATTTATTTGTTGTTTTTTTTAAATATATAAATACAATTACTGATGGAATGGACCAGTCATGTGACCACCAGTCACGTGACCTCATGACACCAAATAGGTAAAGTCCTTTTATCTTCCATCACTAATTATGTTTTGCTATTCAGGAAAACTGTAAAATACACGTAGACTCAATTCAACATGTTTGAATGACAATAAAGGAATCAGAATCTTTGAGTTTTAACCTCTATGTCGCTGGTAGATGATGTCACCGTTGCTATGACGACCAGCCATGGGTTGTGGCATAAATGCAGTGAGATTAAACCGAACCAGTCGGATGTGGGCAGTGGAAGTGTGGTTTTCTACAGATCCTGGATCAGTCCTCAGTGCGGGTCGACTGGGTCAGTGGGTTCTAAATCCATCAGAACCTCAGTTCCGTCTACGTTTGAGGTGCGTTTTACACCTGATGTTAAATCTGTCGTTCTACTGTTGTTTTACACTTGACTCTGGTTCGTTTTCGTACATTCATCCGTATTGTGTCTTCGTCAGCTGATGGGCGTTCAGGATCTGGGTCTGGTTCTGGAGGTCGGTCCATACATTCCACTGGACCGGGTGGTCAGTTTCTGATGGTGCGTTGATGTTCGATGTTGAGTTCGTTAATGAAGCGTGCGGTGAATCCTGTTGGACATGTGAGTGATGACACCGAGCTCTGTGATTGGCTGATTGATCCATGAGGAGGCGTGGTTCTAGAATGTTTAGGTTTAGGTAGGATGAAGTATTGGTGTAGTATCGGTGTAGTATCGGTGCAGTATTGGTGGTATTGTCCTTTGTCTGAACTCCAGGTCTGGATGGACAGAACCAGCTCCTCCACATTCAAACTGAAATAAAAGTAAAAAAAAACAAACCTCTGATTTAGTGGAAAAAATGACCCCGTCCTTAAAACCAAAGACATGAAACTCAAACTGGAAAAACGGCATCAGTGGAGGAAAAAACTGGGTTTTCATGATTTCAGCACCAGGGTTTGGACTGAGTTAAATCGGCTCAAACCAGGTCTGGATCATGCACCGTCAAACACTTTTCACTGGATTTTCAGATTTTTGTGCATATTTTACTTGTTCAAAAGGTTCGAGATGATGATGATGAATTACATGTTTTTTAGTGAAAACGTTGATGATCTTGCAGAAAAATCTTCCAACCTGGAGCTGCAACGAGTCATGTTGTATTTA
The DNA here is from genome assembly GCA_029814465.1 of Ostorhinchus cyanosoma. NCBI lineage: Eukaryota > Metazoa > Chordata > Actinopteri > Kurtiformes > Apogonidae > Ostorhinchus > Ostorhinchus cyanosoma. The sequence goes on from JAPTYQ010000008.1 coordinate 2,334,013, forward strand.
ATGTGGAAATATTTGTACTTGTTCTGTTATAAATGAAATGTTCAGATTATTGTGTTCAGAGCGCCGACACATGGACGCCCGAACCTCAGAGCAGGACAGGTCAGGGTTTATCTGAACCCACGAACATTACCTGCATAGAGACGCCATCTTGAATACCCATAAATCCTTGGTGTTCCAGTCATATGATCAGTTCTACAAATATGTACATAATTTACACAAAGAAAATGTATATGAAACAAGATTCTAGTTCATATTAATATCAGGTATTTCAATAATGTATAACCACAATTTTGATACAATAGAATATTTCTGTACACATATTTATGTAAATTTGTTTTATTTATATTGATAATATATTGTTGTGTACAAATTGCTGTTCTTATTGTGTTCCTATGGATATTTGGTGTATATATATTTAGAGCTATATATATTTATTTACACGAGGATGGAGTGACTGTAACACAACAATCCCCCTGGAATTAACCCTTTAAGTGCCAATGTTGGAAGTGATGTCCCGATCTGTTTTTTTTTTTTTTAGCCTCCGATCCGTTTTTTTTGTTTTTTAAGATTAGTTTTGCCGATACTGATTCGATATTGATACGTTTTACCTTGAAATTTTTATTAAAATTTTGAGTCATTATTTGTAGGTTATTATTCTATTATTTTACTGTAGATCACAGGCTGAATGTGGATCTTGAATAAAACAAATATGACACCTTTGACTCTTAATAACTTTAGTATAATTTTTGTACTTTCCAAATTCATACTCTGTACTAAATTAGAACTTTTGGAAGTTCCAGTTTTGGCCTGTGGACTATATGTTTGCCACCCCTGCTACAGCATGTCTATGGACAGTTCCATCTTGGGATTATATGAGGGGTGCGTTCCGTACCATATGTACTTCACATACGACCACACTAAGTGAAAGTGAAACTTAAGACGCTTTACTAATTCCTCCAAATCTCCTGCTGTTGTGCTGTTTGCCTTTTTCCTTCCTTCCCCCCTAGAATCGGGCCCGGGTTGGCCTGATCTCATGACTCAATCCAATCCGATTTTCTAAAAAATGCCACATCAGCAGCTGATACCGATCTTAATAGATCGGGACATCCCTAAATGTCGCAAATATTGCAGCTTTTAGAAATCTTTATCAAAATTGAATAAAAAAAAACAAACTCAGGCACCTAAAGGACTAAAAGTATTCTAATTTAGATTCAGATTCTAATGTTGCTTTCTATCATAATGGACTTAAACAATATTAGGTTGGATCCAAACTTTAAGTATAATAGTTGTCCTGGAATTATTCCAGCATAAACATCTAAAAATGTGAAAACTATGAAACGTGTATTTAATGTTTGTGTCTCAACCAAAGCTCTGTGTCTGTCGTGTATTGAGGCTGATTCTGATCATATGGTTTAGAAGAATATAAACCTAAATCTGTTAAGCAGTGAAAACCCTTCAGAGTTTCCATAAACCACAGTGAATCTGATCTTTAGATGTGAGGGGTAATCAGGGTTTGTACAAGTGCTTGAAAGCCTTGAAAATACTTGAATTTCATTGTTGTGTTTTCAAGGTCTGGAAAGTGAATGACTGCGATGTGATTTATTTCTTTATTTTTAATATTAACTCAAGCCAAAGCTACTAACATAGAGGTGATACAAAAATCAAACTTTGTGTCTTAAATAAAATTGGAGGTGTTCTCAGATCGACTCCAGATACAGTTTTATCTTAATCTTTGTCTTGGTGCGAGTGTGTCTGAAGAACATCAAGTGGCTTCCCTTTTTTGGATAAAACTTTGTGTTCCCTTTTAGTTTCTAAACTTTTTGCTGTTATAAAACATCATTTGAGATGTTTATAGCATAATACAATGTCCATCATTTTGATAAAAAGTGAAAATAACCCTGAGTATATGTATTCATGTAGATATGGAGTTGATCCCAGCAATGATGTGAAAATGACCCTTAAAAGTGCTTGAATTTGACCTTGAAACATGTGTAGGAGCCCTGTTATTGTTTCTACATTTAAGCACAGACGTCTGATCATGTAGAAGTTGAAGCTTTGTGATTGCGTTCAACTCCTGGTTCCGTTCATTCCAAACCCGTGGTGGAACCGCAGCCGGTATCTGCCGCCGTCGTGCATAGTTTCCATCTGTTCTCTAAACTGCTTATCTGCTGCAGCGTTACAGGGAGCAGGAAGGTATCCCAGCATGCACTGGGCCAGAGGCAGGGACATGTGAGCAGCGTGTTTCAGCTGACATGAACACAGAGACACGTCAGTGTGGCTTTAATGCATGAACAGACCTGAGATCAGTCTGGTCCACGTGGACTCAAACCCACTGAGCTGGATTCTGTTTCAGCCTGAAACCAACGGATTCAGAAAAAAAAAACCCGACAATTTCAGTTCATGTCAGTTTAGGCTTATGTTTGGAGTTTAACTATATGGACAAAAGTCTGTGGACCCGTTGGATTCAGGTGTTTCTTTTCTAACGGGTGTGGGATACAAAACAATAGGGACTAATGTCAGAATATAGTTTTATACTGGGATAAATGTCATTGCATTGGTTAATTTGGTTTAAATTATCTTTGTTTCCAAAGTAATTCAGAGTTGGTTTTGATCATTCATTTAGCTCAACATTGATTTGTTTCTTTATCCATGACTGATTTTAAATGACCAACCTTTACATTTCTATATTTTATATATAACATTAAGGAAATGTTGATGTTTGGTCTGTGGAAGTGTCCCGGTCCGTGGACGTGTCCCGGTCCGTGGACGTGTCCCGGTCCGTGGACGTACCATTTGTCTTCCTCCATTTCTGCAGAATCTGTCGTCTCAGGTTGAACAGGTTTGATGTGATTTGGTGGACGTTCAAATCCTTTTGTTTCTGTCATGAAAACAGTGAATCCTGGTCTTTGTGTGACCTTTAACCCCGACTGTTGGACGTTATCATGTCAAACATTAACAGACAGAAGCATGTGGTCATCAGGGGCAGAAATAAAACCTCCAGCGCTGATAAAATGATCTGAAGCCGGACTGTTAAACTCTGTTTAGTTTAGGTTCCACATATCAGGCAGAATATTGGTACAATTCCACTGATCGTATGAAGACGTTACGTTTGTGTTGTGTTCAAGTGCTTCTGTCGTAGTGAAATGAAAAATGACTGAAACACAATCTAGTGTGACGTGAATTCATCAGATACAGTTTTTTACAAATTGCATGAATACATCACAATAAGGTCAGAGGAGGAGCCAACTGTTAGGGGGAGTGGGACGCGCTCTGACCTTTGGCCCACAGACACCGAACACAATACGGTCGAGTTAGCGTTTGGTTTCTTTAGTTATGGATGAGACCTCACATTTTTCACCGTTTCCTGATATTAAACTTAGTTTAATTTGATGGAAACTACACAAAAAATGGGAAAAACACGTCAGAAATAAGACACGATAACATCAGACTAATCATGGAGACTAATTAAAAATAAAAAAAACAGAAATGATGCTGATACAGAAAATATAACAAAACTGAAAATATTCACATTTAAGATGTTAACGTGACAGAATTTTGATGTTTTTCTTTTAAAATATCACTTAAACCAGCTGTTAATGATCCAAATAGTTGAATTTAACAGGTAACAAATAACCTTCTGAAAACCCCGGTTTCATCACCCATGCCTGCAAACTCCAACATGATGTGATTATATCATATAAATGTTACTGTTCAAGTGTAAAAAGAGGTTCATTCACATTAAAAAAAACAGAAAACACGATCAGGAAATGAAAGGTTCACATTCACTTCAACATTTTCTTCCATTAAAAACGTATTCAGTCGTATAAAAATCTTGTTTTTTTTTCCATCATGATGATGCACATACATATCAACCAGTCAGAGAGCAGGAACCTCAATGAGGGTGGGGCTAAGACTAGATAGACCCTGATGGAAATGCAGAAGGTAAAGGTGACTCCAGTTGAGTGGTTGATTTTATCGTTTTTACTTCAAAATGATCTAATGTTCATTAATTAGTAACGGACATAATTTCAAAAAAATTGTAGACCAGTGGTATTTGCATGTATTTATGGGATTAGTGAATCAACAGGTATGAAACAGTTCAGATCAGGAGTTGGTTTTGGTCCCTGGTGGATGTTGGAGTCTTAAAGGGTTAATGAAAAACCCACCGTCACCTTCTGCTCAGACAGAAAATACAACACAAACCAGACAAAGTGTTACGGTTCTTTTTCCCAACAGCACCTGAAGGCAGCATGAGTCCTGGTCTGGGTCCTGGTAATCCCCCTCCCTCCCTCCATGCTGTCCGTCAGAGCGGCCGCGGCGCTGCTGGGTGAAGGGCGTGTGCGTTCTGTGGCGGCGTTGCGTGTGAACAGAAGGCCTATCATATCAGCTGTGTGCGAGTGGGAGCGCCACGCTTACAGCAATCTGCTTTTTCACTCTCCAGGTCCTTTATCCAGCCGGAGCAGTTTTCCTGTGGGTTATTCTTCCGATCCGTCCACAGGAAGTCCGTCCCCCGCTGCTGCTTCCTATCCTCGCCGTTCAAGCCTTTTCCTCAACATTGTCCGCTGATAATTTAACAAAGCTCACACGCGGGATGCATTGGAGTGGATCTTTAATACGAGTGGTCGCCGCTCGTTTCCGGTGGCGTGAACGCGTCGTGTTGATGAACGTGATAAGAGTCCAATCCAGTCCAGGAGGGCCTTCCTGCCTCTGATGTTGTCCTATCGTCTGTTTCTGCAGGAACATGGCGGCCTCCTGCGGATCTTCCCCGAGGGAAAGGCCCAGTTCGCCGACATCGAGCCCAAGTTCGACCGCCTGCTGCTGTTCTGGTCCGACAGACGGAACCCGCACGAGGTCCAGCCGGCATTCGCCACCAGGTCAGAGCCCATTTACACATGGTCCCGTTTACACACATGGTCCAGTTTACACACATGGTCCAGTTTACACACATGGTCCAGTTTACACACATGGTCCCGTTTACACACATGGTCCAGTTTACACACATGGTCCAGTTTACACACATGGTCTCGTTTACACACATGGTCCAGTTTACACACATGGTCCAGTTTACACACATGGTCCAGTTTACACACATGGTCCAGTTATACGTTATTTGGTTTACACACAGTTCATACACAGTCTAGTTTATACAAGGTCCAATTTAGACATGGTCCCATTTACAGTCTCATTTATACATGTTTGGGTTTACACATGGTCCGATTAACAGTCCTGACCCGGTCCTAACGGTTCTGTTTTTCCAGGTATGCTATCACCGTGTGGTATTTTGACGCAGACGAACGAGCCAGAGCTAAAGAAAAGTATCTAACAGGTGAGTTTCACCTCAAAACCATCATGTTTCTGTTTTACTTTAGTCACATTAATAAAGAATCTCAGATGATCTTTAGTCCAGATCCACTAGATCTAACTTCAGAGATACTGATACAACAGATACAGATACAGAGCAGTTCATACACACATAAATGTTTAATTAATGATGATGTTAATGCAGTCAGTGTTTATTAGTTTAATATGAATGAAGCAAACCACCTTCTCATCCCTGATCCAGACCAGGGACTGAAGCTCAAACCAGACTCAGGTTTTATGTAAAACTTTCACTGTCTTAACATGAATGGATTTGACTCCATCAGAACCAGAACCTGGTCTGAATGTTTGGATCAAACCTTGTCTGTTCTGTTTTTCAGCAGCAGGAGAAAAAGGGGTGAAGGTGGAACTGGACAAACCGTCTGAAGCCAGCTAGTAGAGGCCTGGTCCTGGTCCTGGTCCCGGTTCCGGTTCCGGATGCAGTCCTAGTCTTGGTCCCTGGACCTGATCCCCAATCCTGGTCCTGGATGCAGGCCCGGCCCCTGGCTCAGCTCAGGCCCTGGTCCTGTTCCTGGCTCCCTGAGGTCCTGGCCCTGGTCCTTGGGTCCTGGCCCAGCCCTGGGATCCCAGCCCTGGCCCCTGTCCGGTTCCTGGAGTTCTGGATCGGTCCTAGGGTCTGGTCCCAGTCATAGCCTTGGTTCTGCTCTTGGCTCTCTGGGGTCTTCAGGCCCCCCCGGGTCCTTGGATCCTGTTTCTGTCGGAGCCTGGGTTAGGGTTTGCTGGTCCCAGCCCTCGGACTCAGTCCTGATTCTGGTCCCAGCCCCAGTACCGACCCTGGCTCTGGTCCTGTTCCTTGGACCCCAGTCCTCAGGTCCTGGTTTTGGCCCAGTCCTGGTCCTGGTCCTCGTTCTGCCATTAAGTGCTCTGTCTGAAGAAAGTGGCCTATAGACCGTATGTGTGTGCGTGTGTCTGTGTGTGTATGCGTGCGCGCCTGTGTGCGCACACGCATGTGCGTGCATGTGTGTGTGTGTGTGTGTGTGTGTGTGTGTTTTTGCTGGAGTGGGCGGAGACTCCATCGACCACGCGGCAGTGGGCGGCAGTTTCGTCCCAGTAGACCTTGAATGTCTCGTACTGAAAGGGATCGTGTGCGTCTTTACGTTTTCACAAACTCATGGACAGGAAGTGACTGAGTGTGGGCCTGTTGCATTCTGGTCTTTGCAGTTAATTCCTTAAAGGTACAGTGTTCTGCATTTGCTTAATGTCTTATGCTTTTCACATGGAATCAGCTGTTATAAGCTACTGTTTGTGCTTGAGTTTAATAACCTGAGGAATGACCTGAAATAAAAACAGCCCTTTTCTGATGACGTGTGGCTCATTCACGCCCCCCCAATCAGATTCACTTATCTCACACTTCCACCACCTCCATGTGCAGGTGGACACCGCCCCCTGCAGGACGACAGCTGCAATGACACCCACAGTCACATGACCCCAGAGTCACATGACCAGCAGTAAAACCATGTCTACAGCAGGATGTGATGTGGTTAAAGCTGGGAAAAAAAGAAAAATGAGGAAATATGACACATTGAAACCAAAACAGAACACATTTTTCATCCGAAGGGGAGGAAAGAGGTATTGATTTTGGTTCAGTGTGTTTGTTTGTTTAACACTTTAGCAGCAAAACTGTTGGTTGAATTCATACCAAATTAGGTTTATAGATTGTCAGTGACCCAGAATAGATCTAATAGCCCCCCCCCATTTACTTATAAAGGGCAAACTTTCACATCTATAAAAACATCAATTTTGTTTCATTTTACTTCAAACTTGGCACATATATTGAGGTAATTGATACGCTGACATCAGCACACATAGACATGATGACTTCAGCTGGATCGATGCCAAAATAAGCTACAGTATGTGTGAGGGGCGGGGCTTGTGCCTGGAACCACTTGTTATTGTTTAAACTCACAGATTAATAATTTTAACTCATTCAGGTCTTGGTGAATCATACATGTGATGATAACCTTCACCAATGTCCATAATTAACATGATTTTTGTTTGTTAGAAAAAGTAGAACTCAAAGAATACAGAAAATAGGACAAAAAAAAACACCAAACACAACCTACTCTTATATTAGAGAAATAATAAATCATTTCTTTACAGATTTTTGGTTGTGACTTAAAGTTGAAGACAAAAGATGGTAATAGTTTCATGGTTTAGTTGTTTCATTAAGTATTTGATGAAGTGTCTCTAAGGCTACGTTCAGACTGCAGCCAAATGTGGCCCAAATCCTTTTTTTTTGCCTATATATGACCTGTATCCAACCTGTTGAAGACCGTTTGAACAGCACAAATCAGATTTTTCATATCCGACCCTGGCCACTTTCATATGTGGTCCTAAATGATACGTATCTGATGTTTTGCAATGTGACTTTAGTCTGAACGGCCAGGTTGCATTTATCTGACCTTTACATCATTGAAATACAACAAACGTCACAATTCTGCGTCCCAGGAGGAGGAGCAGCAGGAAAAGCATATTTCCTCCCATAAAATAATGTGTGTCTGCGTGGTTATGTATTACGTCAGGACCTGTTTTGCTCATGTGGGTCACTTCAGGGTCGCATTCAGTTCAGACTCAAAACTGATATAAGTTGCATTTAATGTGTAATATGAACGAGCACACAAAAAATTGGATTACACCCAAAAATCCAAACTGCACATTAAGACCTGCTGTCTGAACGTAGCCTTAATTTGTGATTTAATTCTTTTTGTTTTTTTCCTGTAAAAGGACAAGATCTCGGTTCTTATTTAATATGTCAATGCTTTGTGGTTTTAAACTCTATTTTTTGGGGGGGCCAAAACACAAAGAATACTAAACATTTCCCAAAACTAGACAGAGTTATTTACTTTTATCATAATGATATTAAAAACTAATTAGTATGTCATTTACATCTGATACATAATCAAATGAAACAAACATAAAACCAACACATTTGGATGAACTGTGGTTGAAAGTCTGAAAAAATGAGCCCTAAAGATTAATTTAAATGTGTATAATGTGATATTTATTCAATCTGCAGTTTTAATGTAATGTTAAACTAATATAATGTTCAGTTCCTGTGATGAAGTGAAAATCGAAACAAAACATAATCTAAACCTGACATTTTAACACCTTTACATATTGCTTTCATCAGTTGATCATTTTGCATCTTTTGAGCGTCTAATTTGAATCTTGTAAATACATCATGTATTTAGTTCAACCGTAAAGACAGGAAAAAAAGTCTGAAAACAGTAAGAAGTAAATGACCTTTGACCTGTTTTAGGTCAAGAACTACAAACATATGATTTGACCTCATGAATATGTTGGTTTTTGAAAATAGACTAAATTTTTAGCAAAATATTCAAGAAAAAGTTGTGACAGTAAAATATTCACTATTCTCCACAGTGGTCCAGACCCTTGTAGTTCCATCAGGTCTATGTGGTTCAGGTTCTGGATATGGTCTGAGGGTTCTCCACAGTGGTCCAGACCCCTGTGGTTCCATCAGGTCTATGTGGTTCTGGTTCTGGATGGATGTGCTGTGGGACAGAGGTCCTTCTGGGGTAAACATACGTTTGACCCGGTCCTGTCTCCATCTTCGACCTCCTCCATGTTCACACGACCCAGAATAAACACAAACCTGGTCCTCATCTGGACCAGGATCCATGTTGTGTCTGAATTCAAGTCCAGTTAAAACCGTCGTTTACATGTTAAATGTAAAAACTCAGGTTTGACTTGAATATTTGACTTATTTTCTGTTTAGGACTTTATAAATGATGTCATTTTGAACTGACACAGTTCAGTCGTGTGGACTTTCTCCTGTTTATGTATTAAAGAAGTTCATTTACTTTTAATAATTCACCTTTAAACATCGTCACATTAAAAATACAGTGGCGTTGTAATAAATCTATGCACAACATGGACTGTACACATATAAGAACTAATACAAGAACTATAAAAACAGTAGTGAAAAAGTGGAAAAATTACACATTAGAAAGTACTAGAACAAATCAAGTAGTAATAAGTGATTATCATAATATAGTATGCACAAT
>JAPTYQ010000008.1:2382047-2393802 GCA_029814465.1 Ostorhinchus cyanosoma
GGGCAGGGCAGGGGGTTTGGGGGCGGGGCCTTCTCCATCTGGAGTTTCTTTAACAGTTTGTGTGTTTGACAGAAGGTAAAGTGAGCTCTTCCCGTTTCTCCTCCTGATTTAGAAATGAACAATATCTCACAACCACAAGTTCACATGCAGTAAATATAATTTTATATCTTCTTCAAAACTGACAAAACAAACCTATAAGTGACAGTATTCAGGGACAGTTGTGTAGAAGTTCATCCACAGTGATGGAGGTTTGGGTTTTCCTGAGCTGAACACACGCTGTTAAACAGGCCTGTACAAAAATAAGAAAAAAAAAAACCTCATTAAAGGGTTAAAATATTTTATTTTAAGTGAAATGATCTGCCAGTGCAATAAGAAAATAGCACTTATCAAAAAATTATCTAAACATTATAGAATGTTGCAATTCTCATTTTAAGCAGAATATACTTGTTTCAAGTCTTCAAAGTAAGATTTTTAAATCTATTTTACTGACTCCATAGATACGTGTTTTGAGGCCAAAGTGTATAACCCAGTCCAAATGTGCGGAGGGTAAACAGTTCCTGTGTCCTTCATACTCGTCCACCAACAGTGGAGCTGGTTTTGTAAATATTGTTTAAATTAGTTGTAATATCTCAGTGGAGTAGATCAAGATGAAAATGATTGGAACAAGTCAAATAATCTGAACAAGATTCAATCTCAATAGTTAAATAAATCTAAAAAATGATCTTTCAACATAAATATTTCAAATTCAGGTCAGTTATTCTAAGTCAGATATCCATTTTTTACAGTGGAATCATTTCAATAAAGTTTTAACTTATATAAAAGTATATTAAATGTAAGAAAATACTGTCAAACAGGTATTAAATGTGTAACATATGGATTTATCTCCTGAATATCACACACTTTTACAGTTTTCTCTGATTATTTATGGCAGATTTTTTAAAATTATCATCTATGTTTGTAAAACTTTAATTATTAACCACAAAATGTCAGATGAAACTGGCAAAACATTTACTAAAAAGACAAAATATACCAAAATATACCAATATATACATATTTCGCTACGGCTGGAAAAACCACCTCTTACAAGCACAAAAACTTTTCATCACTCACTTCAATTCATTTCAATTCAATTCAACTCAGTTCAGTTCAGTTTTATTTGTAGAGCCGTATATCTTAACATTTTTTCCTCACAGGGTTTTACAGAATTAGTTGGACATGAAAACAAACATCAGTCAAATAAACAGTGGATGAAGGAAAAGGGATCAAGAAGATTTGGTGAAATTGTCCTTTTTCCATTTGGCAAATTTTTATGCCCAAGTTATATTCACACAAATTGAGGGTCAATGGAAAAGCGACTGGACAGTGTATTCGTCTATACTTCTATACAACTGTACACTGAATGATATAATATAATCTATATATAAAGTCAAATATTGGCTCTAATCTGATGTTTAATCTCATTTTTTCTGTTTGTTTGTGTTTGACGTCTGTTTCGTCTCTTTTTTCTCCTTCAGGACAAAACTACTGCTCCGTCAACAACGGGGGCTGCACCCACCTGTGTTTAGCCACGCCCACCGGACGCACCTGTAAGTGTCCGGACAACGGCGTGGGCGTGGGCTGCGTGGAACGCGACGGCGGCTACTGACGCGTGAGGACGTAACACTGATTAGAGCCACTCAGCATTAATATGAACGTATAGCTGCTGAAGACGCCACTGAAAGCTGCATCCAACCTCAGCCTTCTGCTTCCAACTCACATTTGCCTTTTTATAGAACTGTAAATACAAACACGACTATGTTTACTGGTTTCCCGGATGCACACGAACCCAGGATGAAGCTCAAGGGATAAATAATTTAATGTGAACTTTGTATCAGATTTGCATGACGTCATCTCATGTCTGTTGTGTCAGTCAGTGGATGTTTTACATCTAAGGACTGAAATAAACATTTTTCTAACAGGTTTGAGTCTGAGTCTGTGGATTCAACAGCATCACAGCGACATCTGGTGGAGGTCAGAGGTCACTGCAGGGCACCGAGGCGCCACCAGGGGGCGAAATAACACCGGCTAAACACCCCCAGAGGTTTTCTGAAGGTTTTGGAAAAAAAAAATCAACATGTTCACAACAAAATCTTACATTAAACCAGCAACAGTTAGATAAGATTATAACTTTATTGATCCCTTGAGCAGAGCCTTGGAGATTAATGTTCCACAAAAAACAAATATATCAATATAAGAAATACTCTAAAACAAAAGGAACAAAAAATATTAACTATCACTATAAAAACAATGGAAAAAAAAACAACAGGTAGTAGCACCTTAGAATATACTAGTATAAATAATAATAATAAGAACTAATGGATATTATAATCTGAACTACACACACACACACACACACATATGTACATACACACACACACACACACACACACACACACACACACACACACACACACATATATATATATATATATATATATTAATAACAGAACTAATAGTGCAAATTATAATAATGTGATATTGTAATTGTAACAATAATATAGTAGTACTATGTAAAATAAGTATGTAAGTAGTAATAATAATAATAATAATAACATAATAACAAAACTAAATAAACAACAAACATTGCACTATAAACTGCACAGTTTTTCTTTGATAAAAGTAACAGTTCATGAAAAACTTCAAACTTTAAAAATCTGGTTTGACGCATTTTTATTTCACTGCATTTCAGGTTTTTGTTTTTCTCAGATAAACAAAACCCTTTTAATAAAGTTTTATCATATATAAAAGTATGTTGTCTGCTATAACACACTGTTTTCTGTGCTAATATAGTAAATAGAAGTATCTAAATGTGTAAATTACGGATTTATCTTCTGAACATCACACTCTTTTCTCTGATTATTTATGGACAAACTTTGAAATAATCATCTATTTTCGTGGAACACTAACCACAAAACCTCACATTAAATTGGCAAAACAGTCCCTTCAGAAACTCCACAGAAGAACATTATCTTCACACAGATGCACCGTACAAATGAAAAACACTGTGAAGAATTAAAGAAATACTCCTCAAACACTCATTTGAAAACAATTATAAAAACATCTGTTAATTTACCAGTGAAATTCAGTAGAACAACCCTTCAATGTTGATATTTTCTGCAAAATTAACTTAAATGGTTAAATAATTACAGTGATTTGCAACAATTTATAATGGACTCTGATATTTTTCACTCAATAACATCTCACTTTCATATAAATTTTCAAATAAATGAACGTTTTATTGCTATTTTTACATTTATTTTCCATTTAGGTCCCAGCAGCAGATGGTTTCACTTTAAAAAAAAAACCCACACAAGTTCACATATAAAACACACTGAGAAAATAAAAGCTACAAAGAAAGATGGAAAAAAAATAAAAGCAAAAGAATTTTAAAATCATGTTAAACTATTTTGAATTTAATCACTGAAGTATAACTTATTTATGAAGTATTATGTAATAAAGCAACAAAATCAGGTGATTAAATGAGTAACTTTAACATTATTAATGTTGACTCAGTATCAGATGGATGCAAAATAGTTAGATTTTATTCTCCTGACATTGGTTAATTTAAGTCTATACATAATTAAATGTTGACTTTGTTCAATAACTATGCATTAATTCTGTGTTTTTCTGCAGTGAATCATTGCATTTCTGCTCCTCATAATCAGATTCTGAACAGATGCATTTGTTTTATTGAAACAGACGTGTTCCCTGACTGTCCATATGTTCTGGATCAAATGTTCAGGAGGTTTGGGTTGAGTTTCAACGTCTCCTTCTTTCATGTTCAACATTATCCTCATATTTAAACCTCATCAGTCATTTGGTGAAACTCAGCCGGCGTCGTCATGCGGATAAAGACATGAAGATGAGTCCATGATCTGCGATTTATTTATTTATTTTTTCACTGTTCACGATCAGCTTCATGGACCTGAAACAGGGAGACACCGCTTACGTCAAGGTGCGTTCAGGGACTCATTACAAACTCGGAAACTGAATACATTTCCCTTTAAACCACTATCGAAGAGCTTTGAGACATTAATGGGGTTTAAAAAATTGTAGAATCTACATCTAAACTGTCTTATTTTACTCATTTTTAGCAGGACTTGACATTTTCTGTGTGGCTGTAATGAATTAACCCATTATTGGACAGGTTTAAAAATGTATGTGTTTGATATTTAAGGGGATTTCTCATGTGACCAACCACTGCCAGAACAGTATTTTAATGAGGAATGAGTTCAGTGTTGCCCAATATTAGATTGAATACGCATAATGTTGTTTATCATTTACTATATTTTATAATATTGTTGGAATCTGGTCCATGTAGCTCTGTAATGAAAATTATTCTCCCACAGGTTAATATCATATAGAAACAGATCAGTCTTTGGAACATATTTTAAATATTGACATTTAGATTGCATTTGAGTGGATTTTGTATGCGTTTATTTCCAGTCAGAACTACGAAATGACGGAAATTTAGCAAAAATAAAGTCATGAGTCTTGTCATCTCTCCAAACAACACCAGGATTCAGTTATATTTTTAATTTTATTTACATTTTTATGGTTTTATGTGCTGCTGGTATTTATTTCTTGGCTGTTAAATAATAACCGGGACCGTATCCACATACTAATCCCTGATGCTGATGCTCCGTCTGTTGTTGTGATGACCAGTCAAAGGAAGGGGCGGAGGAGTTGCCTGACAGTCATCGCTTTGGGCACGCACCTCCACTGTCCGCCGCTGCACGGATGCTAACACCGGAGCTGCTTTAATTCATGGAAAACGCAGGTACATTTTAACATTATTACACCCGTCTCGCTCTGTAGAAATCAATAACATATCAGAGAGAAAAGTACAGCTTTATCTGACGCAGTTGTCTGTGTTTTAACAGACGTCGTGGTGTTTTTTTTTTTTTTTTTTAGCTTCAACAGTTTTGACAGATGCCTGATACCGACGCTAACGTTACGACTAATGCTAACGGAAAACGGTCTAATAATGCGCAGTTTTTTTCTGTTGGTTATTAAAGCTGATTCTGTGATGTGTTTCTCTAAGCAGTTCAGGAGCTAAAACAGTATTTTGTGTATTTACTGTGGTTAAAATAATCGCTTTCCTGCATCTTTCCCTGTGGCGAAGTTAGCTAAAACAGCGACAAGGCTTCCGGTAATACCCTTCAAAATAAAAGGCGCACTGCACCGCATCAGCTTTAACGAAACAAGAAATATCTTAAGGCATGTTTATAATTTAATAATCTACCTAAAATAGTCAGAAAGGTTAAATAAATTTACACTGTAATAATTAAGTAGAAATATAGTTTTATCATAGTTTAGCATATATGATGTTTTGAAGGAATATCATATATAAAATGTAACTCCTGAGAATGACTTTGAGTAGATATGCGTGGTGCTTTTATTTTGAAGGTGTCTCCTCAGACCGGATGTGAGTGGTGTTTTTGTGCGCGTGTTCACGGAGCATCTGTCAGACTCCGGTAACGTTAGCTAGCTCATTGAGCCCAGTCTGGTTTGTTTTGCTAACGCTATCTGCGGAGCTACCGAAGTTTGGGGACCAAACCGGGCCGGTTTCAGACTCCCACCGACCGGACCGAAGCGGCGGCGGCTCCACCGGCTCCGTGTCCGCCTCACACTGTGTCATTTTCCCGCAGAAACCGGAGCAAAAAGTGTCCGAGCGGCGCCGTGAGTCATGGGTCTGCTATGAACGGATCACGGGGACGCTGGAGGCTTCGTTCCGTGGCGCTTTGGGCCACTCGGAGGATTAAGGAGGAAGCGACCAGGAGCCGGTTCCCACCCCGGACTTCCTCTTCACCCTGACCGGTCTGCCTGCGCCGGAGCCCGGACACCGTGGACGCCATGGCCGGTCCCCAGCGCACGGACCTGGCGTATGCGTGGGAAAAGTACATGGACTGCCGGCTGCAGGGAGCCGATCTGCAGGTAGGAACCGGGGTCAGGACCGGAGCTGGAGTCCGGGGGAAGGGATTAACATGCCTGATATTTAACAAGACTGAACCCAGTGAAGTGTGTAGATGTGGGTCTGGATCACACGCACACGCACTATCCAGTCAGATGATGATGTCAAAGTCATTTTCTTTCAGGTTCCACATTCAGCCTAGTTTGATCTCCAGTGTTTCAGACTAGTAACAGGATAACCTACGAAGAATATCCCCTCCAACAACTTTTCTCTGTTTTCATGTAAAACAGACTAAAACTAAGACTTAAAATAACATTATAATTATGAAAATACTATTTACATTCATAAACTATCCAAAGATGCGAACAACCTGAAAAAACTCAATTTCTTTAGAAAACTAAGTGCAATTTTAACAATACTATGCCTCAAATTAATATTTCTACATGTATATTATGGGTTCGATCTATAAAGGCACAAAACATTTAGTAACAGGCAGAATATTGTTAAAATTGCACTTAATTTTCTTTAGACATTTCATGTTGTTCATATTTCCTTGTTAAAGGATAGTTTGTTAATGTAAATATCTTAATAATTTAATGTTGTTTTTTGTGCTAAAACAAAGAACAAACATTTGGAACTGTTATTATTACAGATTATTGCGCTATTATTTTACTTGAAATTACAGCTGTTCTATATGTCAGCCCTGTGATGAACTGGTGACATGTCCAGGGTGAACCCCGCCTTCACCCACTAGTAGCTGGGATAGGCTCCAGTGACCCCTGTGACCCAAGTGAATATAAAGCTGGTTCTGTATGTGACCCCTGAACTTAAACCAGTTGGACATGCTTGATTGTTAATATCTTCAGCGTAATTTTTGTAAATTCATCCTGCGGGCCAAACTGGAACCTTTGGCGGGCCAGTTTTGGTCTCTGGGCCGCATGTCTGACACCTCTGATACAGATCTTACATCAGACAGTAGATCTGACTTATATCATGACAATTTATTCATGTATTTATATTTTATTTGACAGGGACAAAGCCTTTAACCACTGTTAGATTTTAAAATATGGAACAGATGCAGTAAATATAGGACTTGTAGCTATTTTAGCAAATTTACAAACTTTTTGGCGAACAACACATAACAAATAAAAAAAAAAAAACAAAAAAAAAGTGTGACGAAACAACATTAAACTCATCAACGGCTAAACATTCAACTAGATGCAAACTTATTGAGACAAGTCTTCCAACAGTCAAACAACACTCAGGCTACGTTCAGGCAGCAGGTTTTCTGTCAGTTTTGAGTATGAACTAATTATGACCCTGAAGTGACCCGCACGTGCAAAAGAGGTCCTGACGTAATACGTGACCACGCAGACACGCACTGTGTTTACGGAAGCAAGTATGGAGGGACGCAGAATTGTGTTGTTTGTCGCATTTCAATGATGTAAAGGTCAGATAAATGCAACCTGGCAAAATATCAGATACGTATCAGATTTAGGACCACATATGAAAGTGGCCTGGGTTGGATTTGAAAAAATCTGATTTGTGCTGTGCAGACTGTATTTAGCAGACCGTATACAGATCACATATGCGCAAAAAAATGGGATTTGGGCCACAGTTGCCCAGAGTCTGAACGCAGCCTAAGATAACCTTCCAGTGTCTGTGTGAGCATATTATACACACTTTACAGTAAATGTTATTAAAGGTCATATTATTTTTCACAGTTTGTTTTAGGTCAGAATTCAAAAGTTGTTCACCGTCTCATGATATTTTTAAAATTCTGATCCATCCACTAAAATCATCCCATTGTAAATACTGAACCAAAAAGAACAAGAAGAACACGGACACAATGATCTAGACCAGGGGTCTGCATCCTGTGGCTCTGGGGCCACATGTGGCTCTTCAGCGTCCCCCTATGGCTCCTCTGGTCCAAAAGCATAAGGAACATTTTGAAATGAACTGAATGAGTCATTACTTTTTAACATTGTCATAAGCCTAAAGCTATTCTAACTTTTGTCCATCTGCAAAAATGTGCAGGTTTTACACTGAATAAAATTGTTTTTTAAACAGCATAAAAACCAAAATGGATTATTTTCTTGCCAAATTCAATGCAAGATGCTTCATTTGCATTTGTTTGTGGTTTGTAAGTAAGCCACTATACAGGGAAGTAGCGACTTTTCTCCATTACCCAACGTTATTATGTTTTGGAAATAGTGTCCATCATTTAAAGAAATGATGCAAATCTCAAGTGTTTTCTTTCTTGTAGTTCTATAATTTCATAAATGCACCAGACATTGTATTATTGTAATTGAAATAGAAAACTAAACACAAATAGGCTCCAGCAGAACAGCCACCTCCTGGTAAAATGCAGATGGGTTTAAATATTCTTTTCATGGCTCCAGTCAGATTTCTTTCTTTTTTCGAGACAAAAAAGACTCTTTAGGTTGTAAAGCTTGCTGACCTCTGATCTAGACCAACTACAATGGATGAACACATGGGAAATAGAGGAAAGTTTATTTCTATAATCTCATTAAGTTTCATTATGAACATTTACAATTGTTTTTCCAAATGAATCTGATTAAAATGCAAGTCAGTTTATTTAGCTTTCAGTATTTATTACATACGATAATGTTGATTAATGGACAGATATTGAAAGGGAAGTTCTTCCTAAAAATAGGCGAAAAAAACCATTTTCTGACACTTTTAATACGAAAACAACATAAATAAATCTAAGACTGTTATAATAAATGTCCTTAAAGGGTTAATTTATTTCAACTTTTCATTTCTGTCTCTGACGTTATGATCCTCTGTTCTTTCTAAACCAAAAAATGTCTGAAGGCAGCGATGAAATCCACCCCAGAAATGTGTTAGAAACAGCAGCTAGACCTGAGACGAACCTAAACAGAAACAGGAAGTAACAAACATGACGACAGATGAGCCCGGTTTAGGTCTATTATGTCTTTTCACATCCTGTTAAGTCTGTTTAACTCTGGCTCTGACCACAGTTTAACGAGTCTGCAGTGAAAACGCAGTCGTGGCCTCATCTTCTTTTCACCTCAGAATAAGCGCGTGTGAGGACGGCGAGCGGCGAGCAGCGCCCGTCCTGGCGGTGAGTCACTGCACAGCGGCGGAGGAAGGTGTAAACGATGGGAAAGTAGAAACTGTTGTGTGGGTGCGTTGGCGTGTGATGGCGTGAGCAGCGGCGGTTCTGAATCTGAGCTCGGCCTCTTCGTTATCAGATCCAACAGCAGCCGCATCACGAGACTCGGATTAAGACCAGACGGAGGCGCGACCACGTCCACCGATGACCGCCCAGGCCCCGGTCCACGTCTGGACACGGGTCAAAAACACACCCAACGCTCTCACCGTTAACATCCACACCCAAACGCAGAACCTGAGCAGAAAAAGCACAGGAACCAACGAGTAAGGATGTACCGTCGGTCCAAAATTAGGGAAAAATACTTTATATTTAGTCAAAGTCCAACAGAAGAAGCGTCCATAAACCTGGAGGAAACCCTGCGTCTTTTTGTTTTCAACTGGTTTTTAACCCAGAGTGAAATTTGCGACTGATAGAACAAATAAAAACACAACAACCTGTCGTTTCCTTTTGTCATAAACGATCTCGTCCTGGTGGAAGCAGCGTCTTCTGAAGCGTTTCCTGTTTCAAACTCCAGCAGGTTTATGGGTCAACGTGTGAACGCCGACTCGACCTTTTAACCTCAGCGTCATATCGAAATGTGGTCGAAAGGAGGCGGATGTTTGACCTTTGACCTTCCTGTTTTCTCTAAGAATATTCTAGTTTTTGCTGAGTTTGTTGGACTCGAATGAAATGAAAGTATCAGGAGGGAAAGTTGAGCAGAGGAGGTCATGTGGACGAGCAGCGCTTTACTGTTGGGCTCATTTTTGTACATTTTCTGATTATTATTATTTTTTTTTTTTTTACAGTGTTTTGTTCATTTTTGTCAGATTTTGTTGTATTTTGCTAATATCTGTTAAATTTTTTTGCAGCGTTTGTCAGTTTTTGCTCTTTTCTTTGCCTTATTTTTTTTTCATTTTTGTCCATTTCTTGCATAATCTTTGATATTTTTGTCAATTTTTTCTGTAATTTGTTCATTTTTGTCCAATTTTTTTTCCCGTCAGTATTTTGGTCATTTTTCTCACTTTTTATTTGCAGTATTTTGTTATTTTTTTGTACATTTTTTGTACATTTTTTTTTGTATTTTGTGTATTTCTGTCGATTTCTTGCATCACCTTGATCATTCTTGTCAAATTTTGCAGGTTTTTTTTTCAGTGTTTAATTTTTGACCATTTTTTCCACAGTATTTTGTAAATTTTTTTATTTTTTTTTATTTTTGTACATTTAATAAATCACCTTAATCATTCTTGTCAAGTTTTGCTGTATTTTGTTCATGATTATAACTTTTTTCTGCAGTATTTTGTTAATTTCTGTTAATTTTTTGGAAGTGTTTTGTTAATTTTTGTTCATTTCTTGCCAAATCTTGATAATTTTTGTCAAATTTTGCAGTGTTTTGTTCAGTTTTGTCCAAATGTTTTCCTCTGTGGCCATGAACCAGCGCTCATACTGTGTTTGTTCTTCGTGGTCTTTCAGTTTCATTATGTGGTAACAGGATGTTTCAGAAGAGCAGAGGGAGGTGTTACTGGTTTAGTCTGATACTGGTTTAGTCTAATACTGGTTTAGTCTGACACTGAGGGGTCTGTTACTGGTTTAGTCTGATACTGAGGGGTCTGTTACTGGTTTAGTCTGACACTGACGGGTCTGTTACTGGTTTAGACTGACACTGACAGGTCTGTTACTGGTTTAGTCTGATACTGAGGGGTCTGTTACTGGAACTGGTTTAGTCTGATGGAACATATAACTGTTTATCTGAGGAGTCCTGGTTCTGGAGGTGATTGGATTCATCTGTGAGTAAATGCATCAGAAATATTTTATAACGATCATAGACTCATTTACTACAGCAGAAATACAGACACTCGGCAACACATGGACCCTTTTTTTGCTGTATTTTGTAAATTTTTGGTCTTTTTTTTGCAGTATTGTGTTCATTTTTGGTAATTTTTTGCTGTATTTTGATCATTTTTGGTCATTTCTTACATAATCTTATTCATTTTTGTCCTTTTATTGATTATTTTGTTTGTTTATGTCAATTTTTTTTTGCCTTACTTTGTTCATTTCTGTTCATTTTTGGGGATTATTTAGTTTTTTAGCAGTAAGGCGGTAAAGAAGCAGTATAAAGACTTCTATATTAACTACTGTAGTGTTGATTTTAACTCTGATTTGACACTATTTTGTTCATTTATGTCTGTTTTTTAACTATTTTGTTAATTTGTCATTTTTTTGCATTATTTTATTCGTTTTTGTTCAGTTTTGCATTGTTTGTAGTTAACTTTTGTCCATTTCTGACTATTATATTGATAATTTTTGTCCTTTTTTGCAGTATTTTGTTCATTTTTGTCCTTTTTTGCAGTATTTGATTGAAACCTCTGAAACGTCCCAGTATTTCTACATTTCTACCATCACTGTTGGTTTTCCTGGACTAAGACTCATTAATCCATTCATATAAAGCTGCAAAGATTAGTCAATTAATCTTTTACTATTTTAAGAAAAATAGCCGGTTCTAATCAGCTCTGAAGTATTTGGGTTTTAAAGGTCAGAGTCTGAGTTCAGATCCAGAATATGAGGAGTTTCACCTGAGAAATAAACAGTTTTCATATTTATTGTAAAAAAAAAAAAAAAAAAAAATATAAATAAAAAAATAAAAAATTTTGCGGTTTTTTTATTCA
>JAPTYQ010000008.1:2431161-2445146 GCA_029814465.1 Ostorhinchus cyanosoma
CACTCGCCCCCCCCTGCCACAAACACTCGGCCCCATGAATTTGTCATGTTTACCTCCCCTTATGAGCACCCTAGTATATGTGTGTGTGTTTGTGTATATATATATATATATATCTACATATAGTGTATATCTATCAAACCTGTTAAATAGTCGCCACCTTTGGTCCATTTGTTCCGTGGTTCCATCTGTGTGTGATTCACTGACGATCAGACTCTGTATGTGACTGTTCATCTATGGAGGTGGAATTTATCCGTGAAGACGTAAAAGATCATGGATAATTCACCTCAGATACAGTTAAGGTAAAAAACTTTTTGGAATTGAAGACATAGAGAGTCAAGCTCAACAACATTTTCTTAAAATGCATGAGAATTTTATTCATTTCTGGCAAATTTTTCTTTTCTTGATCCTTTTTTTTGGTTTGTTTTGGTGTTTGTGTTTCTGATCATTTATGACAAATGAGCCAAAAATAATCATGAATTTCAAGAAAAGATGTACAAATTTTCTTAATATATTTTTTGTTAATTTTTGGTATTTTGTTTTTAAATTTGTGATAAATGAGCCAAAAATGAACAAAATTTTCTCAATTTATGATAATTTTGGTAATTTTTTTCACTCATTTTTCTTCACTTTATTAATTTACCAGGATTTTTTTTAACTTGTTTTTCTTATACTTTATAACAAATGAGCCAAAACTACTATACATTTTGTAGGAGAAAAAACCCCCAGAATTTTCAGATTTTTTGATAATTTTGTCATTTTTTGCTCGTTTTTTTTACTGAGCGTCGCGTTCCTGAAGCGTAAACGTCGTCCTTTTGTCCTCTCTCCTGCGTCCCCCTAGGACATCCTCCTGAAGGGCGTCCTGCAGATCGTAGAGGCCAACATGAAGACGGAGCCGCTCCACTTCCTGACGTTCCCGTTGACCCTGGGGGCGTCGACACCGGGCGGCCCCTCCCCCGGCTCTAGGCAGAATGGGGCGGCGGGGGGGAAGGGCATGGGTCTGCTGTGGAAAGGAAAACTGTCTCCAGGACGACGGGACGGTGACGCCGACCACAGACCGGGCACCATCGTCTCCTCCCCGTGGCACGTGGCCCCCCTGCACCTGCCCCTGGTCGGACAGAACTGTTGGCCCCACATGGCCAGTGGATTCAGCGCCTCCATGTGGCTGAGGGTGGAAGAGCAGGAGGAGAGAGAGACGGGTGAGGACACGCCCACAAGTGGGAGGACTTACTGAACCTGTTTCCATCCACACTAAAACTCTTATTAGTATCTGATTATTATTGATGATGTAAACAGTCTAATCTGACCTGGTTTTAATCTGATTAGAATAAATCAGATTAAGAAAAATGAATCAACTAATCAATAAAACAGTATTCGTGTGGATGTGAACGGGGTCAGTTTCAGATTTCTAGTCTGATGGTTCATATTAAACTGACGTGTTTAAAGGCGACACTCAGAACAGCGTGTGGTCATGTGGTTTTTCTACCTGATTCTGGTTCTGGTTCTGCAGCTGTTTTAATGCTCGTCTTAGAGCCTGTGAATAAACTCAACCTTCTGACTGTTTTCCAGAAGACAGAACCACATCTGTGGCTGTGTCTGCCCATGGCTCCGCCCATGGCCCCACCCACAGCCCCGCCCACACCGTGACCAGGTTATCAGACGAAGGCCTGGTTCATATCCTGTCCATGGGCTCCAAGGCGCTGATGCTCCAGGTGTGGGCGGAGTTCTCCACGGGCTCGTTGACATTCAGGTGAGTGTCGGAGCAGGAGGCGGAGTCACAGATGCACGTGGACGGGACGCCACTGCTTCTTAACGCGCCGTTTTAATTTGTTACTGAAGTACCTCACTGCTCCATTTCACAGAATGTGTATCGACCCCAACGACGACATCAAGGCGGGGCTTTTGGCTCAGGCCGACTCGGGGGCGGGGCTTCTGAGGGCCGGACAGTGGCAGCACCTGGGCCTCACCTACACCCAACAACCGGAGGGAAAGAAGAACATCCACGGCTCTGTGGTCGTGTGGGTCTGTGGAATCAGGTGAGAAACAGGAGGCGTTACAGTTGAACTTTGAACGTTTAACTGAACTGCTATCGACAAAATCCAAACGTCATCTTTTATCTAAGACTGGGTTCTTTCTATTGGTCTAGAACACATTAGGGCCGAAGTTTGCATTGCCTGAGGGGAAGGGGTGGATGTGGGCGGGGCTTAGAGCAGCAGAGTGCAGTCGGTGAGAGAGAGATGGAAGAATTGTTTTTTTTAATCAGCGTTTTAGTGAGATTTTAGAGGTAAACTCTTGTAAATAATTGGATGTAATAGTGATAGTGCTGTTCTGGAGTGTTCTACTAGTGTGTTTTGAGAAGTTTTTGTTGAGGTTTGCTGTTTTTTTTCACAGTTTTTTCTGTGTTTTTGTGGTTTTTAGAGTTGATTGATAGTTGTATTTGCACTGTGAATATTCTAGAAATGTCTGTATATTTGTATGTTTTATATATATATATATATATATATATGTGTGTGTGTGTGTGTGTGTGTGTAACGATATGCAGATCTATCCAGGGCATACAGACAACTTGTACCTGTTGGTGTTTTTTTTTTTTTTTTTGCTGCAGAAAATGTGAGGTTTCGTTGGACTACACGTTACCCAGGAAGTCCAGTTTGTCGTCGGACAGTAATAAGACGTTCTGTATGTTGGGTCACTGCTCACTGGCACCTGAGGAGCTGCTGAAACAGAGTGGACGATGGAACATGGGAACGGTTCTGCTCTTTAATGGTAAAAGGACGCAGGAAACTGTCACATTAGAGTAGAGTAGAGTAGGTGGTTCCTCCGGGAAATTAAAGTTCCAGTACCAACACAACATCTTATGTATGGATTTAAGAGCAGTTAGAAGAAAAAAACTAATAAATAAATAATAACAACCGCAATTATTAAAAACCAGTTGTAAAAATAGGCAGTTGCACATTAGAAATACTTGTAGTAATAAATAATAATGGTTATTATTAGAGTAACATTACAGTAAAGAATGATTCCTAATAATGATTACAAAAAGTAAGTAATATAAATTAATATATTAATAGAAATTATAATGGTTTAGTAGTCGTAACAGTGGTATGACAAATATCAATAGTAACAATGATTACAGTGATAGTAATATTACCAGAAATTACGTAATATAACTAAGTCAATAATATAATAGTTATAATGAGCAATAAAGAAAACTAAAGTAACAAAAACAAACATTGCACACATTAATCAATTAGATGTTACAGACATGAACAAAAACACCTGCCATGGACAAAAAAAATGTATAGAATATAGAGTAAAATGAAGATAAATGGACAATCATGAATAAAAACAATTAATAAAATGGACAAAAATCAACAAAATTAATAATCAAATGGACAAATATGAATAAAGTCATGTACAGCTGCAGGTTTTCATGCTGGTCTGGTTTTGAATCTTCCTTAATTCAGTTTCGTGCTCGTGCGTTTCTTCTTCTGCAGATTCTCCACATTCCTCTGGATATTGTCTGAATTCTTCTCTTGTTTCCTTTCATTAACTCTGGGTGTTTTTCTTCAAACTTTTGTCACGGGCAGATTCTCCTCAGAAAACACCAAATAAAACATCAAGGTTCCTCTGCAGCTTCTCATCACATCATATCTTATGATTTCATGAGCTATTGATGGAATAATAATTCAATAAATGATGGAGTTTCTGCTGCGTCGTCTGGATGTTTCACACTTCCATCCTTCAACTAAAAAATCTCTATCACACTAAACCGCACAATTTTATTCAGATTCAGGGGTTTCAAAAGGCTTCATAAGATTAAAAAATACACCATATAATAAGATAATAACATCAAATAAAGATCAAACAAGATCAAATAAAATAAAAACACAGCATCAACTGAATTAAATGCAATAAAACATTCAAGAAATAAAGTTTGTCTGTACAATAACTTTTTAAAAGCTTTTTAACATGAGGCCACAACTCATTAAAAAAATAACTAAAAAATAAAGAAGAAAACAAGCAATAATTTAAAAAAAAGAAAAAATAATAATATTAGGAAAACCATCTGAAAAAACTTGCAATAAATGAGCAAAAAAATTTGAAAAATAAAAATATATATATGTGTGTGTGTGTGTATAAGTTTGAAGTAAATTGAAACAAAATTTATGTTTTTCTAAACATTTCAAATTTCGCCCATTATAAGATAAGATGGAAAAAATTTATAAAAATGTTTAATTTTGACCTACGTTTCCCAAAATGTAACCACATCTATTCTGAGTCACTGGCAATTTTCAATCCTAATCTGGTGTGAATTCAACCAGTAGTTTTGCTGCTAGAGAGTAAACGAACAAAGAAACAATCCAAACCAAAAACAATACCCCTTGCCTTCCCTTCAGGGGGCGGGGTAATAACAACCATAATAATGATCATAATAGAGATGGTGATAATGACGGTAATAACGACCATAACACTGATAGTAATAGCGAGGGCGGTCTGGTTTCAGGTTCTCGGATCGGTTCTGACGAGGCCTTCTACCTGTTCACCAGCGGACCGGACCTCACCTCCATCATGCCCTGTAAGTACGGAAAGCCCAACAGGACATTCTCCAAGTTCGTCACCCAGGAAGGACTCAAGTGTGAACACGTCCGAGAACTTCTGACCAAAAGCAAAGACGTCGACACGGCGTCGCTCGTCGTAAGTCTCACATTTATTTATTTACTTATTTATTAGTTTATGTGGTTTAGACCGTGAATATGAATGAGTGAATGAATGAATGAACATCTGTAT
Organism: Ostorhinchus cyanosoma; assembly: GCA_029814465.1. NCBI lineage: Eukaryota > Metazoa > Chordata > Actinopteri > Kurtiformes > Apogonidae > Ostorhinchus > Ostorhinchus cyanosoma. Next base: position 2,435,950 of record JAPTYQ010000008.1, read on the forward strand.
TGAACATAAAAGTAAATGTGACAGATTATACTGGAAAAAATAATATAAAATGATAAGTCTGTGCAAAGAAATGAAATTATTTAATGTCAAACTTCTGTTTTCTTTCATCTTTAGTTTTATTTTATGTCATTTTACATCCATTAAATGACTTCTTATTTTTAGAATGTTTTTAGAACTTGACTTTGTAGATTTTAAAATATTTTTTCTTTTTTTTTTTTCATTTCATTATTTTATTTGTTTTTATTCATTTTGTTGCTCATTTTGTTCATTTTATTTATCATTGTATTTGTTTTTGTTCATTCTGTTTAATCATTTTCCTTCAGTTTTGTTCATTTTGTGGCTACTTTCACTCATGTTCTGCTGGGCTGATGTGGACCCTGCGGTGGCAGGTTTTGGTCCGTGGTCCACATGTTTGACCCCCTGTCCCTCCTGTTTTTGTCCAGGAGAGCCTGGCGGTGGTCTACGCCCCCAGCAGCCCCCGCCTCTACACCATTTACGAGCCGGTGATCCGCCTGAAGGGCCAGGCCAAGACGGTGGTGACCCAGCGCCCGTTCAGCTCCAAGGAGGTCCACAGCGTCGCCATGGAGACCGGTGCTCTGCGCTCTCTGACCCCCACCGAGACCCGGGGTCTGCAGAGTGTCCTGCACAAGATCGGAGGAACCGGGACCTTTGTCTTCCTGTTCGCTCAGGTGGGATAAACCACGAAAAAACCCCAAACTGTGAAACCATGAAACTACAGCAGAACGGAAACATGAGATTTAATAAAGAACCGAGAGATAAACAATAAACCATCAACAGGACAGATTCATTCTGAGAAGAACAGAAACATTCTGCATGTTTTCAGTATTTATTCATTCACATTCATCATTTTTATCTACTTTAAAAAAAAAAAAGTGTCACAATCATGTTTTAAGTGCTTTTTATTTTTTATTTTTTTTATTTGAGTTAAAAAAGACACTAAGTCACTAAATGAGTCGTTTGTATTTTCTTTAATAATTAAACAAGTCGATTCATAATACTCCAAGAATGATAGAGAAGCTCTGATTCCAAACAGTTTTTCTTGAATCATCTGTCATCGTTTTGCTGCAGAAACTATAGAATCTATAGAAACTACAGAAACATGAGGTCGTCTCTGTTCGACCGCGACACAAACACCATGTTCACATTTTGCTCTGGTGTCTGTGTGTTTTTATGTCCTGTGGTGGTCCTCCTGGTCCCGGTGGTCCTCCTGGTCTTTGGCGGTCTTGGCGGTCCTCCTGGTCCTGGTGGTCCCGGTGTTCCTCCTGGTTTGGGTCGGTCCGGTTCAGACGGTGGAACTGTCTGATTGTGAGCAGACCCAGGCTCTGGCGCTACAGGTTCTTTTGTCTCTGTGTAAATTCAACCAGCACCGCATCCACGAGATGGACTGTTACCATGGATACTCCATGATCCACCAGGTCCTCATCAAGTCCAAGTGCATCGTGGGATATCACATGTTGAAGGTGAGTGACTCCTGTGCGTCTTGTTGGTTTTACAGTCTGTGATGTTGTGACCTCCACCCTCCGTCACCGTGTGTTATTTTTTTGGTCATTTTTGTCTTATTTTCACCTCTGATCATGTCCTTTTTTCCTTGTTTTTTTCCCTGTTTTTTTTCCTCAAATTTTTTGTCTCCTTTTTCTTTTTTGTTTTTCATCTTGTTTTTCTCCCTTTTATGTTTTGTTTTTTCCCTGTTCATTTCCTTTTTTTGTTTTGTTTATTTCATGTTCAACCATCGTTTGTCTCTGTCTTATCGATGTTTCTGTCATTACTGATATGACTTCTTGTCACTTCTACTGTTGAAGTTTGTCTGATTTCCTGCTCCGTTCTGTCCTCTGTGGATCTGAAACCCAGAGGATGTAGATGTTTTTCAGCTCATCACTAGTGATCGATGTGGATCGATGCAGACGGAGCTGCTCTGGGACCAAATGTCCTGGGTTTTGACAGATACTCTGAACTAATCCACACAAACCAACCCTGGACTCTGTATTGATCCCTGCCTGGGGTGATGTTCTCCGTCCGTTTTGCTCTGAATCTGTGTCTTTGCGTCTCCGTAGACTCTGTTGGACGGATGCTGCAGCCGACCCATCCTGGTTCTGGGGGACGATGGTCAGTTCCGATTGGACACGGACTCGGTGGCCGTGGTCCAGGACATCAAACTGCTGTCAGACGTCCTGTTGGACTGGAAGATCTGGGCCAAGGCTGAGGTAAACGCCCCTGGAGACGGGATTTATCAGAACATACACGAAGAGAACCAGTCGTACATGGAGGTGTTTATTTGTCTCCAGTTAAAGGCTAATTTAACAACACAAAAACACACCTTCTGTCTCTAATTTTGTGCATATTTTACTCATTTTAATTAGTTTTTTCAGTTTCCTTTAAAAAAGTGAATTATTGCATAAAATAATGAACCTGTTTACGGTAAACAGATAATTATAAGAATTAGATCTGATGCATTTAATGCACCTCAGAAATATGAAAATCTATGAACCCTTTGTTCGTACATATGTAGTAACCATAGAATCAAAATTCCTCTTATTATACTCCTTTTTCAAATAAAAAAAAAAATCACATACACAGATGTATTATTAGAATAAATCAAATTAGCACACCTGGATTTGTCTCCAGTGCTCCCATGCTTTCATGCATGTGATTAATCTGATTTATTTAGTTCTGTTACATCTGAACATGAGGAAAAACTTTAAAATCGGTCAGTCACTGATTCAAACAAATGTGAAGAAATGAACAAAACCAAACAAAAATAGAGTAAAGTAATGAAGAAATAAAACAAAATCAAACAAGCTGAATAAAAAAATGAAGAAAGTAATTTAATTTTTAAAAATTTCAATCAACAAAACCCAACAAAAATTTTTAAAAGTAATGAGAAAAATGAACAAAATTGAACGACATGAATTGAAGACAATAACAGGGAGTTTTCTATCATCACTACATCTGTACGAACTCTGAAATAAATCCGATAATGGACTGAAACGTCTAAACCAGGGTTAAAGGATTATCATATTTTTGAGGCGCATGTAAATGCCTCATATCTGATTATTACAGTTCTTGGGTTTATATGGTGAATATAATCATACTCATTGTAATAGGATTATTCTCTGCTCTTTTTCTTCTGTTGATATAAATCTTCTGTTTCATTCATTCATTTTTTTGTTCATTCATTCGTGTTGTGTTTCGGTCAGTGCGGTGTTTGGGAGACGCTGCTCGCCGCCTTGGAGATCCTCATCCGGGTTCATCATCCCCATCAGGTGTTTAACATCCGTCAGTTCCTGAAGGCGGAGGTGGTCCACCGCTTCCTGCTCACCTGTCAGGTGTTACAGGTAGGTCAGCATCGCATCAACCCAGAGGACAGAAGATCAGACATCTGTCCACATCTGACCCAATGTCTCCGTTTCAGGAACATCGGGACGAACATCTGACCGCCATCCCACAGGAAGTGTGTCTGTCGTTTGTTAAAATCATCCAGGAGGTCCTTGGTTCTCCTCCGGACCTGGATCTGCTCAGACTCATCTATAACTTCCTGTTAGCCGTTCATCCGCCAACCAACACCTACGTCTGCCACACACCGTCCAGCTTCTACTTCTCTCTGCACATCGGTGAGTAGCTCTGCCCCCCATCGGCATCTGAGTCTGTGTTCAGGAAGTAAACTCATGGATTCTTCGTGTCTGTTTGTCAGATGGGAAGTTGTACCACGAGAAGGTTCAGTCCATCATGCACCTGAGACACTCCAACAGCGGCGGCAAGTCGGCGTGCAGCTCTGTGGTGTCACTGTCACCAACCGTGTTCAGCGACGCCCCTCACGAAGGTAACGACCGCCACAGTCAGACAGATTTTATAAAGATGAGGATCAGATCTGACGAACCCATTCACATCCACACAAATACTCTGATTGGTATCTGATCTGTGGAGTTATGAGATTATTAAAGGGATCATTAGTCTGTTTCATTATATTGATATTGGGATCCCTCAGGGTACCATCTTAGGCCCCATCATATGTTTACATTAGTGAATTTACATGAGTTTATATGGACTTCAGAAATAGGATAATCCATAAGCCTTGGTTTCGACATTTCAGTCCGTTAGTGGATTCATTTGTTTGTACATACGTGGTGATGGCAATGAAAATGAAACAAAAACAAGATGAGTAAGCAAAGACAAAACGAGACAAAAGAAGAAACAAAAACAATAAAAATAAAAACAATAAAAATAAAAACTAAAATGACCCAAAAACAACTGAAAATTTTGATGAAAAGGCCAAAAAAAATCAATTGTTTAGTTTTTTCAGTTTTTTCCCCAGTTTTTTGTTAATTTTCTAAGTATTCATTTATTTTTGTGTGTTTTTTTCCAGGTCATCTCCATCCTCCGTTCTCCGACCACGGTCCTGACGACCAGTCCTTACGTCCGCCCAGTCTGGCGCCGTCACCGTATTCCTCCCCTCTCCTGACGCCTCGACACGGTGTTGTCTCTGCCCACGACACCAGCGATGGCGACGGCGTCTCGCCCTCGGCTCATCAGGCTCTGGGCAGCACCGAGACACTGAAGAAGGCCGGCGGTGGCGGCGGCGACGAGCAGCTCCTCAGTAGTTGCGAATCAGCCAAGACCATCTGTGACTCCAGGGAGGTGGGTGAAGGAGGAGGTCTGCGCACGCCGTCCATCAGCGTGGAGGAGGAGCGGGACGAGGCGGCGGAGGTGGACAGCCTGGCGGAGGGCAGCGTGGGCATGGCTGAGTCCGAGGATCGGTTCGACTGGGCCAGTGACGAAGCCCCGCGACGTCCAGACAGTCTGAAGGGCATCCAGTCGTTCCAGAGGAGCCACAGTAACCTGACCAGCCTGGGCCTCGCCTTCCCCGCCCCCAACGGGTCACTGGCCATCGGTCGCTGGCCCAGCGCCGCCGACCGTGGGTCCATGCCCGAAGACTGGGAGAGCTACACCTACTCCCCCGGATACGAGCGAGCCCACAGCAAGACCGAGTCCAACGACAGGTGAACGCTTTTAACCGACACTGAAAGGGACGGGTTTATTCACCTCCTACAGGAAATTTAACCAGAAAGAAAATGGACTAAAACATCAGTCTGTGTCAAATCAAGGTCTTTAAACCAGGGATGCCAGTCATTTTAGTTTAGGTTTCACATTTAGTCCAATATGATCTGAAGTGGATCAGACTGATAAAATAACAGGATAACTTATAAATAATGACAAGTGAAAAAAGTCATGAAAATGTTTACATCTACAAACTATCCTTTGAAAAAATATAAATAACATGAACTACCTAAAACTTAAGAAGAATAAGTATAATTTTACCCATATTCTGCCTCAGTTTATCATTTCCACATTTACATTATAACGTATAGATCACATTGGATCTACAAATACAACATTTAATAACAGACAGAATATTGGTACAGTTACACTGATTTATATTAAGGCATTTCAGGTTCCAATGATACCTGTAATAATCATCATTTTATCACCTTTAGTCCATGCTCCGTAATGATGATGATGAGGATGTTGATGAGACTTTATTGATTCAACAACAGAGAAATTCACAGGTCAAAAAAGTGACGTTCAAAAAAAATAAAAGTACATAAAGAAGTGCAAAAAGCAAACAATATAAAAATATGAATAGTTATAGTAAATAATAAAAATGGGTAATCTACTGATGTCCATGTAATGAGTGGTCATGTTGGGTGTGATGGCGATGCGTTCACTGACCCACTGTGTGGTCCGTCTCAGGTCCAGCACTGAGGACTGCCTGGTGCTCATCTGCTGTGGGCTGTACGACCTCCTCAGGGGGGTCCTGCTGCTGCTGCCTGACCTCATGCTGGAGGAGGTGATGGATAAGCTGGTCCAGCCCGAGGCCCTCATCGTCCTGGTCAACCACTCCTCCCCCCTCATCCAGCAGGGGGTCATGAAGGTGCGTTCACTTCACCCCTCAGCTTCCCGCCTGCCGCTGCCGCCTTGGATCCAATTTCACCGCGGCAGATAAACTATTCTATTTCACAGTGTAAAAGGTTTTTATGGCTGCGTTTGCACTGTTGTTTTTATATGTGATACTGAAACTGTCACATCAGGATGATGTCAGATTCATAGACGAAAGAAATGTCTAGATGTCGACTAATGATCTGTTAAAACTGATGAGAAGGAGGTAAAAGAACAAAACCAAACCAAATAAGAGACAGAAGGAGATTTAGGGTTCGGGTTGATGATGTAGAAGATGAACTAATGTAAAAGACCAAACGACATGAAAGTAAGTGAAAGACAAAACAAGAAAATGGCATAAAAGATGAAATAAGACATAAAACAATGTAAAAGACCAAAACAACACAAGACAAAACAAGGTAAGAGACAGAACAAAGAGAAAATGACATAAAAGATGAACTAATGTAAAGAAACGGCATCAAAGATGAAACCAGGGAAAAATGGTGTAGAAATTAAAACAGAAAATATGAATAAATGACTAATAATAATGAAATATGTAACAGTTCCCAGTAAAGCCCCTCCTCATATCCCACCATATGCATGTGCAACTGTATAGTATATTTTATTTCAATCTAAATTCATATAAATATTTATATGAATAACAGATTTATTTTTTTTCGGTTTAGATTTCATGTTTCACTCTTTTAAATGATCTTCTCTGCACTTTGTTGTTATTTATCTGCCTTTAACTGTGAAATTCTTAACATAACTTAAGTCCTCTCAGCTTTTCTCAATTTAACTGAATGTATCTCATCTTAACTTATCTCAACTTGTTCGTAAGTTAAAACAGTGCTTAGACCGTCAGAACCTCAGACTTCCTAAAATCCTAAAACCCTTCCTGTTTGGTGGTGGTCCTGGTTTCAGCTCCTCGACGCCTACTTCACCCGAGCGCTGAAGGAGCAGAAGGAGAAGTTCCTGAAGAACCACGGCTTCTCTCTGTTGGCCAACCAGCTGTACATCCACCAGGGCAGCCAGGGCCTCCTCGAGTGTTTCCTGGAGATGCTGTTTGGACGTCCAGTCGGCCTGGAGGAGGAGTACGTCAACCAAACACACAAACACAACACGACAGGATCATGTTGGAGGAAAAGGGCAGACGGAGAATACATGAAACTCAGACACGGAGAAACGAACAGTCAGTTTATGTAAACCAGCGGTTCTCAACTGGTCTGGGTTCAGAACCCACAATCACCCCTCAATGACAAACCAAGACCCAAGTTAATAAAACTTAAACTCATCATGTATTTAATCTAAAGTTGTTGTGTTTTGAACCTGAGGTAATACAGAATGTCACAGGAGTAAAACACAGAAGATAAGTTTAATGATAAACCAAACTGACCAGCAGGGGGCGACGATAAATATGAAAATATTCCCTTTAACATGAAATTAGGTCCATTTGAACCAAATCATGAACTCAGATAATGATTAAAAGTTCATTCAGTCACTGATTGAAGAATTAAACCCACTGAGATTTTAGTCCAATGGAGGTAAAACCAGATCTGATGGAGTCAACGTCAGACCTGAGTTTAAACATGATATGAACAGAAACTTTGGGTTCTTCTTTTATTCTGTGAAATGTCTGGTGTTAATTATCATAACAGTTCAATACCGCCACCTACTGTTAGGGAGGGGAAATGAGGGGAAAATGAAGATGATTTAAAGGGGGTGTTGAAATCACAACATAAAATGATCAGGAGATGCAAAATCTAACTGTGAGTGTATGTAATATAATAATCCACTTCAGAGCATATTGGTCTGAATGTGGAACCTGAACTATACTGAGTTTGACATCCCTGCTGGAACAGATATGGAATACTTGATCCATTGATCCATCCTCTGAATCGCTTTGTCCTCCAGACGGTCGGGGGGGTGGAGCCTATCCCAGCTACCTCTGGGTGAAGGCAGGATACATCCTGGATATGTCACCAGTTTATCACAGGGCTTAACTGGTTGATATTAGATTAAACACTGATCTTAATGTCAAGAAAATGAACAAGAAGATGTAAATAATGTAAATATAATCAAATATAAGCAGGACAAATAAAACCAAACAAACCAGAGTCATGAGGCGCATGTTAAGGTCTGTGTGTGTGTTTCCTCCAACGTTTTTCAGTCTGGACCTGGAGGAAATGGAGAGCATCTCCCCGTTCAGGAGGCGCTGCATCATCCCGGTTCTGGGTCTGATTGAGAACTCTCTGTATGAGAACTCTCTGGTCCATAACATCCTGTGCATGCTCCTGCAGCTGCTCAACGCCTGCCCCAAACTGGCCGACATCCTGCTGGACCACGGCCTGCTCTATGTTCTCTTCAACACCCTGTCCACGCTCAACGGCATGGAGAACGGGTACCAGACCCCCCCCCCCGACCCCACCTGCACTATCACCATCACCCTCCTCTGCTCTTTGTGCATCATCCTTCCTTTTCCTCATATCTCCTTGTTGTTTTCCGTAGAATCCCCCTGAACGACTACAAACTCCTGGTGTGTGACGTCCAGCAGCTGTTGGTTGCCGTGACGATCCACTCCTGCAGCTCCTCAGGGTCCCAGTATTTCCGCATCATCGAAGACCTCATCACTCTGTTAGGATTCATGCAAACCAGCAAAATGCACCGCACGCAAGGTCAATGCCAGGGTTATGCAATGCATCATTTTCTTTTCTTTTCTTTTCTTTTCTTTTCTTTTCTTTTCTTTTCTTTTCTTTTCTTTTCTTATGAGTTTGTACTCGTTCTTTTCATAGACACATGATCCAAAGCCTCCTCCTCCTCACTCGTTTGTTTATGATGCAGTTGATGCTGTTTCTCTGTCTGGTTGGCGTGCAGAGCTCATGTTGTCTTGGTTTTGTTTTCCAGAGATGGCGGTGGCGTTGCAGTTCCGCGTCCTCCAGTCAGCGATAGAGTTCATCAAAACGACGGCCAATCAGGAGCCTCAGAAGCTGAGCAGCTCCGTCAACGCGCCCAGCTCTCCACATCACGCCATCTATCAGAAGCGTAAAAGCATCGCAGGTGAGCGCTGTGGCGTGCGTTTGTTGGGGTTGTTCCATTTCTTGTCACCTGACCATCTGTCGATCCTCGTCTCAAACCAAAGGTTCCGTTGCCATGAAAGACTCCATTATCCCCCGCCTCCCCCGACAGCACTACTGCTCCTATGGCCAGATCCCCATGCCCCCCCCCTTCTGCTTCCTGTCCCAGGA
>JAPTYQ010000008.1:2445246-2458325 GCA_029814465.1 Ostorhinchus cyanosoma
CCCAGGACTCCCCCCTCCCGTCCCCCTCCGGGACGCCGTCCTACATGTTCCATAGCGATGCAGGTAGCTGAGGCTGTGGTCCACGACGGGGCCACCAGCCTCGTTTTGGGCCACGTCTCCACAGTTTGCAGTGAACTCACCTTTAATCCCACTTGTGCCCACTGGGTTAATCCGCCCAGTACAGTTCTTTTACTGGTGCTGTTGTGTTTGCATGTTCATGAGTGAATGCATCAGGGATGGGAACCATCCATAACCTAAAAATAATAACTCCAAAATGTTCTTTTTGGTTAAATGTGAACAAATATGACATTTATTCCATAATTTTACATTATAAATGACAACTCCAAATTTTTGTTTGTTGTAGTGCAAAAAAACATTAGATTATGAAAATATTTCCATTAACAAACAATCCTTTAACAGTAAAATGTGAATAACCTGAACAGATATGATCAACCTGACATGTCTCAAGCAAATTAAGTGTAATTGGACCAATATTCTGCCTGTTCTGATCTGTAATGCACATGTACAAATAATAGTAATAAATAATTATGAATATATATTGCAGAACTACAATAATAATTGATAGTAGTAGTAATTATTATAATAATATTAAGCAACAATAAGAAAACTAAATTGACAGCAATAAACAAACATTGCGCCACAGATATAAGTAGATCTAATGTAATTCATGGTGTGTTTTTGTGAGTTTTCTTTCTGTCTAGAGGTGAAAAAGTTGGTGAATCAAAGTAAACGGAGAGTTTTCAGTGTGAAAATCACCAAGGCTTTAATGGGAAAAGAGTCTGGTCGTCATGGAGATTATTCCTAAACAACAGTAAAGCAGATTGACACAGTGAAACGACGCTCACATTAACAGTATCCACAGAACCTGGAGGAGTTCTGGTTCTGGTTCCCATCCCTCCATATGCTCTGCATGTTCAGGTGCTTTGAACACGTTCATGTCACCTGTGTGTGAATTCAGAGGAGACGGTAACTGATGAGGGTTGTTTTGTGTGGATGCTGGACCTGTAGGCCGGCGCCGGTTCTCTTTGGCCCAGACCGACTCGCTGCTGATGCGGATGCGGTCGGTGGCCAGCGACGAGCTCCACCAGATGATGCAGAGGAGGATGAGTCAGGAAAACCCGATCCGAGCCAGCGAGACCGAGTTCGTCCAGCGGCTGCAGAGGCTGGTGGTCCTGGCCGTCAACAGACTCATCTATCACGGTAACAAGAAAAAAAAAAGAACTAGCTAAATTTAACAAACACAGAGTAAAACACACTAGTAGAACACTCCAAAACAGCACTATCACTATTATATACAATTATTTTACAAGAATTCAGCACTAAGACCTCACTAAAATACTTCTAAAAGTAATACAAATCTTCGATATCTCTCTCACCAACTGCCCTCTGCTGCTCTCTGCTCCGCCCACTTCCACCCCTCCCCCTCAACCAGTGCAGACCTCTACCCTAATGTCTTATATAAGAATATAACAATAAAGGAATTTAATGTCATTGTTATTTCAGCAGCAAAATAACATGCTACACAAACACATTTTTAGTGAAGAATCCATAGAAACAGACTTGAATTCACCTGTTAGCCTAAAAACACCAATGCTAAAAACTACCCATAATTCAACCTGCTTATTTCCTCTGGTACTAAACTAAATCGACCTCCGATGGTTGGTCTTGGTCCTCATCGTGACCTGGACTTCATATCTAATGGTCTTGGTCTTGTTTCAGACGTGAGTCAGGACCTGTTCGACCTCCTGAACATCCCCGACTCCCCCGACCAGCAGCTCTACACACCTGACCCAGGTGACCAGGACGACGGTGGCGGCCCCGCCTCCGTTCCACATTCACCCACCCCCTTCACCCTCCCCCCCGCCAGCAAGAAGAGCTTCCAGAAGGACATCCTCAAACTGATGATGGACGGCATCAAAATCAGCCTGGTACGAAAAACACAACCAACAACTGTTTTTTTTTTTTCATCAAAGTTTTAGAACCAAAAAATAGAAAAATGTCTGTTTTCATTCCTAAGAAGGCGGCGTCCTATTCCTCTGTCGCCTTAGATGTTTATTTCCTTCTATTTTTTTGGATGAATTTGCTTCTTTACGTCTTAAAACGTCATCTTTTCCACTATGAATATAACTTTTTGAATCGATCCACTGCTTGGGAACCAGATACTAGACATTTTCACTAATTCTAACCAACAATAACAGACTTTTGCAGATGCAGGTCACAGTTGAACCTCTATAATCACACCATGGTGCCGTATTGGGTCCACTTCACTTTAAGGATATTTTTGCGCCGACGATGTTACTGGTGTAAAATACTGGTAAAGTTCTCACCTCAGTGCAATTTGACCTTGTTTTGCATTGGAAGTTTCTAATATTTTAGTCGTTTCTACACATTTCAGCACAAATTAGTCCATAATAAAAAAGATTCACACACACAGCTCTGCACAGAAACAAACCAGACATGTATTTAGTTTATTTTTGCTTCACATCAGTCAGAATAATTTACATGTTAACGCGACTCATGTGAAATTTGTTCATTCTTGTCCAACTATCATCTGTATTTAATGTCACATGTTCTGTTGCTTTAACAAGTGTTTATAGTAAAACTTGATCTCTATTAATTCCATCAGGACATTTTAATGTAGCTGAAAGTCTGGAATCGGTTTGTCGCATCATTAAATATTAAAACCAAATCCTTCAAACTTTGAAGAAAAAGAGCGAAACAGAGCGATAGTGAGTGAACAGACCAGTCTGTATGGTTGAGGTTGATTTTACTCTGAAATGTATGAATATTCCATAATTAAATCCATGCAGCGGGAACCAGAGCATCATGGTTTGCATCGTTTGCTGTGGATTTGTATTCAAATTTTTTACTTTTATTTAGCAAGGAAAAAGAAATGGGTAATTGAGATTAAACTCTCTTTTCCAGTGTCCTGGTGAAGGCGGCAGCAGTTGTTTATTTTATTTCCATTTTAATCCGTATTCACTGTAACGATGCCTGACTGGGTGTGTTGGGTTTCCGTACAGGGCAGTACCGGTCGAGGGGGGGCTCCTCATCAGCAGTGGAGGCGGATCCTGTGGTCGTGTCGTGACACCTTCAGGGTTCAGATCGGTCGTCTTCTGGTCCATACGCTGAGTCCTGCTCTGCCGCTGTCCGACAGGAAGGAGGCGCTGGAGTTCGTGTTCGACCACAGACATCTGGACATCCTCAAGGAGAGTCTGACTCCAGGACTAGAGGTAAGACACGAAAACGGAACACTGAAACCCACCACGGTTTGGCAACAAAAGGTTCGGAGACAGATTCTACTAAAGGTTTCTGGAGCAGAATCAAACACAGACAGAGTTTTTCGTTTATTAGAACAGTGGAGACATTTCCCCTCTGGTGGTTTTATGTGGATCAGGTCTATGATATTCAGTTTGACCACAGTGGATGAACCGTAACCGCTTTACTGTCTGTTATCTGGGTCAGCATATTACAGGGTGCTCCCGCAGGTCTTGAAACTCCCAATATTTTGGGAGATATTAGTAATTATTTGGGATACAGTAGCATTACAATCACGTTGCTATGCTCAGAATGCTTTGGCGGTGACTGCTGGACAAATGCGGTACAGCATGCACGAATACACAACAGCAGTGATTCTGGAAGTGTGGTCTGCGAGAGGAAGTCATAAAAAAGCCAAATTTATATCAGTGTTTCTCAAATTACCCTCATCTGACTTTCAAAGCAAAGTTTCGAATACAGATCATTGTTTTCTAAATTAAAAGCAAATCAAATGTAGCCTAAATAAGCCTAAGAGTCGACTTTTATTGAATTTGTCTTCAAACCCACGGTTGCATCACCGTCTCTATACAGTTTGGTTACCAAGGTTACCTATTGTCATATGAAAGACCTCTCATGACTCGTGAATTGTGGTGAAAATGAAGTAGAAGAGCTAACAAATCAGAAATGAAAAGTGAAACGAAATGAAACAAAACGAAGAGTGACTTAAACGGTTCTAAAATACAACAATGGATCAGTGACTGAAGAGAAAAGCTGGAGAAATGACGACAAATTTTAGCAACAAGGTGCAAGGCCATTCTGTTAGCATCGAGCTTTAGCGCCGTTTGTAATATATGCAGACTTAATTTGTAATATACAAAATATAATAATATTGTAATATAGGGTGTTTAAAAAGGTGCTGCAAATCTGTCTTTTTATTCATTTGGGCTAAAATCAAGTGGATTTCTACAACCTGTTTTAATTCCTACTTGATTTTTTTTTACATCTATAACTAGTTACGTCACAACATTTGCACATATAAGGTCCAGACTTCTGACGAACATTTCTCAGATTACAACAAAATTGTTTGTCAGCAGCAGCGGTTGTAGTAAACCCTGAAGATATGTCCAAACTTTGAGCTGATTACCTAAAATGTTCAGATGCTGGTTGAACGGGACAGAGCAACACAGCAAACAACCTGGAGGGGGCGGGGCCTGAAGTGGCACATGTGCATTTAAAGGGCCAGCGCTCCAAACCACCTTTCTGGTGTCATTACTCAGAAATAGGGTTAAAGATGGACCTGTGGAGTTGAATGAATGAAGAATTCAGACACAAGCAGAGCATTTACAGTTTATGGAGACCACAGGGAAACGTTTTAAAATGCATAATTCCATTTAATTTTTAAAAAAATTCAAATACCACTCCTTTAAATGAGGAATTCATGGATGGTTAATTCATGCGTTGACTCAGTCCGGTTCCTGTGGTCGAAGCCGTTTTTCTTTCCTCTTACTCTTTAATCGTCCTCCTCATGTGTTTCCAACATTTCAAGAGTCTTCAATCAACTTCCTGTGTAAGTGTGAATAATGCGTTACCGTGGAAACAGTGTTCACTTTGCAGCATCGTCAAGGTCGTACGTCTGAGCCGACTGATGTTTCTACTGGATGTGTTTTAGTAAAAGTCCACGGTCTGTAACATCCTGTGGGCAGTAGGTGGCGCTGTGACTGAACATGGTGGCGTCGGTTTCTGTTTTCACACCTCCTCAGGTTTCATTTTCTGCCCGTTATCAACTTCAGACATAAGTAAAAACTTTAATAATTCCTTCTGTCATTCAACTGTTATGTCTCAGCTGAGGTGCAGATCTCATTCATACAGGAAATACTCCAATAAACACTAATAAAAAACAATAAAATAGTCCAATAAAACAGTAAATGAATAGAGAGGATTTTATTTGGATGATGTTCATGATGTTTCTACAGCTTATGCTTAGTATTTTATTTATCACTGACCCTTAAATACTGTTAAAAACATCCTTAATGACACGTTTTATGTCTTAAATTGAGTGACTTCCCCTGAAATTAAACCTGAAATGGAAATAAAATACTTTAAAATGTGTAAACTTTTATAAAGGGGATAAAAATATTTTATTCCTTTTTTCAGTTTTAATGATGAGCTGTGTCTGTTTAGTTTTCATGTCTGAGGTAAAAACAGGATGCGGTATTGTAAGAAAGATTTATTTTTTTTTTTTAATCTAAAACCTTAAAACCAGACTCACTTTTCTCTGAAACATTGATTTATGATGAATCACCTTTTACTCATGAGACTGAAGATTTAACTTTTATTCCAAGTACATTGAATCTGACCAGGTTGTTCATGTGTAGAAAATCAGTTCCCAGAATTAAGAGTTCTTGCAAAAATCTTAAATAATCTGGATCATTTTTCTTTGTCTGGTTCGTGTACAGCAGGGGTGTCAAACATACGGACTGAGACCCAAAACCAGCCCACCAGACGGTCCAATCCGGTCCATGGGATGAAAATTACATAGAAGATATTAACAATAAAACATGTTCACATCATTTTAGTTCAGGTTCCACATTCAGACCAATATGATCTGAAGTCGAACAGACCAGTCAAATAATTACAGAATAACCTATAATTAATGACAGCTACAACAAATAATGACAAATTTTTTTTTTGAGTGTAAAAAAAGTAAAATTACAGAATGAAAATGTTTACATATACAAACTATAGTTTAAAAACATGTAAATAATCTGAACAAAATATGAACAACCTGAAATATCAGTGTAATTGTACCAATATTTTGCCTGTTATTAAATGTTGTGTGTATTTGCAGATCCACTGTGATATGTACGTTATAATGAACATGTGGAAATGATAAACTGAGGCAGAATGTTGGTCAAATTATGCTTATTTTTCTTTATTATTAAACTTCAGATTCATATTATTAATATTTTTAAAGGATATCTATATGTATATTTGTAGATATTAACATTTTCATAAAGTAATTTTTCTTTTTCTAAAATGAGTTAAACACCTCTGATTTACAGAGAAAATAAAAAGGCTCATTTGTTGAATTTCAACTAATAAACTGATCAAACATGACTGATATTATTCCATAACCTCTGTTCAGATGAGTGATTTAACTTATAATAAGATAAATGAGCATGTCCTTTCTTCTTCTTTGGTGTCGTCATCAGCACGGGCCCAAGTTGTCGCTGTATCTGTACGAGATGCTTCACGACCACAAGGACGAGTTGAGTAAAGACGAGCAGAATGCTGTGGGCGTGTTCATGACCTCGCTGAAGCTTTGTGGTCATCGCTGCATCCCGGCCAATACGCCGCACAAACAGGACTTACTGAAGGCCATGAATCAGGTAAAAACCACCACAGCAACGCCAGGGAAACCTGACATAGAAGAGCCTGTTATTAACGAGAAGGGACCGGCAAATACACCGTAAAAATGAGAGAAGAATTAGACAAAAAAAGAGAGAAAAACATGACAAAAAAGGAGAGAAAACCAAGATAAATTTGCACTTGAAGAAGGAGAGAAAAATAAGATAAAATACATAAAAAAAGGAGAAAAACAAGATGAAATACACAAATGAGGAAATAAACAAGTGTGAAAAAATGTGACCAAAACAATTTTAGTGCAATTTTTGTATGTTCACATATTTTCTGTGTATTTTAATGCATTTAATTATACAAAATTATGCCAAAATGCATTAAAATTCACAATTTTAGCATATTTTTGGTGTATTTTAGAGCATTTTAGTGTATTTTGGTACATTTTAAAATATTTTAGTACACGAGGTCCAGGCTCTTTTGATCGTATTGGTCAAATATTCATCGTCCACTTCTTGTAGTTTTTCTTCTTTTCTCCATTTTCCAATTGATCCAAACACAAACCAAGTGAATGTTCTAGAAAAGGAATAAACCAGATCACAGACGCCACTGGATTAAACATGGAGGATGAACAGAAGTGTGGAACGCTGACAGTGGGCTCCACCAATCGGCGGTCTTCAACACACAGCTCCGCCCCCATGAATTCCAGGAATCTGAAAAGTCCTGCCCCCTACTGGGAACTTTAATCAGGGAAACTTTGCGGGCAATTTAGATGAAAACACACCGAGGTTTTTCAAAGTTTCTGGTAAATTTCCTGTGACGAAAAAAGAAAAAAAACACCATTAAGCATGTTAAAACCCTGTGTTTTTATTCACGCAGGACAAATTTAAATACGAAACAGAAGAGAAAACGAGTAAATTGGCGTGGGAGAAGAAGATGTCCAACACTCAGAGGAAGTGAGTCTCATCCGACATCAACGTTCATGTGTTAAACTGGTCTGGGTTCCGTTCTGTTGACTCCAGTTCTGTTTGTTTTTCTGGTTCTGGTTTCAGTCTGATCCAGAGGCTGGAGGGAAAGTCCAAGGACATCTCTAAGATCGCGGCCGACATCACTCAGAACGTGTCCCTGCGTCAAGGCATGGAGAGGAAGAAGGTGATCCAACACATCCGAGGCCTGTACAAGACGGACCTGAGCGCCAGCCGCCACTGGCAGGAGCTGGTCCAACAGCTGACGCACGATAGGTGGGTTTGGCTCCACCCCCACCCGCCAATGAGCGACTGTTGGCTCTGTTCACTGGGATGGAGGGTTTAGGGGCAGAGAAGACATTACATGAGCGGTTGTGGTTGTGTTCACGTTTACATTTGCGTCCCAGGGCTGTGTGGTACGACCAAACGTCCTATCCGACGTCGTGGCAGCTCGACCCGACCGAAGGACCGAACCGTGAGCGGCGGCGGCTGCAGCGATGCTACCTCACCATCCCCAACAAGTACCTACTCACGGACCGACGCAAACCCGAAGGTCAGTGAACGCTGTCTGAGTCGTGTTGTAAACGCCGCATCATAATGTCTGGTCCTCCAACTCAGAATCAACGCCTCTGTTTCAGACGCTGTGAAGCCTCCTCTGTCCTTCCTGTTCGAGGAGAAAACCCACTCCTCGTTTTCATCCACGGTGAAGGACAAAGCCACCAGCGAACCCATCAGGTAGGAACCCACTCAAACAGGAAATGACATCACTCTGTTACGTGATCGGCCGAAGACAGAATCACCTAAAGATTAACTTTTCAGTGAGATATAAGAACTTATTTTTAGACAATAGATCTGGAAAATAAGCAAATTAAATTAAGCAAATTAAGCAAAAATTAAGCAAAATAAAAACTAAAAAATCTGACTAGAAATTACAAAAATACACTTGGTAAGATTTAGATTTTTGCAGTGTGAGATAAAAAAGAATGTTTAAAAAAAAGATTTAAAATAAATTGTATGAAAAGAAACCGGCCACTGCTGCAGCTCTGTGCAGATGATGTGCTTTCTGTGATTAGAAGGACCTTTGATCCCAGAGACAAACTTCGTTCTGATCTATGATGAACTATGAGCTGCTGCGTTCAGGTTCATTATTATCTTCATGTTTTTTTCATTAATTGTTTTCTTTGCGTCTGTAGATTCACCAGACGGTGCATCAGTGTCGCTCCCTCCAGGGAGACGGCGGGGGAGCTGCTTCTGGGTAAGACTAATGTCTAAAGTCTAATGCTGCGTTCAGGTGCTATTGGGACGACGAACCTTTTCACTTGTGAATTCGAAATGAGTTTTGCGTTGTGTTCAAGTGCTTTTGCCTCCGTTGTTAAATGAAAAATGTCTGATACACAATTAATCGTGACCTGCTACTGGAGTAAACCAGTTTTGGATGTGTTCATTTATCTGATATAGCATTTTTAATTTATTTTTGTTTTTGCACGTTGTGTTTTCTATGAATGTGTAAAATCATAAACTAACAGCAGCAGAATGTTGATAAAAGCATCGTTTATCTTCGGTCATGAATACCTCGTTGCTATGTTGAAAAGGTGGATTCTGGTGGATTAAGGTTCATTCGACGTGACGGGGCGTTCATGTACAATTATTGAATTTATAACGAGTATTTCCCATAATTCCCATAGCACCTGAAGGCAGCATTAGTTCATCAAACCCCTGGTCTTCTGTCCTTCAGGTAAATCTGGGATGTACTTCGTGGAAGACAACGCTGCCGACGCCCATGACAACCAGGTAAAGCCCATGCTTCGCTCTCTGCACATGCTCCCTGCAGGTGGGGGCGTGGTCACTGACATCCAGGTGTCATCTGTGTTTGGACAGAGCCTTCACGGGGAGACGGAGGCACCGTCCTTCTCTTGGACGTACGAGGAGATCAAGGAGGTCCATAAGCGTTGGTGGCAGCTCCGAGACAATGCCGTGGAGATCTTCCTCACCAACGGACGGACGCTGCTGCTGGCGTTCGACAACACCAAGGTGAGAGCGACGGGGCGGCGCCAAACCCACGCTTCAGTCTGAAACAGAAAAAAAAAACATGAACTAGATCTGTATGAGGTAATACTGTGGATAGATCTGTTTTTATACCTTCTATTTATACTGAAATGGCCAAAAAAGAAGGGATTTTTATTTGTTTTAATATTTTTCATTAAATCTACTTATTGTTTGGAACTTAAGTATTGTCGCTTTCACAGAAGAATTAAATGAGAAGAAAAGTACATTTAAAATCTTTAAAGATCACATTTGTTTCAGGCTTCTTCAGCTTTTGACAGAATATAAAAAGATGAAAACAACATGAAAACTTAAAGTTTAAAATAAGATGCATTAAAACCGTCTTTTTTGTGTTTTAAATGTTTTTATCCTTTTAAATTGTAAATTTTTTTATCAGTTTTAGTTGACTTTTTCTTCTTTTTTTTACTTCTTCTTTTTTTGTATTTTATCATTATTATTTTATTTGTATCTTTGGGCAGTTGGCCTGGACCTTGACCTCTTGACCTTTTGACTCCGCCCCCTCATGGTCATTAACCTGTTGTTTTTTTTTTCTCTCCTTCCAGTTCCGTGACGACGTCTACCATAACATCCTGACCTCTGACCTGCCAAACCTGCTGGAACACGGAAACATCACGGCGCTGACGCAGCTCTGGGGCTCCGGTCAGATCTCCAACTTTGAATACCTGACGCACCTGAACAAACACGCCGGGCGCTCCTTCAACGACCTGATGCAGTACCCGGTGTTCCCCTTCATCCTCAGGGATTACACCAGCGAAACACTGGACCTGCACGACAACAGCATCTACAGGTGAGGAGGAGGAGCAGGAGGAGGAGGAGGAGCAGCAGGAGGTTCAGTCTGTGGTGGTGACGCTGTAGATGTTTAGGTTCTTTGGTTGTTTTTCTTCAGGAACTTGGTCAAACCCATCGCCGTCCAGTCCAAGGAGAAAGAGGACCGATACGTCGACAACTACAGGGTAAGAACTAGAACCCAGACACATCGGACCAGAACAGACCTGATCCACATCGGACCAGAACCAGGACAGAACCGACCCACATCAGACTTGAACCTGGGGGATGTTCAGAGAGAAAACACGGCATTATTATTTTTGTTATTTGTGTTAAACTTGTGTATATTCTGTGTATAATTTAAATTCTTTTAAGTTAGTACCTGGAGGAGTGTTTATTTGTGTACTTTTGCGTTGCAGTACCTGGAGGAGGAATATAAGAAGGGTCTCCGTGACGACGACCCCATGCCTCCGGTCCAGCCCTACCACTACGGCTCTCATTACTCCAACAGCGGCACCGTCCTCCACTTCCTGGTCCGGATGCCACCGTTCACCAAGATGTTCCTGGCCTACCAGGGTGAGTCACCACGGCAACGCGTCCAGGATGACCATGAGGAGCTGAGGAGGAGTAAAGACGTATCTAACATACATTAAAAAACAGATACGGTGTCATCGATGTGTTAAACGGGTTAAAAACTCTGGAACCAGACCTTGAACGCAACAGGAAGTCGTCCGTTGTCATTGGTTCTTTTCCGTTTCGTTTTCTCTGATGATTTGTTTCCATTTGACGCGTCGTCCTGTCATCGTCCACGCCGTCTTTTCTCTGGTCCTACATGTGGTTCCTCTGTGAGTTCCTTTGGTTCCGGTCCAGTCTGTAACGAGGTTTGTGTTTTCATTAGACCAGAGCTTCGATATTCCCGACCGGACCTTCCACTCCATGAACACCACGTGGCGTCTGTCGTCCTACGAGTCCATGACGGACGTGAAGGAGCTCATCCCAGAGTTCTTCTACCTCCCAGAGTTCCTCGTCAACAGAGAAGGTCCGTCCCCTTTATTAAGTGTTTTTAAGTGTCCTTTGTTTTTAAGTGTTTTTAAATGTTTTAAGTATATTTAGTGTTTTAAGTGTTTTTCAGTGTTTTTAGTGTTTTTCAGTGTTTTTTTAAGTGTTGTCAGGTAATAATCAGCTGGTTACTGATGCCCACGTGTATCTGATGGAACGTGTTCTGGTCTTTGCAGGTTTTGACTTTGGGGTGCGTCAGAATGGCGAGCGCGTGAACCACGTCAACCTGCCGCCGTGGGCGCGTAACGACCCGCGCCTCTTCATCCTGATCCACCGCCAGGCGCTGGAGTCGGACCAGGTCTCCCAGACGCTGTGCCAGTGGATCGACCTGGTATTCGGCCTGAAGCAGAAGGGAAAGGCGGCGGTCCAGGCCATCAACGTCTTCCACCCCGCTGTAAGCTCCGCCCGCTTTCCATGATCACTGGTGTGAAGAGGGCGGGGCTTTGTCGTTCTGACAGGTTGTTTTTTTGGGTTTCTCAGACCTACTTCGGCATGGATGTGTCAGCAGTGGAGGACCCAGTTCAGCGCCGCGCCTTAGAAACCATGATCAAGACGTACGGTCAGACGCCGCGGCAGCTCTTCAGCGCTGCCCACATCAGCAGGGCCGGCCCCAAACTGATGATGGAGGGCGAGCTGCCGGCGGCCATGGGGCTGCTGGTCCAACTCGCCTTCAGGGAAACCAGAGAGCAAACCAAGGAGATCATTTGCCCGGTAAAACCACGCCCAAACACATCAACCTGACGCCACAGACCTGTTTACACCGACATTACCAGGAATTTCAATTACCAGGGATTTATTCACCTGGTGATTAAAGTTCCTGTTTCTCTGTGTGGTTTGTGTTTCCAACTCAAAGTTCCATAAACGTTAATCAGGTCAGATTTGGTCGTTTCCAGTCACAGACTGGAATGCTGCCTTCAGGTGCTGTCAGGAAGATGATCGTTTCCACTTGTGAATTTAAAATTACATTTGCGTTGTGTTCAAGTGCTTTTGTTGCTGTAGTGAAATGAAAAAAGACTGAAACACAATGTACGGTCACCTGATACTTGAGTAAAACCGTTTTGTACGCTTTAATTCATCTTATACAACTTTTCTTTTTTTTGGAAATTGTGTATACTACAAATAAAAAAATTAATTAAAATTAAAGCATCGTTTATCATTGGCCATGAATCCCTCGATGCTTATGTTAAAAAGGTTAAAGGTCATTTCATCTCATGGATCAACTTTTTCTTCTTTTTTCTCCATTTTCCAAATGATCCAAACTTAAACCAAAATTCTGTGAATCTGAAAAGTCCCGCCTCCTACTAGGAACTTTAATTGGGGAAAGTTTCAGATCGAGGAGAAGTTTTTTTACCAGGTAAATTTCCTGTGGTGTCAAAGGGTCTGATAAAGTCACTGTGACCCCCCCCCCCCCAGAGCCCCCTGCCCTGGATCAACGGTCTGAAGTGGGGAGAGTACGTGGGCTCCCCCAGCGCCCCCGACCCGGTGGTCTGCTTCAGCCAACCCCATGGGGAGAGGTTCGGGTCCCTGCTGGCCCTGCCCACCAGAGCCATCTGTGGACTGTCCCGGAAGTTCTGCCTCATGATGATCTAC
>JAPTYQ010000008.1:2460226-2474050 GCA_029814465.1 Ostorhinchus cyanosoma
AATTAAGAACCTAACAAAACTACTTACACACACAAAAGAAACATGACAAAATGAATGAAAACAATTTAAAAAATGAATATCTGCAAAAAATGAACAAAACAATTAATAAAGCATACAAAATACACCCCAAATTGAGAAATTATTGATAATGCAACTTAAAAAATTATATGCAAAATTAACCAAAAACAAAATAATAATAATAATAATAATAATAATAATGAAATTCACAAAAACTGAAAAAAATGAACAAAAATGTACACAAACTGAAAAAAATCACTGAAATAAATGAGAAATGAATGTAAATGAAAATAAAACGTGCAAAATTAACAAAAATACATAGAAATTCTCCAAAAACCAACCATTTGGTAAACGCTAACTGTCACACGTGCCACATAAAAACCCCTGATGTTTTCCTGTTAATGTTCTGCGCGTCGTCTCGGGTCCGTCCTCCGAGTCGACGAGCGTTCGAGTAACTGACCAATCAGGCGCCGGCGCTGTGTGCGTGTCTCGTCAGGTGACCAGCTGTGCCTGGGTTCCCGACGGATGCCAGCTCTTCACCGGCAGCAAGTGTGGAGTCATCACCGCCTACAGCAACCGCTTCACCAGCACCACGGTGGGTTTCCATGGCGACGTCCCCCTTTAACCTCCCGCCTCCGCACCGACACCCCTCCTCTTCCTCCTCCTCCTCTTCCTCCTCTGCTCTCGTTCTCGGCTTCATTACTCCATCACCGCTGCCCTTAAACACATTCACACCGAACCATGAGTGGATTGGACTCGGTCAGACCCCCCCCCCTCAGGACTCTGGAGGGGCTTTTAACACCAGCTGAGAGGTGCTTTGAACAGATTTACAGATTTAGAAACTGTAGAAAAAAACCTAAATCCAGTCAAACAGACACGTGTGGGTCTTAAATGCTACGTTGACGCTAAAGGTAAAAATGATCCAAATCTGACTTTTCTCTCATATGTGACTCATTAAACCAGGGTTTATGTTTCATCCTATTTTCTGAAGTGCATATAAACGCATCAGACCTGATTATTACAATTATCTGATTATTAACAGTTATCAGATTTATATGGTCAGGTAAATGGGCTCAGTGACGGGGGTTGGACTGTGGGACTTGTAGTTTTTACTTGCTTAATCGAGGGTCATAGGTCAAAGGTCAGAAGACGTGTATTTTATCCAGACTATAAAACTGTGACATATTCACATGTTAAAATAGATTCAACTGGAATAGAAACTCAAGTTGAGTCTGGATTTGTGCATCGTTTTCAGAGTCACTGCTTCTGTTTTTCCTTCCAGACCAGGGGTTTCAAACATACGGCCCCTAGAGGGTCCACTCTGGTCCACAGGACGAAGATGAAACAACCAAAAATTTAAAAATCCTTTTAGTTCAGGTTCCACATTCGGACCAGTATGATCTAAAGTGGATCAGATCCAGGAAAATAAGAACAGTATCATGTAAATAATAATGATAATGACCAATTTCTCTGTTTTTGTGCAAAAAAGTATAATTTTACCTCTATTCAGTTTTTATTTCCACACGTTCATTACAACGTACAGATCACAGTAGATCTACAAATACACCAAACATGTAATAACAAACAGTATTGGTCCAGTTCCACAGATTTAAGACATTTCAGGTGGTTTATGGTTGTTAAATCATTCACATTATTTGTAAAAGGTTCATTTGTAAATGTAAACAGTTTCATCAGGTAATTTTACCATTTGCAAAGTAAAACCAAGAGAAACATTTGTAATTGTCATTATTTTTGTTTTTCTGTTATTTTTGTTACTGGTTCTGATCCACTTTAGATCATATTGGTCTGAATGTGGAACCTGAACTAAAATATTTTACACCTCTGTTAATATTTTAAGTGTAATTTTTGCACTTTGCATATTTGGGCCAGATTGGACCCCTTTGGCCGGCCGTTTTTTGCCCGTGGGCCTCATGTTGAGGGTTAAGTTTGACGTTTTTATTTTCGGTGTAAAAACAGTAAAGTCCGTCCAGCGTCTGTGGTGTTAAAGCCCTTGTGCGTCTGTAATTCGGTGGTTTGGTTTGTCCTCGGCAGCCGTCAGAGATGGAGGTGGAGTCTCAGGTGCATCTGTACGGACACACGGCGGAGGTGACGGGGCTGTTCGTCTGTAAACCCTACAGCATCCTCATCAGCGTCAGCAGAGACGGGACCTGCATCCTCTGGGACCTCAACAGGTCAGTGCAGGACAGGAATCTGCCCCGACCTGGAAAAAAACCCAAAACATACCACTGAGGTTCAGCCTTATTTAAACATCCACTGTGTCCCTGCACATTAAACACCAAGAAGAGTCAGTTTTCTAATGTTTACTCCGAGCATCCATCTGCAACACAGAGGATCTATGTCACCCAGTCAGAACCAGAACAGAACTGAACAGAACCCTGAAAATGACACGTGTACATTTATTTGGACTTTTATTGATCCAAGTAAAAGGCAAGCAATGTTTATTTATATGGCACCTTTCACAGACAAGAGAAAGACAATAAAATACCAATAGAAAACACAGATAAAATTAAATAAATTAAAATTTAAAAAACAAGGTGGTCATAAAACAACCATATAGCAACAATATAAAAGGGTTTAGAGCCAGGTCTCATTAAAAATATGAACAAAGAATAATAATAATAAGAAGAACAATAACAGCTATTATTGTTATTATTGTTGTTAGTAGTAGTAGTAGTAGTAGTAGTAGTAGTAGTAATAGTATCCAGGTGAGCATATTATACACACTTTACATGTTATTAAAGGGCAGATTATTTTTTGCAATTGGTTTTATGTCAGAATTTTAAAAATTGTTCATTTCTACGTGATTTATTTATTTTTTATTCTGATCCATCCACTAAAATCATCCCATTATAAACAGTGTTAAATTCTTACAAGAACATAAAATGCACATTGACACATTTAGCATTTAACATTTGACCTAGAAGCAAAAAACAAACAAATAAAATTTTTATGTAGAGAATTGGGGAAAAAAAACAGTTGTGCATTTTTTGTATCTAAATATATGGTTGTTTTATTAGACACGTCATTTAAAGGGTTAAAATATGACAGTTATTGAATAGTTGGTATTTTTGTTTAAGGCTCAAGTTGATGAAAAAGAAAAAAAAGTTAAAAACAAACTATGAAAACCATTCTTACATGATTCCGTCCCAGTGCATATTATGGGCTGTAGGTGATTAAAGGTTTGTGTTAGCGTTAGCTGGAGTTGGACTGAACGAGGACGTTTCTGTGTCTGTGGGTCAGATGTGGAACGAGGAGCAGGTTTGGATGCAGATGTGAACACACTGTGAATGTGTTTTAACTGTGTGTGTGTGTGTGTGTGTGTGTGTGTGTGTGTGTGTGTGTTTCTACAGGTTGTGTTACGTTCAGAGTCTGACGGGACACAAAAGCCCAGTGACGGCGGTTTCAGCCAGTGAAACCACCGGAGACATCGCCACCGTCTGCGACTCAGGTGAGGAGTCCAGAAATGGCCTGAAACTGACCCAGAACTGGACCAGAGAAAACAAAGAGGAGACAAAACAAGAGAAACGACGATGAAAAGTAGAAACGGAACAAAAATGAGAATCGACCATTTGTGCTGTTCTCTGATTGGCTGTTGTGCTTCCAGTGGGCGGTGGCAGTGACCTGCGGCTGTGGACGGTCAACGGCGACCTGATCGGACACGTCCACTGCAGAGAGATCATCTGCTCCGTGGCGTTCTCCAACCAGACGGAGGGCGTGTCCGTCAACGTCATCGCCGGGGGTCTGGAGAATGGCGTCGTCAGGTGAGTGCATGTGGCCCCGCCCCTTGGCCCCGCCCTCTTCTTTTCTCCCTGAATCCCTCACACTGATGGGTTTTGTCGTTGTGTTCAGGTTGTGGAGCACCTGGGATCTGAAACCCGTCAGGGAGATCACGTTTCCCAAGTCCAGCAAACCCATCATCAGGTATCGAACCACACGCCATCGATCGCCGTTTTATGTGACGCCACTCGCCACCGTGTCTCCTTTCAGAGTCAGGATCTAAATGGCGTCTGTTGTGGAATATTGAGTTTCAGATGTGGGTCATGATATGAACGGTTCAGTTTTTACACATAAACAAGAAGAGTTTAAGTCTGAAAATAAAACCGAAAAACCATCATCAGCCTCTTTTTCCACTGAAATTAACTGGAACTTTTATTACCAGGCATTTATTTTTTTTACCAGGTAAAAGTATTTGTGTTAATCTGTGTGGTTTGAGTTTCCACCTGTCAGTCAAAGACACTGTAGTCCACCTCCGGTCCAGCAGGGGGCGGTGAGAGGAAATTCAACAAGAACGAGACGCAAACGTGACGAGAACGGAACAAAAATATGACAAAAAGGAAATAAACAGAAGACAAAGAATATGAAAAACCTAATCAAACCTGCACGTACTGTTTATTTTAGCATATTCTTTTGTGTATTATAGTGCATTTTAAGCATACTGTTTGTGTACTTGAGGTAATTTTTTGAGTATTTAGTATAATTTTATGTATATTAGTGTTGTTTAGCATATTTTTTGCGTATTTTAATGCATTTCATGTTGTTTTTGTGGTTTAGTAGATTGTTTTTGTGTATTTTAGCGTCTGTATTATTGTGTATTTGCCAAATTTGTGGTGTATTTTTGTACATATTAGTGTATTTTAATGCATTGTGTTATATTTCTGTGTATTTTAGTGCAGGAGGCCCAGGCTCTTTTGATATTATTGGTCAAATGGTCATCGTCCGCTTCCCGTAGTTTTTCTTCTTTTTCTCAGTTTTCGATTTGATCCAAACTCAAACCAAGCGAATGTTGTAGAAATGGAATAAAGCAGTTTACAGACGCCACTGGATTAAACATGGAGGATGAACAGGAGTGTGGAACACTGACAGTGGCTTCCACCAATCAGCGTTTTTCAACATGCAGCCCCGCCCACAGAAATTCCCAGAATCTGAAAAGCCCCGCCCCCTACTAAGACCTTTAATCAGGGAAAGGTGTTTTTTTTTTAATCCTGGGTAATTTAGGGGCAAATGGTCCGAGGTTTATCAGAATCCATGGTAAAGTTAAAGTTCTTCTGGTGGAAACGAGGCTGATCTTTGGTCGTCCAATCAGATCCATTCGTTTTATTGACTTTTCTAACATCATACGCAACGTTTATTTCTTACGTAGACGTGCAGTTGAACACCTGACGGCTGCACTCAGGTGTAAATAGACACTTTAAAATGAATAAATGCAGATCCTTGTGTCTGGCCTGTAACCTTTGACCTCTGACCTTTGACCTCTCCTCCCCCTCAGCCTGACCTACTCGTGCGACGGCCATCACCTCTACACCGCCAACAGCGAGGGGACGGTCATGGCCTGGTGTCGCCGGGACCAGCAGCGCATGAAGCTGCCCATGTTCTACTCATTCCTGAGCAGCTACGCCGCCGGTTGACGAAAAGCCCCGTCCTCGATGACATCACACTCGGCCCGAGGAAACCCCTGACCACACCCACTCCTCTTCCAATCCCTTGACGTTGAACTAAAGCCATCCTGATCTCCGGACTCTCCTCCATCAGAACGTTGATGAGAACAATGTTTTTTTATGGACTGGTGTGGGTGTGGCTGTGGGCGTGGCCGCCGGCATGGGCGGGAACGCTCCAGCCGAGGCGGTGCGTCCGATTCTCTGTACAAGAAGCGTTTGTGTGTTTGGTTTGCGATCCCTGCTGCTATGGTCTGGGTCTGGTCTGGACTCGGAATGTGAAGACCCCGCCTCTCACCTCGCTGTGGGGTGTCATGTGACAGGAAGGGGGAGGCGGTCCTCAGGTGGTAATGTCACGGCCTCGTCACTTCGTATCCGTGGCGATGTGAGGATGAATGCCCATACCCCCCCCGCCTGCGCCGCCTGCAGTTTGCATGCTGAATGAGACACGTATGTGATGACCCTGTGCCATGAAGCCCCGCCCCCTGCTGATCCGATGATCCTCCATCATGAAGCCCCGCCCCCCACTGATCTGATGACTCTGGTTTATTTATTAAAAACATGTAATCGATGCAGCCTCTGAACGTTCACAGCTGAAAACCTGATGAAGCAAATAAATCACATGAAGCAATATACGAAGTGGAGACGAGGAGAACGTCTGCAGAACCTCCTCATCTTCATCATCCTCATCTTCATCAGAGGAGATACGAAAAAACAACCGATGATGAGCAGTCAGTCTCAACGTGTAGATGAATAAAATGATGTTGAAGAAGAGTTCAAAACCACATCAGAGCTCAAAATACCACAACCATCATCTTCATCATCATCATCATCATCATGAATAAACGCCAAATCATTTCCTCCACATCAAGTTTGATCCAGACTGAAGATACAAAGAATGTTTGATAAACCCAGAGGTTGAACATTAATAATTACAACTCTTCAGCCTTTGTTTCTTCGACTGTTGAATCATTTTTGTGTTTCGTTGAATCCAAACTGAATAAATCGTAAATGAAGACGCCTTCGTCGCTCGTCGCCGCCATCGTCCTCATCCTGGTTTCGTGGTCCATCTTCAGCTTCACATCGCCCTCCGATTTCAGAGGACACTAAACGCATCGTCTGAGAATCGCCGTCCGTTTGTTTGGCGCCGGCTCAGTTTGACACTGACCTTTGACATTCCCGTTGACTGACCTTTGACCTCAGGGTCAAACATCAGAGTCTGAACCCAAACGGCAAAACGAAAGGCCGTGGACGTGTTTCACTCATGTTTACGATAAAGGGAATATTTCTGTTGGATTCCACGGTCGTCCTGGGTTCGTCTCCATGGCGACGCCTGCTTTGCGTGTAAATGCATCCGGTTTGTTTCTCTGTAAAGTTGAACCTTCGACCTCCACACGTCAGACTGAATCGACTGTTGTTTCTGAGATGAAAAGCATCGTTTTTGTGCTTTTTGACAGAAGGAAATATTTTTGTGTGAATAACTTAAAGCTATGCATAATTTAAGAGGCGGTCGGAGTCGGGCGTTGGTCGTGTGGTCGTTGAACTCTGACCTCTGACCTGTTGATTTGTGTTTGTATATAAGAACATGCGTGTGTTTGTGTGTCTGGAAAAACCAGTGATGAATCTATTCTAAAGATATAAATATAGAGAATATTTGAAGAAACCTCCGTGTTTTACTGTCGTCTGTCGGGTCTGAGCGAAGAGGACGAGGTTCCCTGAGGTAAGAACAGAACGATGAAGAACGACAAAACGAAAAAGAGAATCATTCATAAACAACTGCATTAACAACAGACCAAAGTGTTTGAGAAATACTGAGGAAAACAACTTTTGTTTATTTAATTTGTAATTTAAGGTTCATTTTCTTCATTTTTTTTTTTTCACATTTTTCATCTTTTTGAACATTTTATTCTATTTCTAGTGTTTTCCCTGCTTTAGTTGATGTTTTTTTTTTTTATCCTTTTTAATTTTTAAACTCGTAAAAATTACTTGTTGCTGCTTTTTACAACCCAAATATTAATGAATCTTAAGAGATGAGAGATCTAAGTTTATCATTAATCTGGGATTGTTTGCTGATTTTTCATCTTTTTTTTTTTTTGTTCCTTTTAATAATTTTATTCAATTTTTAATACTTAAACTGCATATTTTGTTTCCTGTTTTTATTCATTTTTGATTTTTTCCTCATTTTTAGAGAGCGTCACTGCTTTTTACAACAGATATTTAAGTTTTTAGATTTATTTCTGTTTTTTCATTATTGTTAGTTTCTTTTTGACTAAACCTGAACAGTTCATACTCACTTCATTTCGTCCTCAAACTTTTTTCCATTTTTTCACTGTTTGTTTTTTATACTTATACATTTTCTCATTTCTGTTTTTTAGTGCTCATTTTTGTTTGACATTTTTAAGGGGGATTTTTTTGTTGTCTTTTTCAGCAGTTGATCATTTTTAAGTAAAACTGAAGAACTGCTGCTTCAGATAAATTAAAATCACATTTTCTCTGGTCTTAGTTTTTATTGATAAATGGTATTTATTCCTGCTTTTAAAAACTAAACTAAATTCATTATTATTGCTATATTTTATTTTTCTGTTTTTTTCTGGCTGACCCTGAACGTCTTTGGGCGTCGTTTTTTCTATATTCTGACGTTTTATAAACCGATCAACTGTTGGATTAATCGATAACCCAGGTCAGATGAATGCCGTGTGTTGTGCGGGTTTTGCGGGGCGTTTGCTTCACTTCTCTGCGTCGTTGCGTTGCGTTATGGTGCGTTCACGGACCGGGGGGGGGACCCGGTGATGTCAAAGCTGATGTAAAACCGGGGAATCCTGCGGATCACCGGAGCCTCTGCGGTAAAAACGCAAACCAGAGTCCGCAGGTGCGTCGGTCCCGGTGCGTTCAGGGCCGGTCGGTTCAGTCCCGGTCCCGCTGCGGCCCCCCCACCCCCACCCGCCCCCCCGCGTCCAGACCCGCACGGAGACGCACGACTCCGCACGACGTGAGCCAGGATTCACCGGGGCCGGGGTTTCCTCACCGCCTCCCGCCTCACGGATCCGGTTTATTCGAGCTGGGTGGAGTCAGACCCGGACCTCCGAACCCGAACACCGCCGGCGCATCCCAGGTAGGTCCGCGGACCCGTCCCGAGCCAACCCGAACCGAGCCGCGCTGCTTTTTCCGCGGATTCCCTTCGAGCTCCGCCGTTTTCCGCCGCTTTATCCGCGTTGGGAGGCGGATCGGGGGGTTGTGGCGGATCCAGGGCCGTAACGGGGTCCAACCGGAGCCGCACCGGCACCGGCGGATCTGCGTCCGCATCCACGAACCGCGGCGTCGGACGGACAGAGACCCGGGTCCAGGGTTACAGACGGAACCGACACGGACAGGCCCGGAGCCCCCCAGGATGAGAGCCTCCAGACGGACACCGAGCCCCGGAGGAAGGGGGGGTGGTTCGGAGCCTCATGGTCCGCGTCCAGACCCGGTCCCGTCCGGTTCGGATGATGGAACCACATATGAGCAAAAGGCTCCGACCGGCACCGGGATCCCGAATACCGCCGCCCGGTCCGGGAGGTCACCAGGCCCGGTCCGGATCCGGATCAGAGGCCCGGAGGACCGGACCGAACCGATCTGGACCCGGTGATAATAAAGAGCTGGGGTCCGACTGTCGCGATATGAGGCTCATGTCGGTTCATGTCGCGATAATTCTCACATCTGTCAGTGAGATTCAAGAAAAGGATGAAACGGTTTTATCTGAATATTGAACAGATTTATGAAAGAGTTCAGTTTGACTCACATTAGAGTCAATAACTGAATAATGGTTCATGTTTTAGATGAATTTCATTCAATCTCATTTGATTAAAAACTCAGATTTATTCAAATTAAATTTGGGGGAAACATGGGTTTGTTGTAAAACCCAGAATCAGAAACATTGAGTTATATCTTCTGTATTTTTTGCATTGATTCAACAACTATTTCACAAAATAACTGAATTTAAATGTGTTTTCTTACTGTTTCATCTGTTATTTTCACCCAGAAAAACCAAACAAACCACTAAATCATAAACTATATGAACCGATGTGATGATGTTTATTGTGATATTATTCCATGATAGAAATGACATAAATCTGTTATTTTCAGTTTTTAATTCTTCTTGAATTTGACACAAATAGAACCAATGAAATATTTGTTCAACATCAGTAAAAACAGGAGGAAAATGAACAAAAACAACAAAAACATTCTGCGTTTTATTTTGAAATGTCAAATAATAAACCTACAAAAACAGCAAATTACACTCAGACGACATAAAGAATCTCATGTTTTATTCGAGAACATTAACAAAATAAGATGGAAAATGTAGTCATGTCAAATTAATTGTATCTGTTGATGTTAAAGGGGAAATTATCACAACATATGAAATGATATTGTGATAATGATCACAGTTTCAACCACTGTTTGACCGTCTTTAACCCTTTATTTATTGCCTATTCTAATAATAAAATCACAAAATCAATCATGACTTCATTGTCGTCAAAAATCGTTTGGTTTCACAGAAAATGTGAAAAAACAAACATTAAAATCATAAACATTATAGAAAATGTTTGTTTGCTTTTTTAAAGTACGGTAAAAACGGGAAAAGAAAGCTTCGGTTTATAGAACCTGAAACCAGAGGAAATACGACAAATGAAAGAATTTTGTGTTTTGTTTATTGTAAATATTGTAAATCTCGTTAACTCTAAATAAAGCCTCGTGACAAACTGATAAACGGCGTCTCAGCATCGTCTTTAAACTCGTCTGTTGAATAAAATGGAGCATCGTCGACATAATGGATCCTTTAATGGGAGTAAAAAGGTTGTGGCATAGAAATGGCGTCTGTGGGGGTGGAGACGTAGCCTCAGGGTGGGGGGGGTTGTGTATTAAATGCATGGTCATTGAGCTAACGTGTCCCCTTTGTGGCCCCGCCCACTTCCACAGGAGCAACATGAAGGACGGCATCGCCAACAACAGCACGGCGAGCATCTCGCAAGCCCGGAAAGCAGTGGAGCAGCTGAAGATGGAGGCCTGCATGGACCGGATAAAGGTAGGACAGGGGTCTGGGGGGGGGGTCAGAGGTCACCAGGGTCACAGCAGACACGCCTTTATGCGTCCCAATCCTGGAATATTTACACCAAACAGTCAGAGGATGATATTAACAGCAAAAATTGTCAAAAATACAGGAAAAAAGATGAAAAAAATAGTCAAAAATAATAGAAAACAGTCGATTAAACCATTATATGATGGAAGGGAATAAAGAGTTAATGAGTATAAGGACGAGAAAAGTAATATATGAACTGAATTCAGTCGATTACAGATTATTATTCAGCATTAGTCGTCGTCAGAACGTCCAAATTCAATGTGTTTTCTACTCGTAAGACGGAAATAATATATTGTGTGTGTTTTGTTTTCAGTTTTTGCCAGAAAATAGTCAATCAAAACCATAGATTATGTGGATTTGCCATCATTTATATGAATATTTAAGTGACACAAACAGTAATCACTGAAACAAATAGTCAAAAATGCAATCAAAAAGTAAATGTCCTAAATCATGTGTTTTGTGCTTTGTTTATGTCACAATAAAAGCATCACGAACTCAGTTAAACTCCTCAGTTTTGATTTAACGCAGCTCGTCTTCATTTTCCACCAGAAATGTACACTCAGTCCAAAAATCTACATTTATTCATTAGAAATATGTTTTAAAAAGGCCTGTTCTTCTATTGACATTATATTGAGCAATGAACCTTGAAAAATGAAAAAAAGCGTCTGATTTTTCAGTTGAATATACGAAGCTTGTGATATTTTAGTCCATCAATAGGTGTTTTTTGTGCTTTTCAAAATAAAGTTAATGAGTATAAGGACTAGATCTGTGTAATACGTCAAAGTAATTCAGTAAATTGAGGTTTTGCTTCATGAAAATCACAAAATGTTTTCATTTATTCATCATTAGGTGTCATCAAAAAGTCTAAATTTAACCTGTTTTCTACTCGTAAGAAGGAAATGATATATTGCGCATGTTTTGTTCCTAGTTTTTTTTGCCAGAATAATCAATTAAAATAATAAATTATGTGGATTGTGCATCGTTTCTGTGAATATTCAATTGACACAGACACTCAAGTCAAAATGCAAGAAAATAGACGATAAGAGCAGAAAAATAATAGTAAAAACCAGAAGATTAGAACGATACCTGTTGTAAGATCATAAATATATGAACAGAAAAGCTCTTTCACACACAGATCATCATAGTAAATATTGTATAAAAGGCGACGTTGACACATGTGCAGGGATGTGGGAGGAAAGTGTTAAAACTCAAACAGAATCAACTGAATGAAGCGAAAATCAGCTTTGATCTGTTTGTTCCAGTGTTTTTCTACGAATCCACACCTGAAATCAGTGTGTTCAGCAACGGTTTAGTCAGATTTTTATTGGTCAAAAACAGACTCGGCTTTCGTTTCCGGACATAAGCTCGTCTTTGCTTTCGGACTTTGTCCTCGTATTCAGTTGATGTCGTTAAAATCAGACTCTGAACCTGTTTATTTCAGTTACATTATCGACTAAAAGCTGTAAAACGTCACCTTTGTCCCTTAAATGATCATCAGTGAATGAACTCCATGGCCCATAATGCATCTGTTCTGGCCTCGTAACACAAGAATAGAGGCGTCGTTGTAAATGTTGGGTTTAGTGACGTCTAGTGGTGAAACAGTAGAATTCCAACCACCTGAAACCTGCCTCATCCTCCACAACGGAGGAAATGGGCGACCATGAACTCGGACACTGAACCACACAGGATATCAAAATAAAAAAAAAGAGAAGAAGATGAAGAGCTGTGTCCTGACCTGCAGCAGAAACACAAAAAGAAACAGAATACTGAATATTTAACTCCTGCTGTAACAGATCCTCTGAAATCAGACGATTTCACATCTTTAATCCACGTTTTCATTGACCACGTCACAAAAACTCTTATCCTTCACAATAAAAGCATCGTTAACAGACTTAAACTCGTCACTGTGGACGTTTAATGCAGCTCATCTTCATTTTCCACCAGAAAAAAATCACAATGGTTAATGCACATGTGGATTAAAACTGTGAAATATATTGAATTAGTTCAGGTTTTTTTTTTTTTTTTTGCTCTAGGACGTTTCTGTCCAAGTGGACTGTCCCATCAGCGCCGGCGTTCGTTAACCTTCTCCTTAACCTTCGTCTCATTAACCTTAATCTCATTAATCTTCACTTATTGTAAAAACCATGTTGCACTAATTGAACAAAATTAACACAAACAAGCGCAATAATTATTAATAATAAAAGCAAAACATTAATAACAAAATAAACAATAACTGACCTGATTAAAAAAATGTTCTCTGACCCATTGTTTGGCCCTGCCCCTCAGTTTGATAAACACAGGTTTTGTTTCCTCATACACGGGGTCACATGGTCTGTTGTCGTCCAATCAGTGTCCGACGTCTCAAATTACAGGAAGTAAAACTGGATAAACTGACGAACTCGACTGAACCGATGATGAAAAAGCCGATCCTGCAGGTTCTTCTGGACTCGAACAGGAGTTCGTTTGGACTTCGACTGTTTTTAGTGAAAACAGTTGAACTTTTAACACAGTTTCAGGGATTTGATTGTTTTTGCTTAATTTGTTTTTATAGAATCAACTGATTTGAACTTAAACACAGATCAGACACAACAGAAGAAACTAGAGGAAATGAAACGAAATGAAATAATGAAATGAAAACTACTACTTTCACACTATGAAGACGGTTTTAAAGCAGTTTTCAAACTTCATGTGGTTTTAATGTGTTTTTTCGGGTTCAGTGATGGACAGTCGTCGTAAACAACCTCAGATCAGCCGTCGTCCGGCGCCGTTTGGCTTTAATTTGGGTTGAATTCTGGTTTAATTAACGCTGTGGCGAACGTTGGATTCACCTCGGCCTCATTAACGGCTCCGTCAGAGGGATGTGATCTGCGATAATTACCCCGACTCGGCCGTGATGTAATTACAGTCAGACCAACCCCCGGACGCCGTGCAGGACCGCCACCCGCCTCTGGAGGGGGTGACGGAGGGGGGCGGGGTCTACGGAGACATTCAACAGGACTGGGTCACATTTCCACTGTCGGGTTAATGAGGATTTGACTCAAAATAGACTCAAGTGGTTTTAATGTTGGAAGAAACTCCGCCTCCTTCAGGTCGGTATGACCTCACACTGACCTTTGACCTCAGCTGTGTGTGGACTCTGGCATTTCACTCTGGATCAGATGAGACGTAGATGTACGACATATAGAACACACACACACACACACACACACACACACACACACACACACACACACACAC